>JAAFCF010006680.1:24709388-24836779 GCA_013389785.1 Helicorthomorpha holstii
TTAGTGAGAAAGGTAATAAAATGTTGTCAGATACAGCCCGCTTAAAATAATAGCATTTTGTTCAAAATAGAAAATATTAATCATATCTATCATTGTTATCTTTCAATTAAAATCTAAAGTTAATTTTCAAATTACAATTATTTAATAAAAGTTGATTATTTTACAAGTAATAAATAAATTGAAAGATAAATGTTATTAAACTATCTAAAGAACGATAACGAACACTCGCCTATAACAGCTCACCCCAAACTTAATCCAACACCACAAATAGGCTTTTAAAAACTCGTCCCTTGAGAGAACTTAATATGAGGAAGCCAGCTGTTAGGACGAATTGCTTTAAGTAAGTTGTTAAGGGATAAACTGTCATTACAACTAAATTTGCATTCCAGCTATCAATAAATTGTACAGTACCGGTAATTACAATCGTTGGCCCTTCAGTGTACTAGTGCCTTAAGTATGTAACTTAATTAAAATAATTATAAATAAAAATAAATTAAAATTCTCACTTAATAATTCCGTTTAAATACAGAGAATACTACCGGTACATACCGACTTATCATATAAGATTATTAGTTCAGGACTTGTTGTGAAAAAGATTAATTGGATTAGGGCATGTTCTTATAAAGCTGTTTTTACATTTGTAAGATGACCTCAATTTTAAAAATTTTTCGTTTCAAAGGGTGATCCTAAAATAGTGATCCCTCCTTGAAGAACATTTTGATTTATACAAAAAATATCGCATCTAAAATCTTGTATTTAACAATTCGTCTTTGATGAATGATTTGCGATTACTGTATAACCAAACCTGGCCTAGTGTACCGTAATTAAATACAACGGACTGCCTGTACGCCTGTTGTCCATAGGCCAGTTTCTGTTGGTTAAAGCATTTTTTGACAGCCATTAATTTTGATGACATTCATGACTCCTTGAAGTACGTGAAATAGCGAATTTCCTATCGACTTATCATACCTTTTTACCGAATGGGAATATAATGTCAACCAGTGCTTAATATTCACGCTCTTCGCACAGCCCACCATTAGTCATTTATTGTTACACAATGTACATTATTATAATAAAACATACCGATACACTTACTGAAGTTAAATGACACCACACAATTCAATGAATTATGATTAAATTCTTCATTCGACCTTCGACGTTTTTCGGCCGTTGCTTCTCGGAACAGCCACGGCATCGCAAACATTCATTCATCGTGCTTTTCTTCGCCGTCAAATATTAGTTGATCAACCGCCCAAGTATAGTGACCAATATTATTTTGGGGCTCATTTTACCGCCAAATCATTTACAGCCAATCAGAGAGAAGCATCCAAAGTTTTGTAAACAAAACCGTCACTTAGATGATCATGATGTTATGCTCCGTAACGTGGATGACGTCATTTAGAAAGTGCAAAAATTCAGTTTTTATTCAATAAAAAATTAATTTTTTAATTTTAATAGTTGAAAATAGTTTAGTAAATGTTTTTTTATTGTTATTTGTTGGCAATATGTACTTTGAAAACCTATATATAAATTTTAAAAAATATTGTATGTTTCAAGTGGAAAACATATCAGCAGGTATATCACCTTGATATCATATTTTAACTTTGTTTAACAAAGTTCTTAAAACCAATTAAAACATCTTAAAAACGATTGCAAATTACATTCCAGTGATTAAAATCATTAAAATAAACTTATTTATGCAACTTCTATAAATATTGATCACTTTAAACAATTTTTATTTTAATTTTAAAATTGACGTAAAATTGGCTGCCGTTAATGTTCATCACAAGTTCGGCATAAATATCTCTAGGACGTCGTACTTTATTAACAATGTATAATATTGATTGCCTATTATAGAGGGCTTATACATAGAGTAAATACTTAAGTTAAACATTAGTGCCACCTATACTAGGATGGCGTAACAATAGGATCGTAACGTTTAGTTGTAATTTCATAAGATGACTTGTGCGAGACTTTCTCCCATTAAGACTAATACATCGGGGTCTACTCTTAAATAATTGTTTTCAAACTGGTTGAATGTGTAATGATCTCTATTCTAGAATACGTTTTCGTGGGAAAGTGATAGTGATCCTTCGTATTATTTTTGGAATTCTATTGTTATTGTACTTAAAAAGCTTTTGCTTATAGTTATTTTGAACATAACAATAATGACATCCTAATTTTATTTTGAATATTGTTATTAGTTTGATGTTAGATATTCTTTAAATAAGTTACCAATATCAATCTAGCATCGGATGTGGGTGGGATTACAAAATGTTATTCTCCAACGCGTAAGGACCAAGGAGTTGATACTTTTTTCGGTGCATTTCTTTGCCATAGAGATAGATAGTTCTTCGCATAGAATGGCAAATGAGTTACGGTAAAAGGGTAAACATTTACTATACTTTATTTCTTGACCAGAAAATTGTTCATAATTACGGTTAAGTTTAATCGTGAGCGACAACATAATGAGTGTCGTTAATATGGAAAGCACGCATAATATTGATCATCACGATGAAGTGCGGAAACTTCAAAACTTAGTTCGCGAACTAGAAGTTCAGAATCAGCAGCTTAGGAATAAACAACGCGCCAGTAACTATTTTTTGGAGAAACACGCTGAACAGACTGTAGACAGCGTTTCTAAAGTTAAAAACCCCGTCAACGATGACAGTAGTACCGAATCTTTGGAAGAAACAGATGTCATCGATGTTAGTCGACTCAATTTATCACCTGAAGATTCTTGGTATGCATAACGCTATCTAAATAAGCATCACTAATTCTTAAAATTTTTAACATTGGTTTTATTTATCTACTCATTCTCATTTGCTTTACAATGTTAAACAAAAATGCTAGACTAGCAACAATTTTAAAGTCGAGGGAAATTGGATAAACAGTATGATAACTTGGACGGTAGGCCTATAGGAATTCAGGATTGATCTTAATTCGTCCTCTTCAGTATTTTACAGTACCGGTACCAGACGTTTTCAGCAAATGTCAGAAATTTAGAATACAGAATTCTATGTTTAGGTTTTGTCTTGACATGAAAAAGTCTTCCTACTCATTCGTATAGTTACTTCGCCCTTCACAGCTCAATATTAAATTAGAAGGTGCTTTAAACATTTTCTGAGCTATGTGTGGGATGATGTTTGAACTTTTTAGTTTGATATTATGCAATGGTATTCAAAAACAAATGATTAGTCATTTTATAATTTTAATGAGCTATATATGATGAATTTGTCACATTGAATTTATTACACGTACAGTATTGTATTTATTTTTAATGACATTTAATTGAGCGTACTTAGGTCAAATTGTTATGCCAACGATGGGAATATCCGCTGATGGATTCATTCGATTATTATTTTATAATATGATGTAAGCTTATTTTATAACGTAAGGTTGTAAGTTGATAGAATGATTGATATTATGGAAAAGTTGATAGATTAAACTTGTTTTAGTATAGGGCTATTAACATTTTTAATTGATAATGTTAACATAAGTGGTAAAACTAACATTAAAATGGGTTTTTTAATATTTACCATAAACAGACTTGGTCATTGGATATACAATGATCATAATCATACTTTATTTAATGTATTATAGTTTACATTATAACTACAGCGCTGTATTTTATTTGTTTAAATTGCCAACTTAATTATTAAGTAACGATTACTTTTTAGAGTAATTTAAAGTTTATTTTACACATTTCTATTTTTCAAATTGACGTCACGCTTTGCTGAACGAGTGCAGTTGTTGTGGCATCAACTTTATTTTTCATGTTTTATCCGTTTGAAAACGTTTATGCGGATGTTGATTCGTGAATTGTTAGATTTATAAAGCACGTATTAATTTTGTTGAAAAGAATCTGAGTAAATTTCTTAATTGAGCAAAGCGAAATGTTAATTGATATCATTAAGTAGAATATATTTTTAAAAAAGTTGTTATTATGAACTTTAAATTATCATTTCGAGTTTTTATGCTAAAGTAGCAAATTGCAAAGAGTGTTTCATTATGATGTGAGTGTGACGTTTTTAAAAGCTTGCTAATTTAGAATTGTGCAATATACTGTAAATAATGTTTATATGATTCATGACAGGACAGTAAAACTAGTTGACTACTTGTTTCAATTTAGCGATGAAGTTTATTATGCATTGGTCGACGTTCAGGTTAATGAACTTTTTTTGCACATTGTATATTTTATTTATTAAAAGTACACGGAAAGTAAAATATGTCAAACAAGTTGACCATAAGTCTTTGTACAAGTTATTTATTGTTTAATTATTTTTTCTTATAATTAAGGTTATACGCACCGCCAGAAGTTTTAGTTGAAAGTCAGAAAAATACTGTTTCACCGTATAAATGGATGCGGGCTGACATTGATGACCCCCGTCAGATGGTCATTCAATCCGCGAAGCGAGGACTTGTAAAAAAAATAGAAGCCTTAACACCAGAGCAAGGTTTGCTTAACAATTACTCAATACCACGTATAAAAGTTTTACTCAATTGTCAATACTTCGCTTATTGTTATGATGTCAGACATGAATTGTTGTATTTTTCTATTTTACAGCTTCAAGTAACAGTAATAATATAGATAGTAAATGTCGATCTGAACATTTAGATGAAGACGACCAATTCATATCGAAAAATGTTTTCTCTACGAAATTACTCGAAAAACTAAATGTCGAATTTTCACCTTGTAAGTTTGTGTTTCATTTCAATTAAGTTACTGTATGGTGGTGCTAATTATTTAATCTTTAGTAGGAGGTGACAGACATCGAAACTTTGATTCTCGGACGTTTACTAGACCTAAGAAAACAGTTGTCACGCCATTGCCAATCGTAGATGCAGACACAGCATCAACAAAGCATTCAGTTGGCATCATTTCATCGCCAAATTCGGACGTCATTGATATACATACTCTTGCAAGGCTTCAGGAAGAATGTGAGTATGGAAATGAGAATAGTTATGCTATTTTGGGGTTCAAGATCAATTGAATAAGTTTTGTGGTTAAATAAATTTTTATTTTTGTTTAATTAGGTTTGAGGCAAAGTTCTTCACCATCTACTCCTCGTCGAAATTCTGGTAAATTTATACATAAGTTAGTTATTAAGTTAATAAGTAAATCATTTATTTCTATTGTTTATTTTATTTAGCTGGAACAGGGACGGCAAGTAGAACTAGTAGTAATAGCACCAGTCCTTCAATGAGTCCATTTGGCTCGCAAAATTTAGATGATCCAATTTCTGGTATTAATTACTCCTACCTTTTATCATATCAATACTGATTTTTTATTGTTTTGACATTAATTAGGGAGATTAAAACCGAGGACCCCAAGACACAATGGTGTCATTTCACCTAGCGCCTTAACCGGTTTAAGTCAACACAAACAACTTAATCAGTCTGGTTGTGACATTAATAGCATCTGTGATAAAAATGTAAATTAAGCTGCTATTACTTTAGTAACACATCTAAAGTCGATTTTAAATTTGATTTATAACATTTAGACTGGCCGAATTCCTAGATATTCAGTTTCACCGTCACCTAAAGGTGGTAGTAACAGTCGGTCAGGCTCACCTGCTACTGCTCGTTTATCTGCCCCTGTTTACCGAAGTAGTCCACCACCATTAGAAGACGGACAGCATGAATCACGATCAGTTCATCAGAGTAGGATTCCTAAACCAAGGACAAAGTAAGTTCAAACGTATCAGTCAATTACCAGTTTAGTATTTTTTTCCTTGAATTTTGATTTGCATGTTTCGTAACTTGTTTCAGCTACAAATATATAAAAAATTAGGTCTTGTATAGTGAACGTAGACTTCTATTGTTCATATTAGGTAGTAGTTAAGTACTAAATTTTGATTAACAGGTCAGCGTACCTTTACCTAAATGAGAAAATGAAACAAAATGTTATAATGTAATGTCTGCAGTAATTAGTCAAATTCAAATTGGTATAAAAGTACTGTATCCCATTTGAAAGATTTAATTAACGTAAATTTACGTTTCCATATTTTTATGACAGTATGAATGTACTTTTTCGATTTTGATAAGCATTTTTTGTTATTGTTTGACTTTTTACCTTATTTATACGGCAAATTTTTTTGTATGACAAAACAGGACCCGCCTGCCTGTCTTTACAAGAGATTCGTGGAAGGATGGCTGCTATTAAACGTCACTGAACAATACAGAATGTGAGGTCAACGACTTCGTTATTTTCTTTTTCTTTGCTCTTTAAAAATTTCGACTATTTTGAGTTGTACTACAGCTTTTTAAAGACAAGGTTCACAAAAAATATATTACAGTAGTTTTCAACTTTTCAAAAATTTTAATTTTTTCAAAATTATAAAAAAAATATTAACATCATCATGACTTTAGGCAATTGACAAAAATTAAAGTTACAATGTAATTATATTAAATTGACTTTTTATTTACATTATCTTGAAAAAGTTTTAATTTAATATTGAATTCTGTTAACATTAACTCCTTTAAAACGAAAAAATGTCGACCGACTTTAAAATTGTCTTGCCTTGGGAGAGCGAATTTCACAGTTGTGCTAATTTTTTGCCAGTGTTAACCACAGACAATCAATGCCGTTGTATAAATTAAGCAATACCCCATGCATTGATATGATAAACAATAGAAGTGCATAATCAACTGTACCAAAATATTTATCATGGATGAAGTTATTTTTCTAAGTTTTACTTTCATCATTTTATCACATTTATTATTTATATGATTGATAAAAATATCAATACAAATTGTTTTGTTGAAAAAACAACGTGAAATTGAAGATATTTTAGTCACCTTTAAATTGCCAGATTGTTTATGAAAACGCATGTTGGGATAAGTACCTACAACTGTTATTTCCAGTTATTGTGCAAGTTTAGTCACTTGTTTTAGGTTTACAAAAATGATTTTTCTAAAATTTTCAAATTATAAACGTTAAATTTGGTAAGCTACAATGCTTGTAGTGAAGATGCGTAGTATGAGTAGCATATGATAGCACAAACTGAAGGCAGCCTTCGATCAATTTAGATCAGATTAGATTTCATTGGCATGTCATTGGGATTGAAAAATCGATCAAAGCGGCGCAAAATTATCAAACCGGTAGAGTGTATATGTTAGTTCCCAAACTTGATTAAGAATCCACTGTTAATATTATCTATTTTATTTAAATTACATTTATCACATTATTTATACAAAAGAATTGTTGAATTTATAAACTGAAAATGCAATTCTTTTGTGGTGTAGTTTAAAGTTGTAGGCACCGATTGCTTTTAAAAGTTTCTTAAATTTTTAAATTTCATAAAACGTAGTGACTATTTCTTCTAAGTTTACTGCCGCTGTTGATGCACTGGTTATTTGTAATTATGTTATTTAACATTTTTAACAGTTTACAACAAACGTGAAATTTTTTGCGATACAAATGTTCAGGCACTAAATGCCTTATTGTTGTTTCTAGTCCTTTACGTTGCTCGTTTATCGAATGTCATATTGAAATCGGTTTATTGTTTTTCTCAAACTATGATGATCGATGCTCAATGCGAATGCTTTTTTTTTCTGAGTAAAAATTATTGGAACAATTTTAAAGAAATACTGTAGTTGAGCGAATGACTCGCATAACATTGAATTAGAACGATTTATTAGGTTTTTGATACATTGTTAATTATTCTATCAAGTTTTCATTTGCTTTTAGCTAATAACAATTATTGACTGTCACATTTATTTGATCAAAGAAAAAATTAAGATACACCTTGGAATGGATATTCATCTCTATTTAATGGGCATGCTGCAGATGAAAGTGATGTAAATTTAATCATTGAAACGGCGGTTTGGATTTTTGCCAAAAAGTATTTCACGGATTTCTGGCAACATCTACAATTAAAATAAAATTATAGTGGCTAAATACTTTAAATAATAAATTTGAGTTTACCTGATGACCAACAAGCTCTAAACGACTTTCCAAAGTGTTTGAAATCTTAATCTTTCCCTTCTGTGCTAATACTTCAACACCACCGCAGCTTTAATAAAAAAAAACAGAACATTTGTTTAAAGAACTTAACATTTTTAAAATATTAACCTACATATCAGATGGCAAGAAATTTTCAGTATCAATTTTAGCACTAACATCCTTCTTAATTGCGGTTTTATACTCTTGCACAGCTTGAGGAACAACAGTCTACAACAAACGTATTAGCATGAAAATTAGGCAACATGTAAATAAAATTTACTTACTTCGACTAAACGAAGATCCTGCTGACGGCATCTAATCGACACGTTGGTTTCCACCATTTGAAATAGGGCCTGTCAAATTTACCTTATTATTAATTTTTTTTATGTAAAAAACTTAAAACGTAATAATTATATACTTGGGCAATCAAATTCTTTAAAACACCTTCATATTGCGATTGATTTTGAGTGACAGCACCCAATCGGCGTCGAGCATCATCCAATACATTCTAAACATTACATACAAAAAATAATGTCATGACAAATGGTTTTACTTGGAAATATTATTTTACCTTAATGTGATCCTCTCTAGTCTTCAAAACCTGAAGACGAGCATGATTTAACATGTTGGAACTTTGTCTAAAATAACAGAATAGCTTATTTGAGTAAAATTAAACTTTTCTCAACGATATACTGTATTATATTACATTTTCTTTTGCAACTCCACTTGCTTTTCCTTTTTTTCATAGTATTCCATTATCTTTAATCGTTGCTGTTGGACTAAACGGCCTTTTTCTATATTAAATTCTTCTTCAGCCTGTTTCATAACAGTATTGTTTGAATAAATTTAATCTTTTTTTTAAAAATGGATTACATTATACCTTAGCGTCAATTTCTTCAGCTTTTTCATTGGCCTCCTGCTCAATAAAAGCCATCATATGCTTGATCTGTTAAGTAAATAAAAAGCAAACATTTAAGCTTTTGAGATTACTGCATATCAAAAACATACAGGTCAAGCTAGATTAATACTGCCTGGTCGGTTAAATATTCGAAGTAAAACTTTTAACATCGTTTAAATAAAAAATTCTTATTTGAAATAATAGCAATAACATAAAGTAACACTAAGAACATATCTTCATAGTACAGTATTGCATAATCATTTGAGACACCTTCGAACATTGCACTAATTGCTTCATTTTAAAAAAAAAACATAGATAAACGAATACATCATATAAAACAATAGTAAGTCTTCCAACTAGTTTTATTCTTAATGTTTGCAATTGATACGAATTCAAACATCTTCCCATAAACTTTAATCATTCAATCAGAACAGATGAAGAAGGGGGCGTTTTCCAAATCCATCACATAAACCAGACATTTAAACTATCAGACAACACAATATTTTTGAATAATATTTACCTGTTTCTGAACATCTGCGTCGCTGAGTGCCATTTTTATGATTTTATAGTTCAATTAGTAGAATAATATGCAGGTTAAAATTAACTAACTAACCACAACCACTACAATTTCGATAACAACAAATTGCAATTTGCAAATCTGCTGCAGCCGATCCAAGCAAGAACTTCAGACTGCAATGCAAAAAAATATACGCATGCGCATTTTTTTTGTTAGCTAATGGTGCTTTCAGAATCTCAAAAGTTATTAGAATTTAATCAGTAATAGTAGCGCAAAAATAGCTAAGATATTCTGACTAGTGCAGCCCTCATTGCATCTTTTAAAAGCTTACGTTTGACCGCTCTACCGCTACATCATTATAGGAAAGATGTTTTCTCTTGGAATATTCCACAAATCTAACACATGCGCAGTGATAGCCAGTTACTGTTTGGAGTAAGGAGTGTTGTAGCGAAACAGGAACTCAAGAACTGAGTAATCTGAAAATCTGTGTTTTTGTGCTGTGGCTTTGCAATTTACCACGGAATTTGTCAGGTATTGTTTAAATGAATTATTTAATTATAAAATTATATCTTATTAAGTTAGCCTTTGTATTCCAGTGATGACGAATTATAGTTTTTATAACATCTTGTATTGTAGACTTATGACCGTAGTCGTTGCATAATTTTAGAATTTGCGATTAATTTCTATAAGGAATTTATCAATGCAATGATATCGCATCAGTGCCTTTAATGGGGCGTGAATATTAAAGGATACTTTTGACGTCGATGGTTGTTTCAACATATGATTATGTCTGTAAACATCAGGTAATTAAACATTTTTTTATAATATAGTTTTATGTAACATTTAAATGAAAGGAACCGAAAAAAGTCTTTTAGGTGAGTGTCATGAAGAGTCTATGAGTAGTAGTTTATATAATTTGATTACAAATGAAAATACTAATTCAATGTTAAATCTGACCACATTTAATTTGAAATTATGGCTTAGTGCTGTATAATTATATATTGAATTGCTTTGAAACTGTAAATATTAGCACCGTACGATATTAAAAATGAAGTTCGTTTATTACGCCTGGTGCTGAGCATAACACTAAATTAGAGGTCACTTACAAAATATAGCAACTAAGAATAGTATTGTTTAGTGATTATTTCGAGCTTATATGCAGGTTGTTATGCTACTTTAAATTCGATTTAAATAAGTTATACTTGTTGGGAGGGAAATTGGTTATCACTACAGCATCTTATTCGGCGATGTAGTTTACTTGCACTAAAATAGAAATTAAAAATTGATGTTAATCGCTTTTATTTTTTGCGAATGGTGAATTGTTAGCACCATGTTACACATCACTGATATTTTAATTAGTCCGTCAAACACAAAGATTTTTATTGTTATAAATTATAGTCCGTCTGAATAGCTAGTAAAGAAATAACTATGGTTTTCTACTTAACAATGTCAATTAAAATCTCAACTAATCATGTTAAGAAAATCGTCAATATTACGAAAATAAAGTTTTAAAACGTATAATACTGTAACTTTAAAGATGCAAGAACTACACTATATAAACTTATTTATTTTAAGACAATTATTTCATCATTTAATTTTTTTCCCTAACTTTCCACAATAATGCTTTTTCATAATAAATATAGCTGAGCAACTACAAATAACAAAATTGAAAATTAATTTCAAGTGTATCTGTGTGTGAATTAAACAGCGTTCAGTGAACCTAATCTGATTGATGATAGCAACTAAATTAATTAAGATGTAATTGGAGATGCAAAGCGTGGAATTATTTATGTTTTTGTAAAGTCGTGCAGTATATGTAATGGCATTGTTATATGAGAGAAAACATAATTTTCTTAATAGACGAATAGTTTTTAAATATTTACAGTATGTTAAATATTCTCGGATGAACTCAATACATCCGTTTTACACAGGGATAAGGAAACCAAGAAGCGTGGTTTTGCATTTAAAATACTGTATTATGATTGTTATAAAACTTAGCAGGTGAAACATAAAACACTTTGAACTTTGAGAATTATCTACAAATTGAGTTTATCATTTTTTGGACGATAATATTTCTGTCGGAACATGTACAATATGTTTGATACGATTTGCCATTGATTGAAAAAAATTAATTGATTACTCAATCGTACTTCATTGCTGTTGTTATTATTAGATTATGTAGTGTAATGCAACTATTGGAAAGTAAATGGAAGCAGTACTGTTTCCATAACATGGGCGGGGATTTCTTGCCATTGACGACTTTACGCTTCTGTGAATCTTAAAATTAGTTTGTGGTTAATATTTCATGTCCGCGCCCATACGAATGTGTAGGAAGCAGCTATTCTGATTATATATTATTGTTTTTACTTTTTCTAGAATGTGAGCAAGATTGTGTCAATTGGCTGGATGGTTGGTCTTGTGATGGACATCTATGTCGATCGAATCAACGCTGTATAAACAACTGTACTTTTATCAAGAATGAGTAGGTTTGTGCGTGACCGTATTCGTTCTAGTATAAGAAGAGGATTGAACGCTTTCGTCTCAACACCAGCGTTAGAAAGTGTAGAGCACGATGCGCAAGCATGTTTTCATTCTTTCAAACATCATTGGCAACAAGCATCAGAAATGATGGCAAACAGCGAAACTATGGTTGGAGTAGCATCAAAGTTTTCTCTATCAGATAGCATTTCTGGAGTTCTTAATCACTTTGATCAAATGTTGATGTTGTTACTACATGATTTGCGTAAGACAGAACAATACGTCGGTCCTTTGCTGGATTTAGTTCTGACGGAAAATATCCTGGATAAACTTTTAACGTGGAGTCTGAAAACTAACGAATATGCAACTACATTAATACTAGAGCAGATGAAACTATATGAAATGCTTATTACACAGTCTCACCAGGAAGTTTTGGTGCATAAACCAGTGTTGCAGCCTCTAATGAAGCTGCTGAGTACCTGTGGAGAACGTCCGTCAGTAGAAGTAGATAAACGCCTTGTTATTTTACTCAATCAGCTGTGCGTGTCTCTTACGCGTAGTGACACTTTGTTGGAGCTACTGTTTAATGCAACTTGTAATCAAGGTCCAGCCAAGTAAGCTAAACGTTAATAAAATCAATATATACTTGTGTAACTAATTTTGATGGGTTTTTAATTGTAGATTTTTAATATTTTCCTTGTTAATTCCTTTTGTTCACCGAGAAGGTTCAATTGGTCAACAAGCTAGAGATGCATTGTTATTATGCATGTCTTTGTCGTGTAAAAATGAAAGTATTGGCATCTATATTGCTCAACATTCAACCGTTTGTCCGGTAAGTTTTTGAATTATGAAGTTTTGTTACTGAACGTTTGGGACAGTAGTTTATTTTCTATTGTAGGTGCTGGCAGCTGGCCTTAGTGGCTTGTATTCACGCTTACCAAGGTCGATATTGTTTACTGAAGACTGGCATCGATTCACAGCTGACGATATTGCTGATATGCCTGATTTAGTTATGTTTTTAAATTCTTTAGAATTTTGTAACGCTGTTATACAGGTATTTTTTTATTTTTTTTATTTATTTAACTTAAATTATAAGTTTTATTTAAAGGTATCGCATCCATCGGTTCAAGAACAATTACTAGAATATTTAAAACATGGATTTTTAATACCAGTCATGGTGCCTGCTCTTAGACCAGAGTCTCAACAGGTAGACTTGTATGCATTACAAATGTAATGATATAGAATTTTAATGCATTGATATTTGTTAGTCATCAATTGAAGAATTAGCAACTGCCATCTCTTATTTGGAGTTGATTTTGAGAACAGTCACTGAGCCATCTTTGATAAGAACAGTTTTGCAAGTTTTATTATTTGAATCAAATGGTCGTCCTCTTCTTGAAAATATTGTTTTAAGGATAGCCAATCAGCAACCTGTAAATATTGATTTTGTTTAAAAAGGTATACAAATTAATTTTTGCTATAATAGCTGTCTCTAGTGTCAATGTCATTATTTCGGACACTTCTTGATCTGAATTGTGAAGACATCATGTTCGAGTTGGTTTTTAAGTAAGTTTAGTTTGAATAAATATGATAATACTTGATGAAAAAACTAATTATTTTTTGAAAGATATTTAATACCTTGCAACCATATAATGGTTAGTCAGCGCTGCCGCGTTCAAGATACTGATATGTTTTGTACATCGGCTGAAAAGTTCCTGTCTTTGGTGCCATCTTGCTGTCTATTATTTGTAAGTGAAGAAGTTGCCGAGGACGCGTTACATCAAGAGGCAGAATTTAGTGGAATGCAATCGAATTCAGTTTTAAAATTAATGAGGCAAAACTCAAATTCTTCTGACGTGGCTAAAGAAGCCGGATTTGGACAGAATGCAAACGGAGCTTCTGTTCATGCTGCTATTAATTTTTTAGAATATTTATTGGACGCTAGGCGTGATGTTTTGTCATGTTACTTAGCATGCAGTAATTGGACATGGCCTTATGATGGCAACTCACCTGCTAATATTTCTGAAGTATCAGAAACTCAATCCGAGCCCAGCAAATTATTTCAAAACGGTGAAGATAAACGTCAATCGGGTCTTAGTAATACTATTAGTGAAACGCAAGTTGCCCATGATGTTTTACCAGGCGCCAGCAATAGCAATGCATCAAAAGATGAGAATACCAGGCGATGCTCGGTAGAAGATGCAAATAATACTATGAAATTGCCTTATTCTAAATACACTAAATCTAATGAAAACCGAACGCGTTTAGTAAATAGTATGAAGTTAACGCAAATATTATCTTCACCAGTTGACTGTTTGGGGACTCCTGATTTAGGTAATCAATTTATCTTTATTTAAAAAATATGCAGCTATTAAAGTTGCTTTTTTTTTGTTAAAACAGGACCGTTTTTAAGTATTTTGATGAGTAAATTGGAAAACATGATGAACAACACTGTCTATGAGAATTTACAGTTGACTGGTTTGTTCGCCAGATTGGCTTGTTATCCTCAACCTCTTCTACGATCGTTTCTTATAAATCACTCATTGGTATTTCAACCAAGTGTTCGGTCATTAATTCAGGTAACACTAAACAGTTTTTCATTATGAATTGGCATTTTAAATTTATTTGATAGGTCTTGGGAACTTTGAAACACAAGCTAGATACTTGTTTTTATACTGTTGATGGCGTGGTGCAATTATTAGATAGGGCTCGGAAATTTTTGGCATTTAGAGATGAGAAATTTTGGAATAATGGTGTTAAAATACCTTTGAAAGGAGAGTTGAGTGGCGATGTTATTACAAGGGGTATGTACGGTCATGTGATAAAATGACAATGTCCATGATTATAATTCGTTCGATTTTAAGTAGCAGAAATGAAGAGGCGGAGGTTCTCTGAGTTATTTTCAAAAAAGTCTTTTTTTGGAACAGAAAAAGAAAAAGGTTTCGGAAAGACGCATTTTTTGGATGATTTACCAAATGACGCTGGTTACAGGTAGCATGATTTAATTTAGTTTTTTTTTTGTTTTTCTGTTTACTATAATTGGTACAATTGTAGATACGTGAAATCGTCAACTGAGACGTCTCCTGACGGGACATTAGAATCAATGCGGTCTAGAAATGCAGTGTTATGCATGGTTGTGTTTGAAGAATTTCTTCTTGAATTGTCAGCAATTGCTATGGAACATGCCGTTCTTTGGGTTAATGATTACTTAGATGAATGAAATCTAAAGTAATTGCTTATTATTTATTGGTTGTGTCAACTGGAAATGAAGATACTGGTAATTTGTAAATTTTGTAAAAAATTATTTTTTATTAGTTGTTAGTTATGTAATTTTGAAGAAATGGATTGTTACGGGTTTTAAATTTTACGATGATTTTTAACTTGTTCTGTAAAGTGTTGAACGCAAACACTATCAATTTTAAATCTAAAAATTGTGCTTTTATTTCTATAAATGGCAATTTTAGAAGCGCAGTAATTAATTTTGAAGGGGTTGTGTAAATTTGTGATACGGAACTTAAAAGTTATAATTGTTACACAGTAGTAAACTGTAACGAAAGTCAATATCTGTAGACAGAAACAGTACTTTGCTCATTAGTAGTTTTGGAAAAGGTTAGGCAGGGAAGTGTAAGCTATTTTACTGATAATAATGCAAGTTTCACTAGTGTATCAGCTCTAAGTTAACTTTTTATTCAAGAAATGTCAAACACAACATATTGAAATATTGATTTAAGTTTCGAGTTTTTAATTACACATCTTGAAATTTTGTTACCATTTCGATAAAAGTGGTATGCGGTATTGAGTAGACTGGAAAGAAAAATTTTCAACATAAATTTACAACTCCAATTAAATACAGATATATGATTTGGTGTTGTTTTGATTGTGCAGAAATTCAAGATTCTCTATTTTATTATTTAAATTACGGATAAGTTATATTTTTATTTGAAAGCGTTTTACGGAATTGAAATAATTAGTGCAATAATTCAATACAGTTGTAGCCTAATTTGTACATGTAGTTTGATAATATTGTATTGCGATAAAAATACATTCAATGAATTAAAACTTGTTAATTTTGATTAAATTATTATTCTCGAAGTTTGTTAAATTTACTACGCTGAGAATTATATTGTTTTGTAATTATTTTTATTACTGGTACCGGTACCTTTAATTTGGATATGGATATTATGATCGATTTCTTAATACCAAATCGATGTAAGCGCCCTCTATTAGCAATACGTTTCTTAATAAAATGTGACATGTCTGGTGTCTTGACGTTTTGTTTTTCCCCCATTTTTCATCATTGGAATTTCTAAACCATAAAGAGTGTTAAAAATTACGTCTAACGATGTAAAAGATTGAATTCTGAATAGAAAATGTCTTCAGATTGTAATCGGCAATTAGGTAAAGGAGGTAAATCTGTTAGTAGAAGTGGTGGGAACGATTACAACAGTAGTACAAACGGCGGCAGAAGAGAATTGACAGTGGAATCCGTAGGAAGCTATGGAATGCCTGCCAGCCATTTACATTTGGTTAGTTTGGAAATTTGACTTGTACTATGTTAGTAATGTTTAGTAAATTTGTTTTGTTTGTGGAAACTCGCTGAACGAGGGGAAACGATTTTTCTCGTTACACACATTCAAATTCAAAATCGAGAACAATATCAATTTACGGCAATTCCATTTCAATAATCTGGTGAATTTCGTTAATTTGAAAGTGGACCAAAACCGAATTGCTGAGTTTGCTTTTCAATGTTTGTTAGACGATTCAGTCTGTAATACTATTGAATTTAATGGATAATTATAGTAATAGTGCTGTAATTGTATGAACACGAATTTTGTTAATAGTTTTTGCTGTGTGCAAGCAAAATAATGCAGGGAACTTGGGTTCTGATGTAGCTATACTGTATGTATGTAACCACTATAATTATGTATGCCCTCTAAATTAAGTACTGTAGTTATAAATGATAATTTGTTGACCAAGGTTAATTTCTATAAATTAAGATACAGTATTTAATACTGCTATGATGCAAATGACATATGCTTACATCAAATATAAAGGGCTTGATGTAATACTGAACATACAGTATACAGTATAACTCCATTTTATTCATAAGTTGAGATTTCTTTCATTGACTTATGGTATTTATATTAGTAATTCTATATCATTTACTTAAGTAATTAGTAATTCTACATCTTAAGTTTTCCTGATCATGGCTTGAAATTTTTGTGTATTTTACCTGAGATTATGTAAATTCGTTTATATATTAAGAAAAGATTAACAATATCTTGTTCCAGTATAGGAGATGATGATCCGTAGATATGACTTTAAATACAGAAAATCTATCTAAACTTGAATGCATATTTTTTTTTGCAATATCGTATTGGCCAAAAGAACTTTAATTTAAATTAGGTTAAGCTTCTAAGTTATGTAATAGAAACATGTTTTTAAATTAAAATATTTAATTTAGAATCATACTCCGTTAAACCGGGATTTAGTTAGCTGAAATGAAAAGTTAATAGTCTTGAAAATGTTTTTGGGTTGTTCTGTATATATACATACGGTACTTAAAATTAACTTCCTCGTTTGCATACAGTATTTTTAAAACTTAGTGGTAAATGTGCCAACAAACGCATACGTCTTGATTGCCCTATAGATGCATGACAGAATACACTTGGCAGTTGGAATTTATTTAGTATCGCACTGAACACTGGCTATAAATAGAACTATACATTGCTAGCACAGCTTTAAAATACAGTGTTGGTTACATATATTTTAAGAGAGGGCGATTACCGAAAAGCGTTGATCGTGAACGTCGTATTTTAGACTTCTATAATACGGTATTAGATTTAAGTTGTTACTTATACCGATTTGTTACGTTATTAACTTAAGATCGGTCAAGAGTGGAATATGGAAACCCAACTTAGACCACCAAGAAATAAGAAGAAGGGAAATCTTGAAAGAGATAACAAGGGACGGAAGGATCCAAGAGGAAGCAATGCTACTTCTATCCAACCTTCTCAACCACACTCTCATTTACCACCGAAATCATCAGTTTTTCAGAGTGATGCAGAGGTAACAATGAATAAGCTATTAATATTGCTCTTTTATGTTAAAAAAAATTGACATTACATTATTTATTTTATTAGGCGTCAACGACTTCTCATTCTCTTGGAGCACGTCCTAAACTTTTTCCACGTCAAACAGGAAGCGGTGGACAGCAGACATTGTCACAAATGGATATAGATGCAACTAAACCAAAAGTTCCTGGCAGTAGTATTGACAAACAAGTAAGATAGTCTTATTAATCTCAAGAATATAATTGATTTTTAATTAAAAATTATAAGGTAAATACGAGCGAGCTATCAAAAAAGTTGAAGCAAGTGAGAGATTATATTAACCAGATAACAAGCACAATAGAAGCGATGGAAAATCTTAGAGATCCTGTAAGAATGTAGAAATTATTTATTGTTGTTTTTTACCATTAATTTAATTTTTTTTATTAAGAATGTTTCAGAAAAACTGGAAAAATTGCGCAGAGTTCGTACGGATTTAATAGATAATGAGCAACAGCTTTTGGAACTTTTAGATCGAATTTCGGTATGACCTCTATTTTTAATGTTATTCTTAAAATTAAAATGTTTTTATTATTTTGATGTTAGGCTTTAGGTAGTGATGTCATTGATGATCAAAATGCCGTAACAGACGTAGGCTACATTCAAGAAAATCGTTCATCAAATAATGAAGAATATTCTAATTCATCAACAGAAAGCGATGTAAAATGGCGATGTAATGGTTGATAACTTTAGATGAACCTTAACATTTATTGAAAATTTCTTAGAACGAAAAGGATAATGAAATTAATGATGTTGCAAGTGGTAACGATTTTCTTATAAAACGTAACGAACTTCTTATCAAGATGGCTGATTCTCAAGAAAAGGTATCCTATTAAGTTTAAAGTTGATGTTAAATGGTATAACGAGTTATTTGTTATAGTTAAGAGCATTGCAAGATCATCAAGCAATGTTATTGACTTTAAAGCGCCGAGTGGAAAGCCGACTTTCGGATACTCGTGTATTACATGAAGTTTTAAATCGTCAATCAACCGATAGAAATGCAGAAGAGTTAAATAGAGATGAGCGACCACAACCTGTAGGACACCATCAGGCGCAAGAAAATCGTCAGAGACGATTTCCATCTTCACACAACGAACGTGGATCTCACGATGGACATGTACATTTATAAATTGATTATGATAACATCTATGGTTACAACTTTTTATTGTTTTATCAAGGAATTAAATTTGGCTGATGAGGATCAACTTACTGATACTAAATATCAAGAAATAGAGAAAAAATGGCTAAGTATACAAAAAGAAAGAGATCAAATGGATTTATTAAGAGAGTTACATTTACTTCAAGATAATAGAATGGTTGAGTCAGCTACTTTAGGTAACTTATTGTAATATATTTTGATTATCGTGTTTTTTAATGGAGTATGTAAAAATTCTAGCTGGTGATAAACTTGCCGCTTTTGAACAAAACTGTTCAAAAGGTAAACGAAAATCTGTATCTAGAGTAATTGCTGGAGATGGAGAATGCATAACGGCTATCGATAAAACAAAGTAATTGTTTTGTAAATATAGAATTAATGAGAAGAAAAGTACATAAGTAATAATTATTATTTTTTTTAGAAAAGTTGAAGATAAAAAGTGGTTGAAATCTCTTCAGGGTGTGGAATCAAATACTCCAAGAAAATTATCAGCAGCGAATCATGGAGACTACAATGCCAAACCAAACCATGCTGATTTCAGTTCAGATAGCATGAGGTATGTAACGTTTAATTTAGAAAACCCAAAGTGTGTATAATTTATTTGATATTGATTATTTTGTAAAGAGATGATCAACAAAGCCGATTGAAAAAATCCAAAAAGACTAAGAAAAGTAATTTGTCTTATAACAAAGATGACAACGATTTCAGTGCCAATTCTACTGATTGTCGAACAATGTCAGCTTCAGATCTTCAAAACCGTTTGGATTATCTAATTAGTGAACTTCATGTCGATGTCCACGACGGGCAATTTGATGAACGAACAAAGTGAATTTTTATTTGATTTTAAAATGAAAGTAATTATTAATAACAAATGTTTTGTGGTTATATAGTAAGCTGTATACTGCTAAAAACAAATTGAAAAAATTGCAAAGTATTATATCATTAGTTCAACAAGCGCAACAAGACGGTGAAGTCATGAGTTCTGAGTATATCGATCATCTTTTGGAAGCGGTTGATAACGAAGATTCTCCAAGGGAAAATGTCTACTCTAATTCAAATCAGAGGTAGCATTACGCAAATTGACATTGGTTTATTTTAGTCATATTTATTTTGTTAAAAGATTGAAAAATCAAACATCTGCTATTGAGTCGTTGAGTGCTAAAGACCCGAACGAAAATAAATCAAGTCGTAAATTTACATTTGATAATCCAAGACAAACTCAAGTGAGTGCAATTTCTTTTGATTTTGTACAATTTTTACATTTAATTTTTTATAAATAGAGAATGGATCCAGTTGGTATGAATGACAGCAGAAGAGAATCGAATTCCAGTCATGATATCAGCAGTGTTCCACACATTGAACCAAGGGATCCAAACAACGAGTTTTGGATTGATATGAAGCGCCACTTGTCGTTAACTGAAGAACTAAGGCATCGACGCCGAGAATTAGAATCTCTAATGCAGAAGGATGGTGGAAAAAATTATCTTCTGAATCAAGATATAAAGGAAGAAAATCGTTCGGCAAAATCAGAGCCTTTACGTAAAAGCACAACCGCTTCTGTTGTAGCAGATTCCATGTCATCTGCTACTTGGGGTGGATCATCATTTGACAACGAAACTCAAGAAACAATTGATGGTACTAATGATAGTCAAGAAGAGAAAACTGAAGTTATTGAGGATGAAGGTAAATTCCTTTTTGTAAAATTTTTTAAAGGCTTAAAAAAAGTATAAATTAACTACATTAAAATGAAACTTAGAATATTCAAGTGATGGTCCGGTTGCCATAAACGGCTCAGAAGGAAGTGGGCATGATGATCAATTTGAAAGACGTTCATCTAAAGTTACAAATCGGATTTCTCCAGGTGTTGTAGTGAGTGAAAATCGACGTCTTTCTCGTACCAATCCAGCGGGTGCTGTTACAGGTATACATTATAAATTCTTATTTGGAGTGAGTTAAAGTAAAATTTTAATTGGTCTAATTAATTATATAAGAATTGACTGCTGGGGATTCGTCATCAACTTTGGTTAGAAAACGATCAATTCAAACACAATTACCGTCTAACCTTCAAGAACAATTAATTGTAATTTGTCACCTTTAATCTTCTTTATTGTTAACACACGCTTATTGTTATTTACTATGATTGAAGGATGGATCGTCAAATATATCTCTCATTGAAGATCAAACAAATAATGACCAGGTAAAGACTTCTGTTCAAAATGGTAATGCCATGAGTGGTACTGCGACTGGATCACAAACAGCTCAACCAAATGAAGCTACTGCTATGCTATATCAAACATTTCTTTGTGATCAATCAGTTATGGATGGACTTGCTAGGCAGTCACTTTTACCTAACAATACTGGTAGTAATTCTGTTGTACATTTTTATTACGTGGTTTAGTTAAATGCAGTTATATTTGACATTAGTACCCATTGCACCATTTCATACGCCTGATGTTTATAATTTACAACAAACTCAACTACAGCAACAAATGCTTCTTGGACTTTCACAGTGTTACAAATTACTGTACTTACAGAATGTTGAAACTCAGAGATTGCAGCAGGTAACGGGATCAGGATAATTGTTTAATAAAAAAGTTAAATTCGATTTCATGCTATTTGCAGATGTTGCATGGATATATTCCCAATGTTCAAGGAACGAGCTTTCCAGAAACATGCTTGCCTTATCATGGACGGTCAAATTCATGTGACGTTGGCGAGCCTCATGTTCATGCTGCTTCTCAGTGGCATCGAGATAATGCATCTGCTCCGCCAACTTCACATAGTCATAGAATCCCTACAACTTTGCCTCATGCTACCACTATTCCTGATTCTCATGAAACCTTAAATAACCAAGTTGCTCCAGGAAATAGAGCAAATAACTACTGGGATAACTTTCGTAGTTATTCTCGTCAGAATTTGCTATCGACTGCTCACCATTTGAATAAAAGCAATGATGGAATTGGAAGAATGGGATGTCACGCTGATTTTCATTTGAAACCACACGTTGTAAATGTATCCGATTCACATGAGCCTATCAGGCAACCAACGTTGATTCAAGAGCATGTTGAAACTAATGATGAAAGAGTTTATTCTGAACATATAAAGTGTAGCCCAAGGCAAGATATAAATAAGAGATGCATAACATTTTTAAAATAAAGATTTATATATCTAACCATTCGTTGCTTATAGGGGTAGCCGTTCTTCTGACACCCGTGAACATAGTGAACCATGTGTAATTCAAAACCCTTCAAAAAATAAAGTCAACAGAGAACAAAGAAATCAACTTAGTAATAATCGATCTAGTAAATAATATTAGCAATTGCATTGTTAAATTTAATTCATTGGTGTCATAATATTTATTTTAATTGTTTTTATAGCTCCTACAGCAAAATCGGTGATTAACTGCGGAAATGTTTTGAATAATTCAATGAGCACTCATCCGCATTCCGGGTGTAATGTAACCATGGTTAAACCAACAATGGCAGCTAGTTCATTATTGAGTCTAGAACGGTATTTTGAAGCATTTTTTTAAAATATCACTTGATAATGTTTTTTGTAATTATGTAGACGTGAAGGTTCTGTATCAACTGGTGTCTATGAAATCAACAGTAGCACTAGTCAGCTAGAAGGAGAAATTCAAACTGTAGTAAATAAATTAATCTCACGTTGTTCTGGTGAATCGGATGTGATCGTAGATCTATTACGTGAACTACAAAAATTGAAAAGTCAACAAGAATTTAATTGCGCGTTAATTGCTATTAGAAACTTTGTTAGCGATAATACGAAATACCAAACGGAGGCTGGTGCAAAAGCATCTCATGTTCATTCTAAAGAATCTTCGTCTTCCGATGATGACATTGAAATGCGCGTAGTACATCATCAAGGTTGTGTACCAAAACAAGACAGACCAAAATATTTTGTAGAGCAAAAATCAAGTTCAGATGAAGATTCATACGTATGTTATATTTTACTAATGAATTTTGTAGACAGGTTATGAATAATATATAATGTTTTTAGCCTCACTGGGCTCAATTAAGAAAGAGCAAACCATTTAATGAACCTGGAAGTCATGTCAGTACATCATCGGATCGCTTGAAACATAGGGGTCAGCCTCATGCTGCTGGCAGTGAATTAAAAGGGGCATACATGGGAAATAAGAAATTCTTTCAAGTAAGTCTCTAAAAATGTCTTTTATAAGTGCAATTTACTATAGAGCTTTTTGAACAGAACAAAAGTCCGAGTGTAAATAGGAAACTGTATAAAAATCGAACTGCTTCTAGTGGTCAATCTTCATCCAATAGTATACACCAGCAAGAGGAGCCACAGGAAATTGCTACTATTTCAGAAGACTGTCCCGGAGCAAAATCGGCGGTTGATGTCGATACATCGGTTGTTTCTTCGGATGTCCCTGTAAGTTGTACTTACATTTAATTGGGTATGAATACATTAATTCCATGTATTTGGTTTTATAGCAATTTTCTAGATTTAATGTAAGGCAATTAGAGAATCAAATGCAAGATGTCGTATCTTCAGTAACTTCTTTTGTGGCTCTTTTGTCTTCTCGTCAATTTAATTCGGCTCTTATGGGAATTGTTACTTCGCGGATGATTGATCTAGTGTTATCAATGGTTGACAATTTGAACGAATATACTATACGATTTGTACCTGGCCATCTAGAAAGTGTTTTAAGCAACATTTTACCTAAATATTATGGAAAGCGGTCAGTTCTTTTAAAATCTAAATAAGATATTATTATAATGGATTTTTGTATTTTAGGGTTAGTGATTGCGAATCTAATTTGGTAACCGAGCTTTCGGAAATCTTGTTTAACGAGTTAGCATTATTGCAGTTAATGCAGAATATGGTGAATGGAAATAAATCTCTTGTGAGTTAGTTAATTTTTTTTAGATGATTAGATTATTAATTGGTTAATGTTTTATAGAAACTTTCCTGTCAATCACTTGATAATGAAAGACCGTCAGAACAGCGTAACCAACCTTTAGCTACTGCTGCAATCGAAGCACAACCGGCCGATGTTATCTACCATTCGACATCTCAACTCAAGAGTGGTTTTGCAGAAGCAACCGATGCCGACTTAGTTCTAACTACCAAGCGAGGCGATGATGATGAAAATGATAAAGTAAATGACCATAATTACATTACCGTTAGTAAAAAGGATCTAATTAATTATTTTTTAAATAGTCAAAAGAAGAATTTAGTTGCGACATTCCAGATGTTTGTGTTAGTCATGAAAATGTAGGCGCTATTTATAATGAGATGCTAGATGAAATGTCTCCTCCGATATTTAGGTAAAGAATAACAAACTTTTTAAAGCTGAACTTTTTTTGAAATTTAATTTAACATAGACCGATTAATGAAATGGTTAGGATTTCACCATCTAGCAGTTCAGCTTCTCATCGGGATTTGCATAACCCCATATTACAATTACCAGAGGTAACCAACACAGTTTCTGGCTCAGAAGAGGTAAATTTAAATTATAAAATAAAGTAGTTACTATCAAATGACGTAATATTTATTGCAGACACGTTACTTTGACTTGGAAGTGGAGTTAGAAGAAGGTTTGGGAGACACGCAGGACTTGGCTGAAGCTGATCAGTCTCATCGATATATGGGAGTTGAAAATCTTGATGATACCCGCGATGAATGTGTGGAGAATTGGCAGCCAAATCATAGTTTCTGCAATGGCAACATTGAGAGGACAGAAGATGACCAACAAGAAGAAAACGGCGCTGTTGGTGGTGCTAGCAGTTCATATCAGAATACTAACTTGGTATTTAATTTCGATTCCATCGATTGAATTTTTAAATGTAGATTTTTTAAATACATAATTGATTTAGTTTTTAATATTTATATTCAGTTTTGTTTTTGTTTTATTTAATGTAATCATCAGGTGGAAACAACCCTTACGAGAATGGAAACTGCATTAGATGAAGTGCCCATTAAACTGCGAGTAGGCGGTAGTGGATCAGGACAAATCGAATCGGAGAGCGATAGTAGCAGAAAAGCAGATAGTTCTACTCAAGAAAAACAGGGTTAAAGACATTTAAGTACGTGTATTACGGTATTCAACTTGGTTTGACTTTAATTTATTGGTACAAAAGAACTGAGAAAAGATGTAGTAACTAGGATGTTAAGCGTTTATTTGATCGTACTGTATAGCACTCGTTTATTTGCTTAATGGTATTAATACGAATCTAGTAGAAGATACTGTACTAGTATTTAAAGTAAAATACAGTAATATGGTTTTAATTTAAAAATCAATAGAAAACCCATAATTTTGGAATTATTTCGTTCAAATATTATTAAAATTCATTTTGTCGAGGTCATTTAAATTCCGTATTACGTGGTATGAGAGTAAATTACCGACAAAACAAGTCGTGAACGAATTTTTATAAGCCATTTAATTGGCAAATTGGACTCCTTTTGCATTTTAATAATCGATCAATTTGACATAGTGACGTCACGTATTACGTCACTGTAGAACGTGACTGTTCTCTTGGTAAACAATAAAAATCAGTTGAGTAAAAATGGCTGACTTCGATGCCATATACGAGGAGGAGGACGAGGAAAGGAGTTTTAATGATAATTATTGCAATGTTGTACCAGAACCAGTTGTCATTCGAGGTGCAGGAAATATGACTGTGTAAGTCTAACAATTAATTATGTGATTAAATAATATTTACAACGTAATTTGTCTATAACAAATTAATAAAGATAGATTTAGTAACGACAGACGTTGAAGATGAGTGTACATTATGTAGTCTAGAATCGTGGATTATGGAATTCCTGGGAACAATTATTTTTTTGCTATAAATACCGAATCCGTATCAACATGTTTTAATAAATCTTTGTTACTATTTGATTCGTTTATTTATGAGCTTTAGTAATGAAATATTGTTTACTTTCACAACTTTGATTACTGTCTGTTTGTACAACAAAAACAATACGTTTATACATAAACATCATTACGAAAGATGTACTACCACGTGTGTTTTTATAGAGCAAAATTAATGTAACGTGCCGTAAAGTTATAAACAATGCATTCCATAAACATTAATGGATTATTAATATGATTAAGCTTAGTCTCTTTAAATTATAAAGTGCAATATTATTGTGAGACAGAATGAATATTATTATAAGATTAGTCCGGTTATCTGCATTTTTTTTAGAAATTCAGTGAGCGTTTAAAGTTTCAGGTATCGTTTGTAAAAATTGTAACTACTGTAGTTTTTAATTCGAACTTGTTTGAAAATATGGTTATACATACGGTATATAAATTAACCGAGTTAATATAGTTATTTCGAAATCGATACTGAGTTTTTTGTAATTCTATTAAATTGTTTCATTACAGTTTTGGCCTTAGTAACAAGTTTGAACAGGAATTTCCACAACCGTTATCTGCGAAAGTACGTTTTGATGTAATTCTGAATTGGTTTGGATATCTGATAATCAATTTTGCAATTTGGGTAATTAAGGTTGCTCCAGAAGAATTTAAAGCAACAATTTCGAGGATAAATGGAGTTTTGAAAAAAACATTACCCGTCAATGTCAAATGGCTGTTTTGCGGATGTCTGTGTTGCTGTTGTACTTTGGGATGCTCTTTATGGCCAGTTGTTTGTCTGAGCAAAAGAGTAGGCTTATAATTAATTGTATTATGTTTCGATTATTATTAATAATTGTTTTGTTGCTATTTTAAAGACAAGGCATTCGATAGAAAAAGTCCTTGACTGGGAAAATAACCATCTTTATCACAAGGTAAATCTTGTTAAATGTGTAGATGTACGGTACTTGTACAGTAAATTAATTGGAATTGTATTGATATAAATAGTTAGGTTTGCATTGGAGGCTGCATAAGCAGCGTTGTGATTCAAGCAGCATGATGGAATACGTATGTTACATTTCTGTTATTTAAAAATAATTGCTATATTTTGCTTTCAAGTTCTTATTTTTAATCCCAAAAGCAAAACATGTTTAAAGTAATCATTTATTTATTGTAGGTTCTACTAGTTGAGTTTATTCCTAAAGTTCCAATTCACCGGCCTGACTAGTCACATTTTATGATAATTTCTGTGTTAAAATTTTGTATAAATATTGTACAGTTCGCACGATCTCGAATGAAATGAGCTTAACGAACATTAATTTAAGGTCTGAATGAGTTAGATATTTTTGTTTCACAATTGTTTTTTTCGTTAATACGTTTTTTTACGTGAAAAATCTCGACATTTTTATTATCTGATTTTGATCGTACTTGTGGTCACAGTCATTGCATATGCAGTAGTTTTTTTTTTTTAGTCAAACTTGTCAGATTAGAACCTTAGACGACACTTTATAGAAGTGAGAAAGTGAATATCAAGTGAAGGAGTCCAGCAAAGGTGATTTACAATTTTGAATGATTAATTTACCTGTACGATATATTTGTAATATTCATCATCACCTGTGTAAATGTAATTAAGTCATAGATTTGTAATAAATTAATATGCATGAGACCAATTTGCGAACTTAATATAATTTTTGTAGGATTTTAAAGTTCGTTATATGAAGTTCAGTACTAACAGTGATGACTGTCAATGAAGCAGACGTTTGGTGGTGTAGAATATAATTGCTGGACCTATCATGATCAAAAGGTAATAACGTTTGATAATGAAGTAATCTTACCGTTATAAGATACAATATATCACTTAACCTTAATATTAGAAGCTACTGTATTATGTCTTGAGGTGTCTTCCTTCATTTTTTCTATGGAATTACTGTACATGTATGTAGTTTTAGCAATGGTATCATGGCGTTTTATTTTCAAATATGGAATCTATCGTCTTTTATTCGATAATAGGGACTGGGTTATCATTTACGATCGAATTTCTTATTTAAGATGATGAGCGCATTCATATACCGTATTCGCGTATTAAGAGCTGCATCAATTTGCTTCTACAGTAGATTAATTACCAAATTTTAATTAACATTGATTTCAATTGCATTTACAAAATGGTTTTACTGTCATAATTATTTTATAACTATATTTGAAATGTCATGCGTTATTGTATATATTTTATGAAAATAGTCGTGTACATTATCAGCAAGTGTCGAGTTTAGCATTTCAGTACCTCAATTCTGAAAATTTTACATCCTGTTGGTTGTACATTGGCCGTAAGACTGTCTGTTGGATATAATAATCGTTTGTTTTCAGGAACAAAAAGATCTTGAACTCCATAACCGCCAGTAAAGTCTAGTCCAAGAGCCTATTTTGAAATAAAATGGTTGAAAGTTTTATACGTAGAATTTAATTGTTAGGCAAGAGAAATTGAATAATGTACTTACGTCCAAAGGAACACTGACAGACTCAGCGGCAGTACCATTGTTTACAATTGCTACTCCTAACGAGTAATAATCTTTGTCCGAGTGATGGACTGGGTTAATTTGTCTTGTCCAAACTAAAATATTTCCTTGCTGTAACAAAATGTGTACTGAAAATTAGTTGCAAATTCTTTAACTTACGGTACTAAAAGATTTATTGTTACTTGATATATAAGTCGTCCTTGAATGCCAAGAGCTTCTTGGTTTAATTGAATGATTTCAGTGTTTAAGTAAATGTCTTTGTAATCTTGATCGAGAGATCGAATATCAGTAGATATAAGTAAAGGAGATGCCAAAATTGCCCATAAAGCCATTTGTACTTGAGCTTGTTCTACGGTGATACCAGGTTTGTTACCGCCTACAAGCTTTAAATTTCGGTACATTCAGTTTAATAGTTGTTCATATATAGTAAATACTGTTTTTGTTTACCATGTCGGGGTCGTTCCAGTGACCTGCTCCAGCAACTGGAATCAATTCATCTTGGTGAACAGCGTAATATGTGAAAATGTCTTGAATACTACTCCAGTCATCGTATACATCACCCCAGTTTCTCCACAAATTGCATGCTGCAGCTATCGCATTATAGTCGGGCTAGATATGTTCAATTCGAATTAGAATTTTAAGTAAGATTACTTTGCAATGTTTACCGTTAGATCTTGATAGGTCCAGTATGCTGGCCAGCTACAAGAATAAACAATTGGTCTTCCAGTTTTGTTTAGGTAATTGCTCATAGCAGTGTAGCCTGCTGGCATGTCTAATGCCTCAGTGTAACATCCATCTAGTTTCAAGTAGTCGACTTCCCATTCAGCAAATGTATTTGCATCGACTTCCAAATACTGGTCAGGTGATCCAGGATAACCTCCGCATGTCCAGTTTCCATAATCACTGTAAATTCCTAATTTAAGGCCCTTGCTATGAACCTATATGGGTCAATTTAGTGATAAATAAAAATGACGTGATAATTGTTATACAGTAATTATGTTACATAGTCAGCTAAACCCTTAATTCCGCTGGGGAATCGAGTAGCGTTAGCTTGTAGTCGACCATTAGCATCACGTTCAGTTGCCATCCAGCAATCGTCAATGTTTAAGTATTGATAGCCAGCTGCCAAATATCCTTCAGATACCATTGCATCAGCAAGTGACTTAAATAAATTTTCACTGTAAATAAGTACAATAAGTAATTTGTTTAGTAAGAAACGCCCATTTCCTATGTAACTTTTTAACCCTAATGCATAATTTTATGATAGGAGACTTTTTTTTCTCTCAAAGAAAAGTTTTAAAGAAATTAAAGCTTATTACAGTTAATATTGGTATTACCTGATGCATGTATTGGGGAATTTATTACAGTCGGTGTTGCATCCAAATGCTTGCCATGCGTTAAAACCCATAGGTGGAGTGAGAGCCAGTCCATTGTCCAATGCTTTGACTGAAGCAATGCTCAAAAGAGCAGCGATTGCCAAAGTTATACGAACCATTTTTTGGCTGTTAACTCATTAATAATTAACGCCTTTTTAAATTGAGAACGTTTTGCAGGAGTTATTTATATAATTTCAGATTTACCTTATCAAAATCAGTTGTTTCTAATGATAAAATAATAGCAAAGTCACCTTGTTACTGCCTAGTATAAATTATAAAACTGATAAAAGATGGAATCAGCTAGCCAATGGAATATTGGACCGATGCACTTGTTCATGAGTTAGCTAATCGATATTAATTTGAACCTGAAATAACTATCTTTTAAGTAGCGATACATTATTTTCTAATACTTAACCAAATATAAAAATGTATTAAATATAACTACATTAGAATCTCTGAGTAAGTAATAAACATAACGTCTTTGGAAATTTTAATTCATATCAATTATCTTACTACTGTTTTGTTATTAATCAGTGTTTAATATACAAACGTAGGTATTTCATAACCTAAAGTTTTATACTTACTGTAGTATAGTCACTATAGTGTACTTCTGGTCCCTTTGTGCATCACGTAAATAGCTTATAATTTTTTTAATCATTCAATGAACATAACTGTCTGAAATCAGCATTTCACCACAAGCCAAACTAGCACCTACTGGATATAATTACCTTTTAGAAATATAGTACTTAAATTGTTTGGATTACAAGGTTGGATTACATTAGGTTCGAATTAATAGCTTGGAATTTTTTATTTTTTCTAAAACAAATTTGATTTGGTGGTGAAATTTCCGTGAACCCTATATAATATTGTGTCAAACTGGGTCAATATTAAATGTAACTAACACACTTTTTTAATAATCAATTTTTATCATTGGCCAAAAAAAAATAATAATAATGACATAAGTAACTTAATCAAACAGAAAGAAAACACGTACTAAACTTAGTTTTATTTATAACACAAATATGTCGTATAAGTGGCACAACAATTTCGATTGTTTATCTAGTAAAAACCGATAAGCGAAACTGTCACTGATAATGATAAAAATAATATTTGGAACAACAGTGAAAACAAGACCGTTTTCGAACCTGCGAAATGAATTGAGATTATTGCGAACTTTCAAACTGAGTTAGCAAACAAACTTCAGATGCGACCATATAATCCGATTATATATTTTGAGATTACAATAAAACACTGCAGCGTGTATTATAGTTACACAAAACGATTAAAATTGTATAACTGTGATACCTAATGGAATTATATAAAAACTATTATTATAATCTATGACAATGTCTTTTTAACACCGGAAAGACATTTATATAGGTGGGAAAACCAACGGGCTTAACACAAAGCAATGAAACCCTAAGTTTATACTTAGCTAAAAGTATAATTTATCTATATAATTGTGTAAAAGTAATTTTTTTTTACATTTGTCATTAATAGTCTAAGTTTATATATTGACTACATTAAAACAAATCACAGTAAGATACAACCTCGTATCTATCATATAAAAATATTGCTCATGGCAAAAAACTTGAAATCGACTTATCTAATTCTAAGGCACTCATTTTGTGCGAAAAATATCATTGTTGTTTAGTAATGAATTTACGGTAATCCTTGCCAACGAGATTGCTGAGCTACTTGAGGTCCATGGAATATGTCCCACATATTTCCCCTAGGTCTTAATTCCTGAACAAGTGGGTGGATGGATGGAGATATAATATCGGCTCTAATTATAACAACACCAGATGGATTGACGCTGACTTTAAAATTTGCAGTAGGTGGGAATACTCCAATGACTTTATTTTCAAACAATTCTGTTACTTTGTAGCCTTTTGGATAAATCAAACCAAGCTCCTATTACAAAATTCATACAATTAACATAACGAAATGTAGATAACTTAGCAAATGATTGATATACCTGGAGAACAACGTTTATTTCAGAAGGCATTCCATCAGTTCTCCTGTTTACAAAGGCAATGGCGTATGAATAGTATTCTCCATCAAAGGGTGTAACTGGTCTAGCCCAAATTTCAATGTTATTTTCCTGAAATTGATCAATGCATTTTTGCAATTGTACTTGTTTATCATGCAAATTTAGTCTTACTTTGTAAATTCGTCTCCCTTGGATTCCTAATGGATCCTGGTTGACTGCAATTAATTGCCGATTTAATAAAATATCCCTGTAATCTGGTTTGATTGTTCTAAGGTCTACTGACATCAGTAATGGAGCAGCCAGAATACACCAAATAGCCATTTGTACTTTACTCTGTTCATAACTGAGACCAAAGTTTCCAATAATCAACTGAAAATTAAAAATTTCATTATAAGTCATTGATATTCAGTTTCTCCGTGGTGTATTATGGGAAGGGACTGACACAAATTTTAAATCAACAGGGTTTCTCTACCATATCAGGATCATTCCAATGACCAGGACCAGCGTGTGCAATCAAAACGTCCTGATTATCGCCATAATAATCGATAATAGCCGTAACACTATCCCATGAATCGTCAATGTCATTGTAATTTCGCCATAAATTGCAAGTGTTAGCAATCGCTGAGTAGTTGACCTGTAAAAGTAGCACATAAGCATTATAAATGTGAATACTATACTAACAAAATCGGAATTGCTTACCGGCATACTTGAAAATACTTGATAGGCAGGCCAGCTGCAAGAATATACCATTGGACGACCAGTTTTATTCAAATAAAACCCCATTTCCGGATAGCCTAAAACAAAAGTAATCAAGTATGAGAAAATATACATAACAATTCACACAATAAAGCCTGAATTATAATTATTATAAAATATCGATGTCACAATAAAAACCTTTGTCCATGTCTCTAGGATGAGAGTAGCATCCATCAAGTTTTAAGTAATCAACTCCCCAATCTGCAAATGTTTGAGCGTCTAATTCCATGCTACCAAGGACACCTGGGTATCCAGCACATGTGTAATTTCCATAATCTTCATAAATTCCAAACTTAAGACCTTTTTGGTGAAACTAAGTTTTGAAAGTTAAACAGTAGTTGTTATTCAAAAAGAAAAACATTGTAACTGTTAACCAGTTCTTACATAATCAGATAAAAACTGGATTCCTCGGGGAAATCTGATAGGATCAGGTTGCAATCGACCATCAGTTCCTCTTTCGTGGGACAACCAGCAGTCGTCAAGACTTATCAAGTCGTATCCTGCATCTAGATAGCCATCTGAAACTAGACGATCAGCCATTTCTATGAACAGGTGCTCACTTTGAAAAAAATTTGATAGAAAATTAATAGACGATCGGCATTTAAGAAAACTATAGGTAAATAATGTACCTAATGCAATTATGTTTATCATGAACACAATCGGTGTTACAACGAAACCTTTCCCAGGCAAGCCAACCCATTGGTGGTGTCCTTTTAAATTATTGTAAGATATATGTATTGTACTTTAATAGTAGTTGTGACTAGACAAATTATTACCTGGCTAAACCGTTGTCCAAACAGAGAACTTGTTGGCAAATTGCAAACCAAATGCCCAGAAAGACTGTAATCCAATTCATCTTTACTTCGGTATTTCCTTGAATATCTATAAAAATGGTTATAAACAATTTTGAATTAATTTCGAAGTATTAACTGTTTCTAAGAATAATTTAATGATTCAACTTTGTTCTTAAAATTATATTGAAGACTTGTACAGAATTAACAATAATATTATACTGCACATACAATTACACGGTAGTTTGTTTTCAACTAAACAACCTTTTTTCGACACTAAGTAGTGAATAGCTGTTTTAATTACAATCTGAAGTGCCTTAATTTAAATAAAGTATCAGTTTTAACATAAAATTGAATAAGAAAAGGTCGTTTTTGTGCCAGTGTAACATCTCATGGCCTTGATTCCACACCAGCAAGCATGACAGACACAATAAAATAGCAAAACTGAGAAAGATACGTTTTATAAACTTTGTGTTTATCATTTATATACGCTTAATAGGAAACCGCGCCCTTATAGTTTTTAACAAATGAACAAAGTTACAAATGAAACCTTTAAAAAAATAAAACAAAAAATGTTTAAATTTAACTAATGTTTTGTATGAGAGGAACTATCAATACTGTAAATACATTATACACACCAGCTGAGTTTTTTTTATAATTGTATGATGTTATTCAGGAAGTCATTGATAAAAATTAATAATTCATTTTTTAATGATATTTTTATAGTAATTCTACTTGTTTAAAATTGTCAAATACCCAAGAACCGCACCCTATTATCACTAACATCATTTTATTAAAAAAGCAAAAAAAAACAAACAAAAACGATAGAAGACATTGTCAGTTGTCTCCTAATCGACTTTAGCTGTAGTAAATAATTCACTTCCACTTGAACTAGTTTAACTATAAAATGTAACTTAACAACCTCATAAATCAGTTTGAATTTAAAAATTCACTAAAAAGCGTAATTTTCGAAGCACAGCTAACTTAATAAGCAGAAGTTAAACAAGATTTACTTTAAATTGAATTTAATTTAACGGTTAAATGTAATGATTACTTGTTAATACAACAGATTTTACTAATTTATGTCAAAGTCGAGGTTATTTAACATGTCGCAGCAATTTGCGTTATCAACTTATCACAAATTAACAATTATGATTGTTACAAACAGTTCGTTAAACTCGCGCATGTGTGCTAATTAACTTGCATTTCTAATGGAACCTCCTCCCAATCTCAGCTTTCTTTTCAATTTTACCTGTGAAGAATTTTGTCTCTTTTAAATTCAGTAATGAAATCAAAAGATAGATTTTTTGCAGGGGTAACTTTAAAAACTGGAGAGAGGAAGTCATTGGGGTGTGGTATAGTTAAGTAGCAAAGACGTTGTCGGAACAACAAAAAAAGTAAATAAACAAAAAAAAGTTGATGTACGGAAAGATATTGCCCTATATTGCTAGTCATTACCCATCATTTATAGACATTCGCTCTAGTTTAAGTGTGCCACAATATAATTTTTGAACATGATTGTACTGAAATTTTCTCCTTGTGACAGATTGAATTGATATTGGAAAAAAGTTAGGTAAACTAATTTAACATGTAAAAAAGAAGAGTGAGTTCATTGCATTGCGGCTTTTCTATGGATACATTCTAGAAATTGTCTTATATTTTTTTTCTTCAAAATAACATTGGCTTAAAATAAAAACGCTGAATTGGGCGCAGTTTTTGTATGTAAATTCATCATCAACGGAAAATTGAACTCAAGACACGCCTCATCGGCTACTTTTGCCGATGGAGTGCGTGGCAAATCGTGCATACAACACACATTAATATTTTTTTAAAAAAATGTTGATTAACTACCACTTATTTTGAGCCCACAAGCTGACTCAACAAGTAATTATTATAGTATAGTTAATTTAAAGTAACTTACTATGGATAGCAATTTGTGTAATATGACATTTCATAAAGTAGAATAGTGAAATTAATGCATAGCTGAATACTGTAAGTCTCAGTTTTTCCTTATAATAATTACAATGCATAAAAAAATCTAAATTTATAGTGTATTGTTGGTTACATACAACTTCCATAGAAGTTCCAATTGATTTTTTTTTCTGAAATTGATTTGCTACAATAAGTGAATTTTTGTTTATTGCGAAATATGCGGATCGTTGATTTTTCCCTTCCAATGTATTATTTTAGCTGAGTCAGATGTGATTACAGTTATTATACAGTATATCAAATAAAGACGTTACATATTTGCAACTGTAGGGCGTTATAATCGTTCATATGTCAAGGGCAAAAGGACGAACAATATAGGCATTAGAAAATGATAAAATTAAAAATTAGCGAGAAATATGACCTCAACTAAAGGAAAGATATCAAATTGGAAAAATTATAAGTTCAAAACATATGTTTGTTACCACCATTGAGCATAATATTTTGACAGCTCTCAATGATGGTTATCAATTGTATTTTGGCACCATGTAATGAAATTAATGTTGGTTGAAGGGCCATCTCACAGAACAATGACCTAAATTAAAAACTTTAACAAATTTAATAATAAGTTATAACCTAATATAGCTAACTGTTAAATACAACGTCACACAAATAAGGAATTATAATTATATCACGTCAGCGTAAAATAACGTGCCATAACATTTAAATAATTTAACAATGCATTATTTAAATAGTAATTATTATAACTGCAAGGAAAGTATTGTTTCAAAACTAAAGTTACCGATAATATATAAGTTAATTTTTGTTATTCACCGGAAGTAGTGACAATAAAATAAAGATTTATGATTTGATGAGAATTTCTAATTCGAATTTTGTTATGGAAGCTATATAATCAGCTGATCGGATAGATATTATAGTCATAATGCCTTTTCAATTGAGGTTAACGACTGGTCATTTTAATAAATAATAGGTCAGACTAACTTATCTGTAATTTAACAAGAATCACCACCCTATACATCACTTTCTTTATCTGTAATAAAATTTCTCCAGGAAAACAATCACGCCAACGTCTCAAGTACTGTACAACTATTAAACGTTTCAAAACTCTTATTATTACTGTATTTAAATTTTTAAAAGTTGGTGGGTATACTTGATAAATTACAGTAACATGCCAACTGATTTTAAAGTGTTAATTTGCACATATCATACAATTATGCTACTTTAATATAAACTCAAGTTGAATGATTAGATTAGTAAATGAATTAAGAATAAAAACGACAAAGTTATGGTAATTATTCACTTAATTAAAAGTGCTAAACTAGTAATTTTTGTTTTCTTGCTGTTAAGGTTTTGCCACGTGAATCTTATTTTGGCATTTATTTACCATACATTTTACTTTACCGGAAATTTCATCAAATTAAGTTATTTTAGATTGCTATTAATGCATTCTACTTTAGTACAATCACTGATTTACAATGGAGTTAAAATTTTAAGGAATCAGCTGAAGTGATGTGAATTTTAATAAAGGCAGGACAAGAAATTACAAAGGAAAAGTATATTTAAATTAAAACTAACTTTAAAAAAAACTTTAATAAAACCACCAAAATAAAAAAAGCGTAACGGGTTGAAAACAATGATGACCCAGTTAAATTCTATATTTTTATAAGAAAATCTGATTATTTTTCTACTTTAAGTATCTTAAAGTCATGCTTAAAAAAAGGAATTAACATAATGCAATAAAAAGTATAACTTTGCAGAGAAGTCGGTTTAAAAAAACCTGTTAAGAAATAGTTGTATCATGTCATAGTCATACTGTAAGTCTCAAAGTGAGAAATGTTTTTAATTTAATTAAGTTTAAGGTGTCATGTATCCCTAATCAACATTAATTTAACGCTTACGGTAAACCGAAACTCAAAGTTGTCTAAGTTATTAGATTGATATATAAACAAACGTTTGTGAGTTATGTCAATATGATAAAAGTGTCCACTGTTACTCTGATGGCCGGCATCACCTTCAATTCACAAGATGTTAGTAAATTAAAGCAATAGTTACCTTTAATGCAGTGTCGAATCTCTTTAACTTTCAGAGTTGGTACACATGAACGCTGTCACACAGAGTTTCAATAATATTATCTGAACAAGTTATTCAATTTCTCCCAATCTTCTTGAAGTTTAAAGTCTAACTGATCTTCATATTTCGGAAGATGGTGGTTGTTGCTGTTTATTTACGGAAAAACGTCATAGAATGTAAGGTTAAACACACTAGCGTCATCTGTTTTTATCTCAAGGATTCACTAGCTAAAAGAGGCGCTAGATTTGATAAAAACATCGGTTTTTTTTAACACAAGAGATTTTGCTTTTAAAAAAATAAGATTAATAATTATTATGATCAGCAAAAATGCAGTAATAATGAATGCTGATAAATTTAATAGGCCTTATAATCATAAATGGACTTTTGGAATTTTTTAAATCAGGTTTTCTGTTAAATTTAGTAATCTTAATTCTAGTTTTTTAACATTAAACAATTATTCTAATTTGTTAAATAATAAACAAGTTACTATATAGATTAATTCTAAAAGCGAAATAAAAGACTGAAAATAAATCCAAAGCAACGTACCCATGCAAACTTGAAATGAAAAGTTATTAAAGCGAAATTTAATTGTCAATACAATTCATGCATAAGTAATTTAAACAAAACTTACAGTAATCTACAAATCGAGTAATAATGCAAACTTTACACCGATAACGACGCAATGTTTTACTTATTTGATTCCCCAACTATCCTTTCAGATGTAAAAGTATATGATGGATATGTTAGCATTTGATGCTTCAATAAGGAGTGACAATGAGTCAAGTCACTCTAATAAATAGCCGTCCCATGTGACTTAATTTTAGTTACAATAGTACCAAGAGATTTTTAGCGAACAATGAATTGAAAAGTTGAATTTGTGAATGTAAAGCGTTTACATTAATTTTGGTTTAATATTCAGAGTTATGACTGTCTTGTACATAGATGTCACCAACACACAAATAAGCTAAACATGTATGATTATCTCTTTCCGATTCTATTCTTTTTATATTAGTAAAACCAAGTTGCTTCTAAGTTTAGTTATGAGTTTCTAATGATTGACTAAACACTATTTTGTCAAAGGCAACTAAATTCGAAGCAATGGATTTTGAATCTTAAAAAAATACTTGCATCGCCTATTAGCCACAAACAGGAATGTAATTTAATTTTCTAATTGCATGTTTTCAGTATTTGATCTATAGAAAAACACCAAGAATAACAAGTTAACGTGCAGAAATTTCACGTTACCCAATTTATACATAGTTTTTACTCATAACACAACGAGTCGAACAATGACTACATTAGAACTCTTTCGCGCAATTTCTTGATTTTTTTTTGCTTTTGTTTTGTTATACAAGTTCAGATTGCTTATGACTCTAAATATTAATGAAATGATAAATGTTTTAGGATTTAACGAGAGGAGTTTGCTTGAGTTGCAAAATAATTGACCGCATACGAGACACATCTTTAGTATTTTTGCTCAACTTTGGATTGAAGTCGCAAAGTTTGGCGATGCGTTCCCAATCTTGAGTTTCAGCATCAGCCGCTGAATCCCTTTCCATGACATATTCTCTCTCGGCATTTCTGCAAAAATAAATCTGCCATTATAACCAAGTATTATTATAATGCAACGATTGTTGCTTATGTACACGCAAAATGTGGTAGAGTTTATGCCAGCTTAAATTATAATAGTGCAGGGTGATTAAAATGTCAGTTGATAGACCGTTCACCTTAATGTCCAAAGTAAGCTTCGGAAGTTCCGAATAACCATTTTCTAGTTATATAAAAACTAGTCTGGTTTAAAAGAAAATTCTATAAAAAATATTAAGTGTTTTAACTGAACAAACTGTGTCTACTGTTTAGTTATTTAGTAAATTTAAACTGGCCGCATGTTAGGTAAAATAAGTGCTCTAAGACTGTGAGTGGCTTTCTTTGTGTAAATATGGCATTCATGCTTTGGAAGAATAAAAAAAGAACATGATAAAATATAATTATCTGGATGATACTGCCATTACTTACTTTGACGATTCCCTAAAGTGTGTTTGTATGATACAGTTGAGATGAAAAAGATACAAAGATAAACAAACAATTAAAATCATTTCTCAATTATGCCAATTTTACAAAATGGAAAATATCTTCTATAAGCTATGTTAATCAATAATTAACAGGACGTTAATCCCAACACATGATAGGAAAGGAAACGATTGATTGATGTACCTGTTCTGTGCTCGAGTTTTCTCATTTTGTTCTTGATCGTGTTTATACCACTCATCAAGTTCTTTTTTAGCGTTTAATTTAAGTTCCTCTTTCTTTTTTTCTTCCTGTATATCTGGCATTAAAGTAATTAAATTTAATAGTATGAACAAACACTGTTGAAATCAATGATGTACCTTTCTCTGCTAACATCTTTTCCTGTTCTTCTTTCCATTTACGAATCTTTTCTGGAACTTCTTTGACTTTCGGGGGAACGGAAGGTTGAGGTGAAACAGCCGGTGGTGGCTGTTCTATAGTGGTACCATTTAACTAATAGAAAATAACAACTTAATTAACAGAAATTAAATATTAAATTTGTTGTTTACAATCATACCTCGTTATTTGGTATTTCTTGTGAAAAGTAATCATAGTTTCCTACAAGAAAAAATAAATTAAAACAATATTTAAAGTGATCGAATTAAAACATTGACAAGTTGCATGACAGAAAAAAGATAAGAGAACCTTAAGATACAAAACAGCTGTTTTTAATACTTTCAACCACATTAGGTTATTAGAGCATAATAAACAAGACTAGATACTATACTGTATATCGAAACATGCATTACTATAGTATTACAGTATATCAATAATAACAGGACGTTCATTCTTTGAGTGTTATGATGCATGTCAAATTTTTCTGTTCATAATCAACAAAGCCTTTTCAAACTTCAAAAGGATTTTCTTTGGTTTACGTTCAGGTTTTACGAACTATAATACAAATTACTCCCCTATGTTCATTGATTACATCAAGAATTGTGAAGCGGCGGCTTTTGAACTTATGTGCAGAAAAAAAGGGGAGGGAGGCCGCCATGTTGCGAAAACTCACATCAATCATGTAATTTCATGTCAAATTTTGCAATTTAATTGCCTCAATAAATGTTTCTAAATTGAATCATTAAAATGTTTATCTGAAACTATACGCTAACGTATAAAGTTCACTATTAGAATTACTTTATGTACAGTAATACTCCAACTAAATTAAAAAATCAAATACGCAATACGTACCAACCCCATCCGATGCTCCATTCACCATTAAGCCATCATCTTCCAAACCGGAAAGTTCATCATGTTCACGAGCTAAAAATTCAGCCGCTGGATCAGTTTCGTCTGCCGGAGGTCCGAAATTATCTTCAAATCCATCGAAATCCGTCATTCTATTAAGAATAGTAATTAACTGACTGGTTAAATCTAACAAGGACCCTTCCTTCCCAGTAGTCTGCCGATTACCGCTGATTACGCCAACACTGATGACAGTGCTCGTAGAAATAATAAACGGTTTGGGCGATGCTCACCAGATGGAGCCAGGCGAAAATTAGATGTTTGGTGAGCACTAAACAACTGAACTCAAGACAATTGGGTCTAAACAACTAAAGTGCGAAACTAAATTTGCCCCAAATAATCTAATGTTACGCAAATACTTATTTTGAGAGCGAATTGTCTTGAGTCGAGTTGTTATGAGCGCGCGTTTCTAATCCCAAATTGGAAAAAAACAAAATTATTTTTGCTCACTGTTCTTGGTTGCTGTATGTCGAATTTGGAGATAATTTAGGTAACAACTATTAAATTTTGTATAATATTGTGCATTTGGTCAATTTTATATATTAATAGTTATCGCATATACATTTAAAGTTGATTTATTGATTCAAGTGATATGACATGAGAGTGCTGGAGTGAGGGAACTTCGAACAACACCAACAGTACCATCATCAACTTCAAAGTTTTTCAAACATTCATTTTACAGGGAATATTTAAAATTATTTAGAGTTGTTTAATACAATAAAATGGACTCTGCTGCTATGAGAAATGTATGCGAATTAGTATTATAAAGCATTCACATATTAATGATTAATTCTTCAGTTTAAAGATTTTCTTTCAATTTACAATCAAATGGCGGAGCTGTGTTTTAATAGATGTGTCGGTTCAGTTTCTGGGTGTACTTTAACTGCTGATGAGGTATATTCTCATAACTCACTGTAAATGAAAAATGTTAAGACTGCAGTGTTATATAAATACATACTGTACTGTTAATATTAAATGATGTAATTTCAATTTTTAGGAAACATGTGTGCGCAAATGTGCTGCAAAGCACATCAATATAAATCATAAAATGATGGCAATATACATGGAAGTTCAGCCACAAATGATTAATAAAAGAAACGAAGAAATGGCTAAACAGTTAGCTCAACAAATTCCAATGTCAACTGCTGAACAACTTAAACCAGACGTTGAAACAAGTATTAGCTTAGAAAACGAAGGTACAATTTCCTCTTAATATTAAGATTTTTAAAGATTAATTTGGTACCGTATCTTGATCAAGAGTTAAAACTTAGGATAATGTACGATAATTATTGAATATACTGTATTATTAAATTCGTAACTCAATTCAGCAACTCCGTTTGATGGTTTTATCTTTATATTGAAGTGTTTAATTATTGATTAATTTCATATTCAATGTAAATTTATAAACTGAGATGTAAAGTTAGTCAGTGCGATGGGTCATGATTTTATTTTAAAATACTGGGAACTAATTAAATGAATTAATAAGTCATTATAAAACATTAATTTTACATTATGAATGAGTTTCATTTGATCGTCATCTAGCGTCCTCTATGGTATGCTTTAGAAAATACCACGTGACGTTAACGTGGTTGTTTTTGAAAGTTGAAACTGATTAGACATTCATTGTTATTCTGGAAATCTTCTAACTGTATTGTAATGAACAATATTGTACTTTCAGCCTTTAGCTAATTAGGAAATTACTTCGCGCCGGATTTACTAGAGTACTGTAGATGGTGAAGCACGTTTTTTAGTTCTATTTTTTTTTGGCAAAGCTGTCGATATATTTTGCTTTCGTGTCTGATATTGACAATTGAGTGAACAACATCATAATGGGAAAACGTAAAAGGTAGTTATTTAAAGTATTGGTTACATTAAAATTTATTATAATCAAATAAACACGTTGTAGTGGGAAAATTAGAAAGAGTAAAGAGAAGGGAATAAGTGTGGATTCCGAAGATGAGTTCAGAAATGAAGAGGAACCAGATTCCAACTCGCGCAAATATACATATGATGAAATTGATGAATTTCACGAGAGAAATGAACAGGTATTATTGCTTTATATAAAGCAAATTTAAGTGGCTAGTCTGAATCAATTTGGTTAATTTCGTTAGGCACTACTCGATGCTGGAAAACCGTATAAAGTTAAATATGGATCGGATGATGTAAGACAATTTTGATTTTCAAGTACACCGTACAGTATACAACAATGATTATTAACTATATCGGTAAATAGGAAGAAGTCTATGATCTTGATTTATCTGATGGAGATGAAGATTATTATGAGGAAGATGAAATTGATAATAACGCAATTAGACGTTATAATGCCATAAAGCAAAAGGATGATATGGAAAGTGATATTGAAAGTGATGAAGGTACATACTGTATTGAAAAAGAATTGAAATGGTTTTGATACACATTTTAATGTTTTTAGATGAAATCGATGATAAAAATTGGGGAACAAAGTCGTCTAATTATTACAATGCTGATTTTGTTGGTGGTAGCCATCAAAGTAAGATACTTTTTAATATTTAAATGTAGGGTTTAAGTTGAATAATTGTTATTAAATGCAGCTTATAATCAGTCTGAAATTGAAATTGCTGATGCCGAAGAAATGGATGGACTCAAATTTATGAAAAACTGGGGCCATGAAATCTATAGTGGCGGTGCATCTAAAACGGTTGGTTACTTTTCAAATAGTAAAAGTCGAATACTTATATTGATTAGAAATTATATTGACAGAAAACTGTAACTACTCAAGAGGATAAAGAAATAAGAGACTTAAGCGAGATCGATTATTCTGCTGTTGGAAGAAAGAAGCGACCGGAGGTTAAATAACTATTGATCATTTTGATTTAATTAAATCAAATAACCATTCCATTCCTTAAACTTTAGATCATCGAAGAATCTTCAGAGCTGACTAATTTGTTTGAAGATTTGAAAGTCAAGGTATACTTGTACATATGGTTAATAGTTGTCGATTTTATACCATAAGCAATTTTATTTTTTGATAGATGATAGAAATCCGAGACCAGTATCAACCTCTGATGGATATGATCCGTCTTGGTGAAATCCCTGATGGTCCTGGATCTGAATATATAAATAGCAAATTTCAGCTGTTATTAAAGTAGGCAGTTGTAATGTTTTTCTGTTGATTAAGTATTTAATAACAATGACACTGTTTTTAGCTACTGTACAAATGTCTGTTTTTACGTCATGTTAAAATCCAAAGGCGAGTCTCTGAAGTACCATCCTATTGTTGAAACATTGCTTTCGTATAGAAAAGTAAATTGTTTATAGGTCATTATATTATTTGTGAAAAATTTAATTTTCTTCTGCATTTTAGCTATTAAAAGAACTTGAACCAATGGATGAGAAATTTAAAGATGAAATTCAGCAGTTATTAGATCAGGGTTATTCTCAACAAGCCTACAATTCGTCTGTAAAGGTCCCTAAGAAAAAAATCGTTAAAAAGTAATGGTTATTTGGTACGAATTTGTTAGTAGATTTTAACTTTTTTTTTGTGAAGGAAACCCTTGACTTCTGAATTGATGGAACCAGATATTTTAATGATTTCGAACACAAAGCAAGTAAAACCCGATAAGGCAACTATTAAGGTAAACACATCTTTAGATAAAGATAATACACTCAAGTCAAATAAGAAGAGGAAGTTGGAGTCGATGGAAACAGAAGACGAGAAACAAGCTTTGAAAATGTACGAATACATGAAGAAAGCACGTAAACAAAAAACTACTGCAATTGAACTAGACGAGGATAAGTCTTCTGAGTAAGTGTTATAGAAAGATTTGTTTTTTGATACATGTCATTGATCATCGTGTTTTTAAAGGGAAGAAATTGATGATGACAAAGTCAGCGATGCTTTGGAAGAAAACGATGAAGAATTGGGCAAAAGAGCAATTACATATCAGGTATTGAATCGTCATAGAATTATGCTTTTGAACATGTATTAATTTCTTGATAATAAATCCAGATTGAGAAGAACAAGGGCATAACACCATATCGAGCTAAGGAGCGCAGAAATCCGAGGGTTAAGTACAGAAACAAATACAGAAAAGCTCTGATACGCCGAAAGGGACAAGTAATGCTATTGTACAATATTTTACATTTGTATACGATATTGAGTTTTGTGTTTTTCTGTTTTAGGTTAGCGAAGTTCGTAAAGAAATTTCCAGATATAGTGGCGAGCACTCTGGAATTAAAATAAACTCTGTGAGGTCTATTAAACTGAAATAAATACGGATTTTATTAAAGTAAGTTGAGCGCATTTTGATATTTTATTGCAACTTAATTATCTCACTGGCAATATACAAACAATATATTGTTATTGAACTCGTTGTAATGCATAGTCTGTCGAATCGCATAGGAAAACAATGCTGGATAAACATTGTTGTCGGTCTTATATTTCGTATTTTTATTATTTGAACTCAATTACTTAAATGACGTAATGCAAAGGTACATATTGTGAGTTCCACGGAACAAACGTAAAATTTAAACATGAACTCTGTTGTTTTGTTAGTGGTATTAATTCGTGATGTTCATCATTACGATTAACTTCATCTTTTTCTACGATCATCTTCTTTATTTTCGTAAACTGTTAAAGGTTATATAATTGTTATTTTAATAGTGTTACGAAAAAATAGGGGTTTACTTACAACAACATTCAATGTTGAGAGAACAACAAGTCAATTCTCCTGTTTTCAAAAAGCAAATGTCACAATCCAGTTCTTTAAAACCAAACCTTTTTCCTATAGAGTGTTGAATACCATGACCAAACTGAATTATATTATTGATAATTAGAATCCAAGTAACTATCTGTAATGTAGACATCGTTTAACTAATGGGGAATTGTACCGTTTCTGATGTTAAATACGCTACGAAGTAGGTCATTGGGTTTGTGATTTGAAAAGTCGCATAGATTTTTTTAGTAACTTGTATAAAGTTCAAGAAGATTAAGTCAATAAAGTCATGTTTATTCACGTATAACATGCAGCATTGAAAGCAGTTGTCATAGGTTATTAACAAGTTCTTAGCGATGTGGTTTAGTTTTTTGATAATAGGTTATTATATATACGGGTTTATGGACTGTAACTTCATCTGGTTCTTCTGGTGTAGTAGTCGTCATTGGTAATGGAGCTGTTTATAATTAAATAGAGTTAACAATTGTGATACGTTAATTTCATAACATTAATTATACATACGACAGCAAAATACATTCAATGTACAACAAGTTTCTTTTGTAAATTCCATCCAACATGTTTGACATTTAATCTTTAACAGTCCCGCTGAAAACTTATTACTTAAACGATGTGTTGGTTTGTTGAAACACTGGGCGCCGTTACATAGAATAAATAATACCAGAAATATTGCTAACATTTTAATAGACTTTAGTGGCGACGTGAATTTTGTTTACAAATACTGTATTACAAATTGAACGCAAACTACTTATGTATTGGAAAATTCCTGCCACATACTTATCGTGATTCAATTAGACTACTTCATTTTATTTTTTGTATATAAATTATTTTATTTATGCAGATAGTACTTACCATTGGTATAGACATGTGTACATATGTGTCAACTTTATTTATAAATTGCCTTACATTATACATAAAGGTTTTTATTGAATTTTTATTATAGGAGTTTAATTTGTGTAATATAAAAGCATTATAACCAGGAGTAATTCCAACGTTTATTACAGTTTTCCTTAGTATTTATTAATACCTGCCATTTCCATTTATGAATTACGTTTACTGCACCATGATATTCTGTATATATAATTTTCTATATTGAAACTATATTATACTACTCGTAGTTCTCCACTATTACCTTATATTGTATTAGATCAGTTGGTAACTTATATGCGGAATAATATTTATGATTACTCATAATGCATGAATTAAAGTGAAATATATTTATTTGCAACATGAGAATCTCGAATGATACCTTTGCAACAATAAGCGGGCACATATTACAATGTTTATTACTGAAATGCAACACTCGTTACTAAAACAATAACAGCTAAAATGGTTAATCAATACAGGGATAATAAAGTTTTTAAAATTGAAATGTTAATTGTGTTCTGGGTTGTTTACAAAAGTTTTAAACTGAGACATGATAAATTTTTACTTAAAATAGTAGGAACACTATTTGTCTTAACGAGTACTCTGTTTTATGGAATGGTTAGAAGCAGAAGTGGTAGTTATTAATTTTTGAGGGATAAGAGTTAGGTAAGGATATTGTTCAGGTATTCGAAACACTTTAAGAAGTTGAAGATACAGCTGATATAATACTTATTGCTTGAGTGATGTTACTGCTCTGTATTGTGGGTGGTTGTGGTAGCTTTTATAAATGGTCAATAGGCTTTTAAATAAGATAACATTTCAAATTATTGCAAGAGAAATCGATATGTTATATTGTAGATACTTTAGCAAATGTTAATTTAAAAAGGCAGCAAAATTAACTGCTGCATTTTAGACAGTAACAGTGAATTAAATAGATTTTTATAAGTAATTGAATTTAATTGACATAATAAACTTGTAGAGGAAATTTTAACTCAATAAACAAAGCGTTAATTGTCATAAAATAGTCCAATAATTAATGTCTATTAACATAGGACCATGGAAAATATAGTGTATCCGCTTCGTAATAGTTTTTTACCCCTGTAAACATATATTGACAAATGTTAATAATTGTATCAGTAATCATATTTTAAAAAATATTTGAAACTTAACGACAGCATTGGTCTCCGTAGATACAGCACAATTTTGCTGGAGTTTGTAAGTGGCAAACATGTGGGCATAAAGTGTCAGCCAGTTTATGTCTTTCCATGTATCTATTAATCTTTGCAAAGTCTTCGTTTACTCTGGAATCACTGTTAAAATTTTCACAATGAAACTCGCTAACTAAGATCAGTAAAAGGAGCACAGTGACAGTAGATAGATTAACGTTTCTGTTGAAGTTCATTTTAATTTATGCCAGTTTGACTAAGAACTAAATTTAAGTTTACCCGGTATATACCAAGCTATCCTACTTAATACTGTACTACTTCGGTAACTTGTTATAAATTTAATAAGTTCATTAACAAATTTGTTTGAAATCCTGTTTTAAGCTCCTCATTTCCAATAGACGTGATCATCCAATAAACGAAAAACACGTCATTAATTAAATGCACGCCATTTCAACAATTCGTTCTTAATAACTCACTTCAATATACAGGGATGGGTTTCATGGGGGAGTTCTTGGCCCTTCCTCTTTTCTATTTATATTAACGCATGCTTACTATATACTCGAAAGTCCCAAAATGTTAAATTTAGATAGGTTTTTCAATAAAAGTTTATAGTTTTTAATTTGCAACTTGGGAAGAGATAGAGGTAACCATGCCGGTCATGTCGGTCAAGTTAGAAATACCAAACCACAGTAGTGACACATCTTACATTGAGGGTTTATAACTCTAGATTGGAGATTGTCATTGGTTTGATAGATTAATATCCGGTAAAATGATACAAGAATGAATAATTAAAGTGTAATATATTTATTCACAACACGAGAATCCCATTATATCAATTGCTACAATGCTGAAGTGGTCGCAAATTACATTTGAATAGAATTTCATACAATTTTATATTGAAATGCAACACCTATTACTTAAACAATAACATTGGTTAAACAATGTGCTGAGAAAAGTTTAAAATTTCACATATTATTTATTTTATGAGTTGACTACTGTAGTTTTATACGAAGACATGATACATTATTATTCAAATGGTGGAGGAAAAGCCGTTTGTTCAAATGGATATTTGGTTGTTTCAGATGATTTAGAAGTGGAAGTTATTAATTTTGATGAAGCGGATGTAGTGCTAGGTGTGGGTGTTGAGATTGTCGAAATTGTTTGAGCTGCTGAAGATACAGTTGTTTGAGTGAAACTACTGCTCAGCGTTGTAGAGTTTGTAGTTGTAGTGGTAGCTTGAGGTAATGGCAAAAGGTCTTATTGGATAATATTTTGAATTAATGCATGAGTGACCAATTTGCTAATTTCTAAGATACTTACTACAGCAAATGTTAAATAATATGCAGCAAAGTTGACCGTTAAATCTTAAGTTGCATTGTAAACATTCGATTGATGGAATTAATATGACTTTGTTGAAATTGACCGTTGTTGCGTTAGACTTGTGACTGCACAGGCTGGGCACAGTAAAAGTTGCTGTCACAATCAGCAAAATCAATCCTGCATTTCCGATCATTTTTATTAGATAAATGAATCTAATACTAAACAGTTATGTCAATGCACATTTGCACGTTGTCGGATAGCTTTTTTACATTTATACTTTATAAAATAGGGTCAGATTGTTAATGGATACACGACATGAATTATTATAGACAAAGTTGATATAATTATAATATATAGAGACGAAGTCGTGGAGCTATGATGTTGCATGAAATACTAGTTATGATCGGTTTAACTGTGCTGTAAATTTAGTGGAAATGTCAAATGCAAATTTAAGCTATAAATTGCTATACTAGCTGGTAAATTGCATAATTTTTGAGTTGACATTTATGGCTTTGATATTGCAAATTTCACATTAAAAATAGACACATAATGAGGCATTTTCCGAAACAGTTATTTTAATGACACATTGAGCTGGTTATAAAATCTCACGACAACACGTGATGACTAACATACCGAGTTATAAATGCCACAACAGTAGGGTTATACTCGCTATTACAGAAATTACTTTTTGAAGGTTAGTTTGAAATTCACTGTTTATTCAATTTAAAACGGTAGGACAGTTTGCGGCTTGCCAATTGAAAATTTCTATTAATAGTCATTATGCAAGTAATTTATTTGATTTTGTTTACTTAGTGAAAACTAGTGCTTGACTAATAAAAAATGACAGTACTATCAGGCAGTAATTGTCAAATAATGTTACAATAATTAACGGCCGTGGCCATGTCCATGGCCATGGAACCATGAATGATCATAAGTCTGCAGATATGAATCCGGTTCTCGATAAATGTTTTCTCCTATAAACATTTAGTAATATATGTTAATAAATATTATTATTGAGCATATCTTAGTAAAATATTTGAAACTTAACGACAGCATTTGTCTTTGAAGACACAGCACAATTTTGCTGGAGTTGTTACATGGCAAACAAAACTGCATATAGTGTCAACCACTTTGTGTATGCTGAATTTGTTTTTTTTTCCATTATTATTCTGGTACTGGTACTGGTTTTGTGAACCTTTGCTAAGAGAAAGATTGAACTCGCTTGCTAAAATGACCGCAATGATTGCACATAGTTTAAATTTTTTGATGATGTTCATTTTAATTTATGCCAGTTGGACTAAGAATTGTGAATTGTAAACTTAAGCTTATATACCATATTGTTCTAACTTGTTGCAGTACTGTATTTTATTTTATTATTATAATTCATTTTGAAAGTTCTATCGCAAGTTCCTCCTTTCTCTTACCATTACATATTAAAGCCCAATGATTAAAAGACACGTCATTAACAAAATACACACCATCTCAATTACACACTATTAATAATTAACTCGTTACCAATAAATATGTACAGTATTTGTAAACGGTGTAGAGTTTTAGGGATGACTGTAATGGTTTCCTCATTTTTGACATTTTGAGAAATTATTGCAATTTCTAAATTTAAACTGCAATTAAGACATATTCCTTAAATGTACAGTATTTACAAAACTTTAAAAATTCTCATTGCGACTGATACTCGTGTCGATTGACTCAATAGTTAAGTTTTATTTAAAAAAAATTAATCTAATAGTTTCTAATTTATTCGTTTTAAGCGAACCTCATTAAACCGTAACAGTTTAACCTCATTAAACACAAACAATTGTTAAAATTAATCATTGCTTAATTCATTTTAAGACTTACTAAGAATGATTGAAACTATTACGACGTCTTAATACATACTGTATTTTATATTTAATTGATCTTAATCCATTTGCTAGTGTAGATTTTTTAAAATTTATGTTCATTTTGATTTGTACTGGCTATTACTGTATTAATATCCGGTAAATTGATATAACTTACGAGTATAAGGGATTAAATTAGAATATATTTATTTACAACATGAATCCTATTGTTACAATACTAAAGTAGTCACAAGTTACATTTGAATAAAATGTCATACCGTTTATTATTGTAATGTAACACTTAGTAGGTATACTAAAACCATATCCTGGAAAAGGTTTTTTAAAAATCTAAATGTTATGGAACTAATGTGCAGTACAGTACAGTGGTATTTTAATCTAGAAATACTATAGCACAATGATTATGGGACACATTTACTAGTGCTGGTGTATATGATGGAAAGACGATGAAAAAGTTGGTATCTTCGGTTCTTGGTTTTCAACTGTAAAATGCAGTAACAAAGGTTGATTAAACATTATTAGCAAACTTATTTTAGTAAATATTTGAACTTAACCGCAGCATTGGTCTTTGTAGATGCAGCAAAATTGTGCTGTAATTACTTGGTAGCAAAAGAAACCGCACATATGATCGACTATTTGGTGGACATTGAAATTTCTATGAAATTTTATAATTTCTTTGTGGAATTTTTCGAACACTTTATGAAATTTTGTGAATCTTTCATGAAATTTTTTGAACCCTTCATGAGATTTTGAATGTCCGCTAAAATCAGCTTCTCCGTTATTATGACCATCTTGGTGTAAATGGGCAGAATGAAACTCGCTAGCTAAAATCAATATAATGAGCACGATGAAAGTAATGTTGTAGTTCATTTTAATATATGCTAATTTAACTAAGAACTAAATTTAAGTTCATACCTGTAGTTACAGTACTTTATTATTATAATTTGAAAGTTTGAAGCTCTTTTGTAAGCTCCTCCTTTCTCTTTACCTTGCGCTTTAAGGTCCAATTATAACAAAACACGTTATTAATCGAATGCACGGTGAAATAAAACGCTATGCATGTAACGTTTAGTTGTCCAACAATTTTTAGTAGGTTTTTTTTTATTAAATGCATTCATCATTTGAAGCATAACTTCTAATTGCCATTGTTAGATTGTTATTACGATTGGACTTTGATAAAATTTCACAGTTGATTTCAAAGCAATAGGTTTGCATTTTCTTGTCATAAATACAGTACATTTGACTTGTTTTCTTAATAAATTAGAAATTCTTGTGAGAAATACTTGCATTTTTTCACTTTTAGTCTGTAATCAACTGTAACTTATCATGGGTAAAGAATAATAATTTCAATTTGTTATTTTTAAACATTTTATTGCCAGACTTGTAAATTACAAATTAATTTAATTGGTGACGCTGGAGTTGAAATTGATTACTTGTTTTAAACTTAATCTATTTTGTCGTCATCTTTATTATTGTCTTTATCATCTTCATTATCCTCATCCGATGGATCCCAGCCTGAAAATACAATTTGTAAATTTCTACTTTAATGATTGCGATTGTTATTATTTACCACAGCATTTAACAGCAAAGAAACAGCATCCAACTCTTCCAAATATCTGTTGGCATTGTGGGCATTCAACGTCCGCTCCCATACGTGCTGCTGCTTTTTCAATACTTGTGGCTCTACATTGAATGAACAAAGTTGAGCATAAAATCATTAGAGTTAGTAGTAATACTTTCAGCATTTTTTTAGAATTGGTTTTCTGCTTAGTTTAGAAAAATAGAAATTGTAGCTACAGTTAAATATCGTTGATCCTTATGTATTTATACTGTATATAGCATCTACAAGTGGGTCATCGTACTGGTTCCAGTACTGTACTTAATATAATCTTGTTATATAAACTATTATGGTAATCCAATTGACATTGTTAGTTATAGAGTTATAATAAATTTATAGAGCCATTTTATAATATCCTTGCTAGGAAATAAGTTACTATATACTGTATTACCAGTTTAGTACCGGTATCGTAAAGAATTTTATCAGTTTGCGCTATGTTACATAATTTTATAGCATTCAATAATTGTGCGGCATGCATTTAGGTTCAAAATTATTTTTTTATAAAAATTGGTTTGATAAAGTATTATTATTATTAGGTATCATAACATATTTCAATAAATTATTGTGTTAAAGCATTTAGTAAACGCTTGTTTAACAAATTTTATTTGCAATTACAGATGTTAATAATTTATGCCAAGTGGTTTAACTGCTGTTTAACAGTCGAAGCAAATAATAGATATAATTGACATGATACAATTTGTCTGATAAATTATATAATAAATGGAATTGGAATTAATAATATATTTTTCAATTAATAAAGTAAACTGTTGACTAACATAAACTTACTTTGTGCAATACGGTTTAGTTATAAAATTATGACTTTATGCGCAAAACATGAATAAATGTATGTTAGTTATGTTAGGATAATCGAAGGTCGTTATTGAAGTTGTCGCGTATGATCGTATCAGTTTGTAAAATCAGTAAAAAGGGTTTTTGAAGGTCGTTGAGAGTGAATATTCAGAGTCGTGAATAGTGGACTCTGACTAACGTATTGAGTAAAAATGACTGTCGTGGATATAAATACGGCGACGACTGCCTGTTAATTTGTCAGTTTTAGTCCAGACTGTTACTATGTCAGTCTGTTAATTTTGCCATTAGTATTAAATTGTAATACTGGTTTTATATATTTTTGCCTCCGGTTTTTTATTGGGCTTCATAATTTAACAAGTTACTATATATATTTATAAAGAGATTACAATTATGTTAGATTAAGTAAACAAGTTTATTTCACGGTATATTTTAGAATTTCAAACATAAGGAAAACGTACTGTACAACTTTTTCGCTGATTATTGACTCGCATTTAAACCAATGGAAACTGAAAAACGATTTTAAATTCTCATACATGCAAGGTGTAAAAAAGTAGTAAAGCGACATTTTTATGATGTATATATTTTAATTATATAATAAAGCTAATTTTCACAATCTGAATTAATGTTCTCGGCTTAAAATTTAAAAATAGTTTTTTTTAGAGAACTAACTATCTACAACCATGTTCGATTATTTGGAGTTCTAAGAACACAAAATATTTAATAACAAATACTTACACTATATTGATAAACATATGTAACCGATTATTATGAAATAGTAATGACTTATAAAATAAGAAAAAGGCATTATGTTTTTATATTCATTTTTATTGAAATTACTTTTTTCTTCATTATAACAAGTAAAGAACGTCATTTTGTTATTCCAATGTTATAATAAGTTATAACGACAATTGAATAATATACTGGCATCGCAGTTTAATTTTGATTGAATAGTTTTATTTAAATCTAACAATATTTAATCCGCCATATCTACAAAGACGTTAGTTATTGATAATTATGATGGGTACTCATTTGTTTTTACTGGCCGTCATCGTAATCTGTTGAGTTGTAATCTGTATCGATATTAAAAATATCAAGAATAATATTTTAACAAATGGCGATAAAACATCTAACTTACTGCAGCATCTTTTATTCAAAATGCAACATCCGATAGTTCCAAACATGTCTACACATTGAGGACATTCAATGAAACCAAATCTAGCCATAAACGGTTCTTTGGGATCTTCATGCTCTACAGTTCCTGCATTAAGAATGCTGACTACTGTAGCTCCCAAAATTACAAATAGAAAATACAATTTTGAATTCATTTTGAAATACTGGTACAGTTTACCGTACTTGAAATGTTTGTGCTTTTGGTGGCGATATTTAGCTATTTAAATAGTTTCAACTTTATCGGTATGTAATAATGGTTAATGACCATCTTATAAAATTAATAAGCTGTTATGTTGTATAAATGATGTAGGTCATGCGTTGACAAAATTTAAATTTAGTTATATCGATTATGTTTGAATTATGTTGGTTTTTGGCGACAAAACCTGAAAGCAGTAAAACATTTAAATTATTTTATTGTGTGAATCCGATTTTTAGGTCATGTCAAATAGTGTACTTGTTTACATATGTATAGCATAAATGTACAGCAATTATCGGTCAACATACACTACAATGTTAATACTTAAAAAAAATAACTTATTGCAGTACATAAAAGTGATAGTTTTGAAAATTGCAAACATAAAAGTACATTTGTAATACTACTGCTAAGAACGAACTACTCTTAAATTTGGGTGTAAATATAATTTTCCACGATCATAAACTGTTTTTAGCAGTAAATTAAGTGGCAATAAAATTGAATTTTAACAATTTAATCGGTATAGTGTTATTGAGAACTTCATAATAATTAGTTATAACATTTAGCAAATTTTAAAACTTTTTGTACCGTAACTTATTTTAGTAATGCATAAAAGTTTGAAAATCCCGCTTTAAATAAATGACCTACCGGTAACATCTATACTCTTACAAAATTAATGTAAACTAACATTTTAAATCGGCTTTATACAATACTAAGGAATTCTAATATTGACTATGTGCAACTATTAAAATATTTGTTTTATCAAAATATAAGAAATGCGACTATTTTATAGTTCTTGATTTTCTGTACATCTGTTTACGAATGATTTAACCGTAAGAATTTGTTTCAAAATTATTCGCTTCTGATGAACTCATATTTATGACAATTCGCTCTATATTTAACTGTTATTAAAGGCAAGTTGTTAAAAACGAGTTGTTTAGATGAGCGTTTCTTTTTATCGTAACACCACGGACGTGATGGATCCACTGTGCAGTTTTTCGACACGTGGGTGATGTAACTATGCTATGTGGTCTTGACATCAATCTTATAAGCATCTTTTGAGTTATATAGTTTTTAAATTTAAATATCCTAACAAAGGTGTTTGTAAGAAATACTGTACATTATGGAGAGAAAAGGCACTTTTAAAGTGAATACTCTTCGTGATATTGAACGTAAAGTTCAAGAGAAATGGCTAAGGGAACGCATATTTGAAGTGGACGCTCCTGAAGATGAAAATCTATTTAATAGGTTATTATTGGAGTGCATTGCAAAGATAAATTTATTTTATTAATGGGTACTTTGTCTGTAGCAAGGAGAAATATATGGCTTGTATTCCATATCCTTATATGAATGGCCGTTTACATATTGGACATGCGTTTACGATTTCGAAAGCAGAAGTAACTATGACAAAACTTATAATTTATCATTGCACTATAAAGCCAATTTATAAATATAGTTTATGGTTGGGTACCAACGTTTACGAGGAAAGAATTGTCTATTTCCATTTGGCTTGCATTGCACTGGGATGCCAATTAAAGCTTGTGCTGATAAGCTTAAACGTGAAATGGAAGATTTTGGATTTCCTCCGGTTTTTCCAGAGAATACTGGAACTAAAGATAAAGTTGAGGGACCATCTGACGAAGTGGTTATTAAAGACAAGTCTAAAGGGAAAAAAGTAACGCTTTATTTAGGATATTGTTTTAATAGTTACTGATTAGAGACTGATGCAAAATTTCAGAGTAAAGCAATGGCAAAAACAGGATCTGCTACATATCAGTGGCAGATAATGCAGTCACTGGGTTTAAAAGATGAAGAAATAAAACATTTTGCTGATTCTGCTTTTTGGCTAAAATATTTTCCTCCACTTGCTATTCAAGATCTTCAGGAGTTTGGAATTAAAGTATTATTGTTGACTTTTCATCAGTAGTTAAATGTAATTATTAAATTTTAAAATTGTTATTTAGGCTGATTGGAGAAGGTCCTTTATTACGACAGATGTAAATCCATACTATGATTCATTCGTACGTTGGCAGTTTATTCGTTTAAAAGAGAGAAATAAAATTAAGTTTGGAAAAAGATATACAATTTTTTCGCCAAAAGATAATCAGCCATGTATGGACCATGATCGAAGTTCGGGAGAAGTAAGCTTGTTTCTTTGTTCTGCATAAGAACAGAATTAACATTTTTGAATAATATTTGCATTTTATAGAATGTTGGACCGCAAGAGTATACTTTAATCAAGATGAAAGTACAGAAACCGTATCCTGCAAAGTTGGCGTATGTCGTTTAATATAATTAATCCCTGTTTATTTTTTAAAGTTTATTTTTATGTTCAGAAAATTGAAAGATCATTCAGTATATTTAGTAGCTGCGACACTGAGGCCTGAAACAATGTACGGCCAGACTAATTGTTGGATTCATCCAGACATTAAATATGTAGCTGTTAAATTAGAGAATGGAGATATTTATGTGTGTACACGTCGAGCTGCTCGAAATATGAGCTTCCAAGGATTTTTTAAGGAAAACGGCGTCGTTAATGTTGTACAAGAGATCGTTGGGCAGGTATGGAAAACCAATCGTTTTACAGTTGAAATTAAATTAAACTTTTGTTTTCATAGGATTTGCTTGGTTTAGCATTAACTGCTCCCTTAACTAGCTATAAAATTATATATGCTCTTCCAATGTTAACAATTCGCGAAAATAAAGGAACAGGAGTTGTAACTAGCGTTCCTTCGGATGCACCGGATGATTATGCTGCTTTGAGAGACTTGAAGAAAAAGCCTGCTTTGCGAGAAAAATATGGCATTAAAGATGAAATGGTCATGCCTTTTGAACCGGTTTGTTTCTTAATTATGTGTTAATTATAAGTACAGTGTTTAGTAATTTAGCAATAAAATATTTATTAATAAATTCTAGATCCCTATAATTGAAGTTCCTGAGTTTGGCAATCTTAGTGCGGTCACCGTTTGTGACCAGTTAAAGATTCAAAGCCAGAATGATAAAGATAAGTTGGCAGAAGCAAAGGAAAAAGTTTATTTAAAAGGCTTTTATGAAGGAGTAGGAATCTAATATTATCATCATTAATTATGAATAATTGTAATTTTTGAATTCTTTATAGAAAATGCTAGTAGGTCCACATAAAGGATCAAAAGTGCAAGATATCAAGAAATTGGTTCAAAAACAGTTAGTTGATGAGGTAATTAAGTTATTGTAATAACTAAGTTATTTGCAATCATTTATTAACTATTATTTACTGCTTAGAAAACGGCTGAAATTTATATGGAACCCGAAAAGGAGGTTATTTCACGTTCAGCTGATGAATGTGTTGTTGCTCTTTGCGATCAATGGTACATTGTTTTTATTACATTTGTTGCTGTGTTTAAAATAATGTAAGGATTTTATTGTGTCATGCAATACAAGGTTTTTAGATTATGGCGAAGAATCATGGAAAGTTCAAGCTCGCCAGGCCTTGGCAAACCTAGAGACTTACTCTGACGATGTGAGAAAGAATTTTCAAGCTTCCTTAGAGTGGCTACATGAACATGCATGTTCTCGGTCGTATGGATTAGGTTAAATTCTTATGGTTTTTATAAAACTGTTTAATGATTATTTAATGGGCACATTTGGTTTGCTGTAGGTACTCGAATGCCATGGGATGAGCAATGGCTTATTGAATCATTATCTGATTCTACCATTTATATGGCGTTTTACACCGTTTGTCACCTGTTACAAGGTGGCATTGTTGATGGAAGTGGTGTTTCACCGATTGGCATCAAGTACGGCATAATTGGAGTTTTTGTATTTGTTGTATTTTAAATATATATGTATAAGGCCGCAGCAAATGTCGCCAGAAGTCTGGGATTATATTTTCTTCGCTAAGGCTCCTGTTCCAAAGACTGATATTCCCTTGGAATCTTTGCAAAAAATGCGTAGAGAATTTCAATATTGGTAAACTATTTTTTAATTGTGTTATTTTATTATATGAATTTAGTTTTATAATTTAAAGGTATCCAGTGGATTTACGAACTTCAGGAAAAGATCTCATTCCTAACCATTTGACTTACTATCTGTACTGTCATAGCGCTATGTGGCCAGAAAGTAGCGATAAGTGGCCTAAATCAGTTCGTGCAAATGGTCATTTGCTGTTAAATTCGGAGAAAGTAATAATACATAATTATTTAAAATCTTAAACAATTGTTTATTACAATGAATAATTAATATGACTAGATGTCAAAATCAACTGGAAACTTTCTAACTCTATCAGACGCTGTTGTGAAATTTTCATCGGATGGTTAGTAGTTTCTGAATAATAAATACGAACCTAGTTACAGTTAATTCTATACTTTAGGTACTCGTTTAACTCTGGCTGATTCCGGAGACACTGTGGAGGATGCTAATTTTATGGAATCGGTAGCTGATGCTGGAATTTTGAGATTATTTACATTTTTGGAATGGGTCAATGAAATACTTGCAGGCGCTGATAAGCTCAGAACAGGACCAATAACTAGCTTTTGCGATCAGGCCTTTTTAAGGTGTTGATAACATTGTCCAATATTCATTTTTATCTTTAAAAAAAAACTAAATAATTATTTTTGATGATTTCAGTCAAATTAATCAGAAAATTCAAGAAACGGCTGCAAACTATGAAAAAATGTTGTTTAAGGAAGCATTGAGAACTGGGTTGTTTGAATATCAAGTAATGTTATTAGATGAAGTTATGAAACCGTATTCTAAGATTAATTTAATAGGCAATTCGAGATCAATATAGAGAAATTGCAGTGAATGGAATGCATAAAGATTTAATATTTAAATTCATTGAAACCCAAGCACTTATACTGTCACCAATCTGCCCTCATATCTGCGAGCATATTTGGACCTTGCTTGGGAAGGTAAGTGTTAACAATTATTGTAGTTTTGAACTTGTTAACATTATATAATTTAAATTCTCTAGACGTCTTCCATTGTGAAAGCATCATGGCCAGCTGATGAAGCAGTCAACCGAGTTTTAGTTAAATCCGCTCAATACTTGATGGACTCGGTTCACGATTTTCGCCTTCGTCTAAAAACGTTTAGCATTGCATCTAAAAATAAAAAGGTAGCTAGCCAACCGCCAGCTAAACCCACTCATGCTACCATCTGGGTTGCGAAAAGTTATCCGCCATGGCAGAACTTGGTTCTCACCACTCTCCTGGATCTTTATAAGGCATTATTTGTTGAACGATTTTACCAGTACTAATAAGAATGTAGTAAACATGGTATTATTAATTTTCATTAGAAAAAATCGGTGTTGGATAATAAAGAAATCTCTTCTATACTTCAAACCAAAGAAGAACTGAAAAAATATATGAAGAAAGTCATGCCTTTTGTACAAGGGAAAAAGGTATTTTTAAATAATAAATAATTTATAAACTGTAAAGTTACATAATTTTTGTAATACAGGAAAGTGTGGAGAAGTTTGGAATTGAAGCACTAGATTTAAAAACAGAATTTGATGAAAATGCTGTTCTTCAAGAGAATTTGATATATTTATGCTCTACTTTAGAGGTATGTACAAATTCGGTGTTAGTAGATGTTTTAATGATAATTTTATCGTAAATATTTTTTAGTTGGAAGGCATTTCTATCAAATCGACTGAAGACAGCGATGCTGATGAACGAATTCGAGAAGATTGCTGCCCTGGTCATCCACATATAACTTATTACACATCTGTAAAGCGTAAAAAACATTAAAAATTTATAAACTGATGTGACATGTAATATTTATTTTAGCCGTCGGTAACCTTAAAATTCATCAACCCACAACCTTGCTCAGGTCATTTTGAAATTAAAGTTCCCATTCATGATGGTGACACTGGTTTACAAGTATCAGCTAGGATTTGTCGTAATGAAAAAATCCGAAAAGGTAAATTGTATTTTTAATCTGTAGGTTCACATTAACAATTTTAATAATGTTATAGCACCTGAATTCATACAACTTCTGCGATATGAGGATCCTGAACTTGGACCTAGAAGAATGCCAACTCCAGCCTATGAAAAAGGTAAAGTTGTAGTTCCTAGCACTTCTGTCTTTTACATTTCGCCAGAAAAAGAAATTAGTGTTTGTCAAAACGGCAGCGCTGGAGTTAAAGTTGGCCAGCAAATGGTGTATGTTATACTTGAGAATTAACAAAAGTTTTAAATTAATTGACAAACAAATGGAAATTTAATTTCCAAAACATGATTTAAAACAATAAAATAACATTGCAGTTTGCAATAAATATTTGAAAAATAATTCTTCATTTCGTCGTTGGTAAAGTGGGTTCAAAGTAAATTTGCGTTTACATATTATAATTGCACTGGTCTAAACTGAAAAATCTGGTTACGGGCTTTTCCTTTTTTGTTAAATATGATAAGTTCTGCTTCAAGTAAATTACTTTTTGTGGCTGTTATATCTACTACTTTTCTTCCTTTATAGCGTTCATAGTTGGCATAGATATGTCCCATTTCTTTATTGTATCGATACTGTTGATCAGAGCCGTTCGTTGCATGACCCAACACTATGCGACGAGGTATTGAATTATCCAAGTCCCAAATTAGTCTAGTCACAACGATATTGATTAATATTATTATTGTAACTTAAAATTGACGAAAACAATACTGTAAAGTTAATATTATTATACCCATTAAGGCGACTTTTAAGCATGAATCCATCCCATCTCCAATGTTGGTAGATGGATGAATTGTCATATGGACACGCAATCAGTTTAGTTAGTGGGCAGTTAGCTCTGGTCGTTGGTATTTCAACAGCTAGTTCACAATCACAGTATTTTACTTTACTTACAATTGAGTACCATCTGAATCGATCGTCATCATTAATATCATTAGAATCTGCCGACCATAAAGTTAACAGCAATACAAAAACAACAAATTCCATTATTTCTATTATTTTAAAAATTCGATGCAATTCTTAACACACTTAAGTGAAATTTAATATTTTAATATACAAGACGGATGAGCAGGTTAATTCTTAAGACTTTAAAGTTTTTTCTAACATGGAATTTAAGATTACAGGTATTAGCAAAAAGCCAACATCTTATTTTTCACACATGCAAAAAATTGCTAAAAAAGTTGTATTGTCTCGAGTTTTTTAAGTTAGGAGTACAGACTGCACAGACGTCCTATTTTTCTCTTTGGAAATTTTATTTTTTATGATTTTTTGCCTTTATTTTTTTTAGATTTTTTTTTATTTTTTTTGTTCTTCATTTTCCTGATTTTTTTCTTTTTATTCCTCTTTTTTGTTACGGTCGTATTTTCCTGACTGTGCAGCCTGCAAGATGAGAAAGTATAAATTAATAATTAAAGTGATGCATAAAACTGTGTGAATGAACGAATTTTGAGTTTACTCGTAGACTGTTTCAAAATCAAACAATTGTGTTGGTATATTCTCGGGATCAATATTAAAAACGTTGATTGCAGCTCCTGTTGCAGGCTGTGCGCAGTGAACCTCAACTACTACGTTTTGAAAATAATGTTCTACATCATAGTAGATATGAGCGTCTTCAAAAAATATTTTGAATAGTTGCTCCGGTTTATGCGATGGTGCCGTTAAAACTACGTTGCGACTGACGTTATTTTCTCTTCTCCACATTAGACTGTAAATTTATGTAGTTGTACACTATTAAAATTTCACTTACACTGTACAATTATTATCTATACCCATTTAACCGGCTTTGAAGTCGATTTTCATTCCATTTCCACTGCTGGCTGTATTCAGTTTTATTCCAAGGGCTTAATACTAATAACGGTCCACCACATGTAGTAATATTTGGCGAAATGTCAATGGCCAAATTAAAGCAATTTTCCTTTATTCGACTGATTATATTGAACCATTCGGTTTGTGAGCCATCTGTCGAAGAATCATTGATCAAAATTAAAATGGAAATTGTTGCAAATGAAACTAATTTGACTAAAGGGGCCATTAATTTAAAATTTTTAGTTTTACAGCAAATAACTGGTTTTAAGTTAAAGCTACTTTTTTAGAGTATGTACGTAACATGGTAAATTATTTAACATGATATCTTAATGTAATAGTTTTGTATTACATGTTTTAAAAGATTTGTTTAGCAGAAACTAGTTAATTTAAGACAACGTTGGAAAATTACAGTATCTAATTTCAAACTGGTATTTATGAGAATGATGTTAACTTAGTGAACATGTGACTATAATTACTGTATCACTTAACATTAAGCATAGTTAACAGTCAATTTTAAGCATAGTTATCATACACTGGGCATTGATAACTATCATACACATGCACACTAACTTCGTATCGTCTTTCTGTATATAGTAATCTTAGTAAAATTTGTTAACGTGTACGTCAACAGCTAATATCAAGGCAATGCTATTAACTAGACCGTAAGAGATATTTTGAAATTTATTTGTAATTGATTAAAGTTTAAATTTATTTTTAATACGGTACTTTGCATTCTAATAACGCTAATGTTCCCTGATTACTTGTAGCAGTTTCCCTTAAAATACAATAATACAAATTCTATGTTAGAATTTTATAGTAATTAAGTTATTTGCTTATTGAACAAATTTTATGTAACGAAAACGGTTTTTTTTTATTTTTCAGTTTTTCTTTAATAATCATGGCGCTCGTTTTATTTCAAATAACTGATATGGTTTATTAGCTGCTTTGCAAACTTTAATTCTGGTGCCACTTGTTGAAGCACCATGGGCTGGTTGAAGAACGAGTTCTCCACTTCGTTTTTCATCAGCATAAATATACTTTTTGCCTTTCTTAAGATAGAACTGTTGACTTTTTGTACCATGAGGATATGCTACAATTACTCTATGTAGATCGCTCACTGTCATAACGTACCTAAACAATATAGCAATGAAATATTAAGTGTATTTAATACAGTAAAATGCTTGACATAAGATACCCATTGACAAAGCTTTTAATCATGTTGTTATCCCATCGCCATTTTTGGCTTCCTTTGAATCGATCCCATGGACATAGAATAACATTAGTTTTGGGGCACGTCTTTCGGTCTTCATCTATATCTAAAGCTACTGTTTCACCATTAGACAAATGTAGAATTAAGTTATACCAATGATATTCTTCTTCAGATACTACTGCCACAACTATCAGAAATATCAACAATGGCACAAACTTGAAACTTGAAATCATTTTCACAGAACTGAGATTTTATGTTTTGACTTAATCTAACTGTTGCTTTTACACAATGCTATTTTTGTCGATTCATATGCAGTGGAATCTTTTATTTGATAACTAGTGTGTAATATCACTCGTACAGTGGAAGGAAAAATTAACATAAGATTCATAAGTGATACAAAATAAAATGACTAACGAATTAATTTAAAATGTTGAGGTGAAAAAATCTGATCTATGTGATTACCTCATCTTGTATTTAGCTGTAAAAAAACAAACAAAAAATTAAGAAAAAATCAGATGAAAAATCTCAAAAAAAAAGTTAAACTATAACTTAAGAAACTACTGCGTATTACTTCTGTTAACCTAACAACATAGCTCTGTAGCATTGAAACGCAGGCATTATCTGTGAAGAATAAAAAATGCTAAATATCCTGTTGCAAATATTACAGGAAATCCAATGCGTTTAATATGAAGCTAGCTAGAAAAACATCCTGTAATGTAAAAAATAAATTCCTATAAACATATCATTGAAAGTATAAAAGCAATTAATCCCAAGAATCGCGTGACAAAACAAACGTTGAGACTAGATAATTAAACATTACTTAAGTTATTAGTCCATACATTTTGGTGTAGTTGTTATCGATTGAAAATTGGGAATACGTATGTAGTTGAATACTTTTTAGCAAGCAAAACCTGTTTGTGATTGAATATAATAACGACTAGCCCTATGTAAAGAATAATAATTCATCTGTACATAACTATTTGTACTGTATGCCATTAATAAGAGGGAACGGTACTGATATGGCTATTAACTCTACTATCCTATAAAATTGCAATAATAATCTAAAATTACATTTGAAAGTGAATTTCAAGGAAGTCAATAAATTATGTCATTCATATAACAATTTTTTTTATTATAATGGAGTTTGTTTAGGTATAAATATTGCAAGTTGAGTGGTAGTAGAACTATACATCAACTGAAATAATCTAATAGTGTGCAGTGATTCAGTCAATATTTAACTACATTGAAAATGAAATTCGCTGTTGTGGTTATGCTTTTTTTTGTTGCAGCTGTGTCAGCTCATTCGGTATTAGTGGCATTTTCACTGTTATCATGCCCATAACATTAATCGATTTAAAATTAAATTTACAGGGGGAACATCACGATAGAAAAGACAAGAAAGGAGATGGGAATTCTGAAATATTTGAAATGATCAGACAAGCAGCTGGAAGATTTCGTCGTGATGTAGTAAGTTGCCTCAATATTTTAATGAACTATGGAAAAATTACTATAGCTTAAAAATCTCATAGGAGGGCAAACCTTCAGAGGCTCCAGAAGCAAGTGAAAATGGAGAGAAACATGAAAAAAAACATAAAGAAAACAAGAAAAATGAAGATGTTGCTTCAGCGATCAATGAAGCCATTGCTCATGTCATGAGATTTCGTCGTGATACTGGTGATGCAGGCAGTGAAGGTCCTCATGGTAAACCTAGTAATGAAAACCATCATGGTAAGCATGGTGATGAAGGTGCTGATGGTCAACCAAGCCATGAAGGTCACCATGACCATAAGGAGAAAGGAGGACTTCTGTCTTATTTCTTTTAAATAAGTACCGTTTTAAATAAGTAGCGTTTATGAAGTCGTATCGCTATTATACTAACGAGACCGTGATTGAGGTTTACTGTCGCTTATTAAAGAAATAAAAGACTAATACATTTTTGCAACGAAAATGATTTTTTTGACGAATTTTAAATTAGTCGTTTTGTTATAACCACGAAACGTCATCGCAGATATATCATTTTAGATCATTTAGATGCTGACGATTTGTGCTAAGTGTGTACAAGTCCAGATCTTATCTATAGGATAAGATCTGAACTTTTACACAAATATAAAACAAATAAATAGTTGTAAGTTATTTCAGCACAATATAAATAAAATCTAAGACCGCAATCAAGGTAGTTGATAATCAATGTAAAGGTGGCCCTGATATTCAACATGAAAAACATATTGCGTTCAATAATTCTTGTATTGTTTGTGATTTATTCATCAGTTTCCGCTGCACCTGCCGAAGATGAAGTTATTGATTTGCCCGGTCTTCCTTATCCGCCTTCGTTTAAACATTATTCTGGTTATTTAGAAGCTACAGAAGGCCGACAACTTCATTATTGGTTCGTATCTTCAATAAGCGATTTATTATCAAAATATTTAATTATTTATAATTGTAGGTTTGTAGAATGCGAAGTCGACCCAAGTAATGCCCCGTTAATTTTATGGATGAACGGTGGACCTGGTTGCAGCAGCGTTGATGGTATCGTATAAATTTATGAACATGTTCTCCAAACATTTAATTAATTTTTATGACATACTATGTAGGTTTATTGGCTGGACATGGTCCATTTCATGTAAACAATGACTCTAAAACTCTTTACTATAACCAATATAGTTGGAACAAAGTAAACTCGAGTTTACATATTATAATGATATATTATACAATTTGTATGATGAATTAGGTGGCCAATGTAATATATTTGGAAGCACCAGCTGGTGTCGGATTTTCTTATTCCGAGTCGGATAACTATACAACCAATGACGATCAAACTGCAATTGATAACTACGAAGCCATTGCAAGTTTCTTTAAAAAGTTTCCTGAATATTCAAACAGTGATTTTTACATCACTGGTGAAAGTTATGCAGGCGTCTATGTGCCAACATTAACTAAATTAGTTATTGAGGGACCTCAAATGATCAATTTAAAGGTGGTTTTAAAATATATATGTTTTACTGTTAATAACTTAGCATAATTTTTGCATTGCCTTAGGGAATGGCCATTGGAAACGGTGTTGTCAATGAAGAGATGAATTTAAATTCGCAAGTTCTATATGCTGCCTTTCACGGTTTAATTAGTCAAAAGTATTTGTTTTGTCAGCGATTTTTTATTTCAGTATGATTAATTAACTTCTTAATATTGTAGAACTTTTAACGAATTTATCAGCTATTGTTGTGAGCCTGGATCACCTCCAATATGCAATTTTCTTCAGTTAGATAATTTAAACTGCACGGAAATCGTATATGAAATCAATCGATTACATATTTTTCATAACCTAATATAAATGTTTTCATTGTTGTCAGGTAATCAAGTCAGTTCTTTTTATACTTGAGTCTAGAATTGACCCATACAACATATATTCATCTTGTGATACTCCGTATGGACTATTGCCAAGCATTATCTCTGCATACGGTCCTATTCTTCAACCAGCAATTGAAGTAAATAATATTCTATATTAAATTCGTGCAAATAATAATGCTTAGTCGATGCACGCAGCAACTATTGTCACAAGTAGGAGACCCAGAACTTCCATGCCAAAATACAGCCATTGAAACTGCTTGGATAAATCAGCCAGATGTAAGAACGGCTCTTCACATTCCAGAATTCGTACAGGAATGGACGGATTGCAGGTTATTAATTATAGGCTATAGTTAACAAGGATTGATGGCCATTAAAGTATTTATTTTCAATACCAGAGAAATGATTCAGCTTACGTATAAGCAACAATATCGAGACATGACACCTTTTTACGAAGAAATACTCCCAGAAATACCAGCCATGCTTTATTACGGCGATGTCGATATTATGTGCAATTTTATAAGTGGAGAGTGGTTTGCAAATTCTCTAAATTTGGAGGCAAGGCAATAGATATTAAAGCTTAACAAGTCAATAGACAAACTTGCATTCAGTTGGCTGCAAACTCAAAAATAAGCTATTGATATTAGTTAAGTGCATTTGTAGTTATACAAATGTAATCGCCCATTAGAAATTAAATTTATAGGAATACATTTAAGCTTACAAGTTTTTTAAAAGTTAAAATAGCAATAAATTTTATAAATTTTTCTTTTAGATTTTGGATGATTACCATCCATGGACATACGCCAATCAAACAGCCGGTTTTGCCATACAATATCCTAACTTAACGTATTTGACAGTTCTAGTAATGATTACATTAATTGATACTCTATATTTAAATAAAACTAAAAGTTGTTATTTTTAGGGTTCCGGGCATATGGTTCCAACTGATCGCCCCGCTCAATGTCTACAGATTATTAGTAACTTTATTAATAACCAGAAATTCTAATGGTGAATGATTGCATAAAATAAAATAATATTGCATCAAATATTCTTTTAAAATTCAACGAATATTTAAGTTAGATAAGGCTTTTTATGGCAGGGATTAAATTAAAGGTCTTTTTTATGATATGCTGTAAAACTTGCTAAACCATAAATTAAAATCGAAATCTTGACTTTTAAAAACTACAGTATTTATATCATGATATTAGTTCTTAAATTTTCGATTGACAGCTAATTTATTAGAGTTGGAACTTATCAGTTGTTCATTCTTATCATATAGATAATATACTGTAAGTATGACAATTTTAGCAGTATAATACAGTCTTTTATCGCATAATATAGACAATAATTGTGTATACGAAATCAAAGCATTCAATATGAAAAACATATTTAACTCAGCAATAATTGTATTATTTATGGTTGTCTCATCTGTTTTTGCGGCGCCTGCAGAAGATGAAGTAACCGATTTGCCAGGACTTCCTTATCCACCTTCATTTAAACATTATTCCGGTTATTTGGAAGCTACAGAAGGCCGCCAACTGCATTATTGGTTCGTATCTTTATTATATATTTGATCAGTTATTAGTTATTTAAAATTTTAGGTTTGTAGAATGTGAAGCTGACCCGATTAATTCTCCGTTGATTTTATGGATGAACGGTGGGCCTGGTTGCAGTAGCGTTGATGGTATGAATTGTGTCATTTTACAAACACCATTGTATGACATTGTGCATAGATTAATTACGGTAATTGCTATAGGTTTGTTGACTGGACATGGACCATTTCACGTGAACAACGACTCCAAAACACTTTATTATAATTCATATAGTTGGAACAAGGTGATGTACTGTATATCCTGAATTAAAATAGTGATGGATGATAGTTATTAAAATTGATTTGTACACTGAAAATTAGGTGGCGAATGTAATATATTTGGAAGCTCCAGCTGGAGTTGGGTTCTCCTATTCCGATTCGGCTAACTACACAACCAATGACGATCAAACTGCAATTGACAACTACGAAGCCATTGCTAGTTTCTTTAAAAAATTTCCTGAATATTCAAACAATGATTTTTACATCACGGGTGAAAGTTATGCAGGCGTCTACGTACCAACTCTAACAAAATTAGTTATACAAGGATCTCAAAATATCAACTTAAAAGTAATACATCAAACTTAAACAGTTACCGTAGTAATTATTGAACATTAAATGTTAATTAAGGGGATTGCAATTGGAAATGGTGTTGTCAATCGAGAAATGAATATAAACGCTCAAGTTCTATATGCTGCTACGCATGGGTTAATTAGTCAACGGTACTATGATATTTTAACTTAAAATACTATTTTTTAAATATAATCATAAAATATTGAAGATTGATGAACGAGCTTGTCAATTCTTGCTGTCAACCTGGAACTCCTCCAAATTGCGATTTTTTTCAAATCGGGAATAACACTTGCACCGAAAAGGTATTATTTTATTGAATTGAACAATATACTATAACTTTTTCTATAATTTTTAAAATTAAACTTTTAAGTTGCTGAAGGCGCTAGTTTTTGTCCTCGAGTCTAGAGTTGATCCATACAGCATCTATTCATCTTGTGATACTCCAGATGAACTGTACTTAAATTTTATCTATACATTTGGCCCTATCATTGAAAAAGAAATTCAAGTAAGGCATTCAAGAAATTATAGTAAATAATCTACTTTAACTTATAACCTTCTTATAAAACTATAACAAATAGCTGTAACTTATAATTATTATATTATGATAATTATAGTTTCAAATTCCTCAAGACCCTGGACTTCCATGTCAAAATTCAGCCATTGAAACCGCTTGGATAAACCAACCGGACGTAAGAACGGCTCTACACATTCCCGAATTTGTACAAGAATGGGCAGATTGCAGGTGATTAATATCGATATCAAATCATCAAATGTACTAAGGACTGAGGCAAACTATGTTATGTCCAATCGTACTTTTAGCACCTTTAAGCCAATTTCTTTTTTATGAAAGTTTTTCATTGAAGAGTTTGCATCATAGTTAGTATGCCAGTGTTTCTACATTTTAGTTTTAGAATCCATTTTTTATGTCAGAAACCAAGTTCAACTGACTTATATCCAGCAATATCAAGACATGACACCATTTTATGAAGAAGTACTCCCAACTATACCTGCACTTCTTTATTACGGTGATGCTGACATTGTATGCAATTTTATAGGTGGAGAGTGGTTTGTAACTTCACTAGATTTGGAGGTACTGTATCATATAATATGCAATAGTGCTAAAATAAAATCGTAATGTTACATATAATTAATTGAGATTTTGGACGATTATCATCCTTGGACATACGCCAATCAAACTGCCGGATTCGCCATTCAGTACCCAAATCTAACTTATTTGACCGTTCTAGTAACTATATCAATTAATATTGACGATTTTAATAAGTTATAACTAATTCTTGTCACTTTAAGGGTTCTGGACATATGGTTCCTACTGACAAACCATCTCAATGCCTGTACATTATTAATAACTTTATTAATAATCAAGCATTTTAACTGTAATTTATTGCATGTAGAGTGACAAATAAATAATTCACTGAGTCATGCTGATTACTATAGCATGTTTTAGTATGGAACTTAACTCTATACATATACGATACATTTAATGGAAAGCATCGTAGCCATTGCTGCAACGAAATTATAAAAGATAAATTAAGTTAATTATAGATACAATTTTAGTTATTTAATTTTAACGAACAAACAAGCTTAGATTTATTATTGCAAGCAATTTTATAGATTAGTAACTGTTATCTGTTATATGATAAGTAACAATTACGTAATGATAAAACTAAAGGAACTAGTGCAAGACAAGCGTGTTTAACGGTACAGTATATATAAAGCTGTCTGTTAGTCTGACTAATTTAAATACATTGATTGGCAAGATGGTATATTTAAATTTCTTATTGCTTTATGAAATTTTCTTATGACAATATTTTTGTTTAGAATATGTTACAAGGTTGTGCATTTGCCCTTGTGATCTTTTTAGCGATTACTTCCAGCTATGCAGCTCCGGATGCAGATCTAATAGTTGATCTTCCAGGTGTTCCATATCCACCATCTTTTAAACAATATGCTGGATACCTGGATGCCACAGCTGGACGGCACTTCTTCTATTGGTTTTTGACATTTGAAACTGTACCCTATATTAATAATGCTGATGATATTAAAAAATAGGTTTACTGAAGCTCAAAATGCAGATCCAGCCACGTCTCCAGTAGTGTTTTGGTTTAATGGAGGACCCGGGTGCAGCAGCGTGAATGTTAAGGCTTTAAATAATTAATTGTCCATTAAGATATTATGCAAGTATTATTATATGTTAACGAAATGTTTATACTGTATATAATTAGGTATGCTAACAGAAAATGGACCATTTTATGTGAATAGTGATGGAGCCACTTTAGGATATAATCCATATGCTTGGAACTCTGTAATGACAGCATTTGTCTTTGTATTTTATTCATGTAGTTTCAATTACAATATATATTTGTTTAAGTTATTTAATGTGATCTTTCTGGAATCCCCTGCTGGTGTTGGTTTTTCTTATGCTGACGATGACTCACTCATTCCAACAAACGATGAAGAAGTTGCTGTTGACAATTATGCAGCTCTAAACAGCTTTTTTCAGAAATTTCCTGAATATTTACCTAATCCAATGTTCATTATTGGTGAAAGTTATGGTGGCATTTATGTCCCAACTCTCAGCTACCTTATTGTCAATGGCTCTAATTCCAATAATTTCAATTTTCAAGTAACTGTCATTGTTATGGTCCGTTTAATCGGTATACGTATAACTAAATTAACTTTTGTTTATTTTAAAGGGATTTGCTGTTGGAAATGGATTACATGACGATAAATCAAATTTTAATACTCAAATGAATTTTTATGCTTCGCACACCATGTTTGAGATGACGTAAGTTGTTGTATTTTTACAAATGCATTGAAAACTAAGAACTAATTGGTTGAATAAAGCGTTACCCAACAATTAGCCACTTACTGCTGTTCTGGAACTAATTGTGACTATTATGACACGGTGGATCCCACCTGCATTGAGACAGTAAAATTATTTCCACTTATATCTTTTTATAATAACGTATCTTAAATTATATACATCATAAATAGTTATGCAATTGTACTATAAAAATTAATGTCAGCTAATTGCAGGTTTTGGCAGGATATGTGGCTGCTAAATCGGCTGGTTTAAATCCCTATAGCATATATGGCTATTGTCAACATGTTTCTAAAAGCAAGGACGCTCGAAGTAACTCAGACAATTATTATCATCCATTTAATTCTAAGTTTCGACCATTACCAAAGGCATTTTCTGAAGAGGTTTATTGTTGCGCTATTACCATAGCATTAATGTATGCTCACGATAGATAATTATCAATTAATATATTATAGCAAAGAAATATGATTGAAAATTTGGGATCCGATGTTCCATGTTACTATGCAGGTAACATTAGACAATGGATAAACCAACCTTCAGTTCGAGCTGCTTTGCACGTACCAGACGTAGCTCTACAGTGGGATGCATGCAGGCAGGAAATTTATACATATGAGAAAATTTAAAGATATTATAATAGATTTGTATCACAATCAGTGATCCGGTGGGAAATACATATGTTAAGACGATATCTTCAGTCTTCCCACATTATCAGTTTTTACTTGGACACGTTAGAGCCCTTATCTACAATGGTGACACAGACAGCATGTGCAACTTTGAAGCTGGCGAATATTTTGTAGAACATTTAAATCGAACTGTAATATTTTTCTAGCATCTATAGAGATTTTGTTTTGATATATTAATGCAAACTTATATTTTAGGTAATTGAACCATATCATCCATGGTTTTACCAAAATCAAACTGCTGGCTTTCTTAAGATTTTTGATAACATCACTTTTCTTACTATTTTGGTAACTCGTTTTCATTCAATGAATTTTTTTAAAAATAATTTTATCTCACAATTGTATAATTACATTTTATTGTGTTTTAGGGTGCTGGTCATATGGTTCCAACTGACAAACCACCTCAAGCCCTTTATATGGTTAACAATTTCGTTTTTAATTTACCATTTTAAAACGATTACATTACTCTTAAATAAACGCTGTATAAATTAGACTTCAATAACAGCAATAAAATCAAACTACTTGCACCTGGTGACTTTAATTCGTATAAAACATTTTTATTTTCAAGGTTAAATTTAATTATTTATTTGCGCTAGATAACAATTTTATTAATGATTCATCATTTCATTCAAAATAAAAAGTAGTCGTTATTGAACTCTGTGTAACAATTCCGTGCAAATTAGAGTCATTGGAGCACAACGAAATTTTAATGATATTTCAAAAAGATTAAGCTCCATAGAAGCTATTGTGCACGTATTTATGCCAAAGATTATATAAAAGTTTAATTAAAGCAAAAATAATTATATACCTGGTAGTTGTTTTATACTTTATACCAGGATGTCATACATGTGCCAGGTACTATATCAAGTGGTTGGATTTTTAGCGAAAACTTTAAAGATTAATTTTGATAGCTATTTTCTCTCATGTTACACAACAATAAAATCTTTGTTTCCTTTCTCGATTTCTAAATATAAGTCAGGGTTGTTTTAGTGTCTAGCATATCTTTCCACAAGCAACTGATAGCGTGTTTTTAATTTCAAGTAGGTTATACGATAACTAATGGTTACACATGTCAAGCAAAAGGGCATCAAAAAAAGGAAAGCATTGATAACGTGGTATCTTTGTAAGATTATGACAAAGCATATTTACTGTTATGAAATTACTTAATATAAAGGTCTTGCAATCGCATAATTACTATTATAGTTGAAACAATATTACAGCAACATGTTACTACGTGGTGGTGTTTATGCATTAGCTTTTGCATTGGTAGTTCTGGTCAGTGGAGGCCTGGCAGCTCCAGCTGAAGATGAAATTATTGATCTTCCAGGTCTGCCAACCCCACCTACGTTTAAACATTATGCCGGCTACCTGGATGCAAACCCAGGAAGACATTTCTTCTATTGGTAAATATTACAATTAATCATTGCTAACGCAACTTTAATTGACACGCAATGTAATAGGTTTACTGAAGCAAAGGACATAGACCCAGCCACTGCTCCAACGGTGTTTTGGTTTAATGGAGGTCCAGGATGTAGTAGTAAGCAATCGTTTGACATAACTTTATGCTCTTTGAGGCTTTAAAATCAATTTTAAAAAAGTTAAATGCTAATTTAATTTTAAAAAATAGGTGTCAATGGTATGCTCACTGAAAATGGTCCTTATTATGTTAACGCTGATGGAACTACTCTGCGTTACAACGATTATGGCTGGAACCAGGTAACATCGCTGTTTTTATATTATTAATAGAATATTATAATAACTAATGTTAAAATATAATATTGCAGAAAGCCAATGTGATATTTTTAGAGTCACCAGCTGGAGTTGGCTTTTCTTACGCAGATGATAGCTCACTTATTCCAACTAATGACGATGAAACTGCCTTTAATAACTATGCTGCTATCCAAAGCTTTTTTGTTAAGTTTCCAGAGTATTTGGCAAACCCATTGTTTATTACTGGAGAAAGCTATTGCGGCATGTACATTCCAACTCTTAGCTACGTTATTCTCAACCAAACAAATAATTTAAATTTCCAGGTAATCTCTCAATATACATAATAATAATAATCGATAGCTACAATAATAATTAAAATCAATTAACTTATAATTGCTTTAAGGGATTTGCTATTGGAAATGGACTTCATGAATGGCAATCGAACTACAATACCGAAATTCTTTTCTATGCATCTCATAGTCTTTTTGATCAAGAGTAACTTTAAAATAACTTAAAAAAAATTAGACCTTCATCTTACAATAATATTTAAATTTCAGCATAACTGAGCGACTTTTTACTTATTGTTGCACAGCTACAACTCCAACAGTATGCGATTTCTACAACAATGTCGAGCCAGATTGCGTGGCCGCTGTAAATATGATTCAAATAATAATAATCTAAATAGTAATTTACTAACGACGTGATTCACTATCAAGCTTTTTGAAGCTAATGTAGCTGCAAATTTAGCTGGAGTTAATCCTTACGGAATTTATGACCATTGTGCAAGACGTACCAGTGGTGCAGAAAAGGAGCATCATCCATTGGCACCAAAATTCCGTCCACTAGCTAAAGGATTTTCGGCTGAAGTAAATATTATTTTTCAATTTATTTTTTTAATAATTATATTGAACAATATAATTTAATAGCAAAGAATGAAGCTTCAAAACTTAAGATCAGACCCACCATGCAGTAACTCTGACAATTTGAGACAGTATCTCAACTCGGCAGCAGTTCGTGCAGCTTTACATGTTCCTGATACAGTACAACAATGGGATACATGCAGGTCTGAATCTCATAAGAAGTTTAATATTTTAACTCTATTTGAATATGGTTTTTTTTTTAAATATTATTATGCAGTGATCCAGTTTCGGCAACATATGTCAGTCAATATGACTCAATGAAGCCACAATACGATTTTCTGTTACCTAGAACAAGAGCTCTGTTATACAGTGGTGACACTGACTCTGTCTGCAACTTTTTAGGCGGAGAATTTTTTACTGAAAAATTAGGACGTGAAGTAAGTTCAAAATTTAATATAATTCCACAGTAATGTGTGTAAAGAACACCTGTAACTGACTTTTATTTGTACAAAGTTGATCCAAGAATATCAACCATGGTTTTTGGGTGACCAAACATCTGGCTTCATTAAGATTTACAATAACCTTACCTATTTGACAGTTTTGGTAAATATACAATGATAATTTTAATAACTGATCAAATGAAACATTTTACTCAGTTATGTAAAACGTTATTGCAAACTATAGGGTGCTGGTCACATGGTTCCAACTGACCGTCCAGAACAAGCTTTAGTAATGTTGAACAATTTCATTTACAATATACCTTTTATCTAAATGAAAAACTAAACGCAAGAGCGAATGAGCCAATCAATAGCATACATCGCGTGATAAGCATTATGTATGCTGTAAAATCTGAAACATCTAAGCTGTAACAAATTTTCACTATTATTAGATTAAAACATTAAAAGAAAAATATAGAAATCCAGTGATATCAATGATAATAATGCGATTTTAAAGTACTGTTATTATGCGAACTTAGACAAACTATTGAGCGTAATCACACCACTGAGTTGCATTAGAAATAACCAAATCGTCACGTGAAATCTAAATGTTTAATTACAAATTATGGATGATAGTGATTACATTTACAAGTTGTCGAAAATGAAACGTTGAAAACTGCAAATAGAAAATAACTACATCAAAAGTTTTCTGATGGAACAGGTTCACTACCAAATTAACCTTAGTTTAACCACATTGAAATTTCTTATACCGGTAGATCTTTCGTAAATATGACTTAGGAACCACACGATTATTAAACCTGATGGAAAATATACGGTACATGAATAAAGTATTAAATAAAATAAACTAAACAAAAACGGTATGCTTATTTCAATGAACTCAAAAAAACGAAATTATACATTTTAGCAAACAATTGCTTTCAAATGCCTTTAGATGTAACTAGAATGCCAGGAAAACACATCTCACAAATTTCAAAATAACGTTCAATTATAACCTCCCTATCTTTTCGCCTACACCGTGAAACAATATCACGTAGATCAATTATAATATTATCATCCACAAGTGTTTCATTAAAGTGATTTTAATATTTTATGAGCTTCCCGTAATCCGCTTTCATAAGCTCCAACAACTGTTTGAGGATGTTTACGATTTGTCCCCTGTATAATACCATTCACGTAAGTTTTCAATATATATTATTAAACGCATATAATTACCTCTCCAGCAAAAAACACTTTCTGATTCAAATCTTGAGCTAGAATGTCATATTCTTCGCCGGTGCTACCCAATTTTACGTAACTGTACACCATTTTGGAGAATTGGTCCTGGTTCCATTTAGTAACATAGTAATTTACAGGCGGTGGAATTTTCTATAAACATAAGATAATAATTCTTTATTACACTAAAGCAAAAAATATAATTAAAAAGACAAACCTTTTCTGGAAAGATATTTCTCAAAATGTTTAAGCAAATTTCAATGATTTCTGGATCAGATTTTGTTTTTGTAAGCTTCACTGCATCACCACATAGATAAGTCATTAGAATATGTGACGATGGTTTCTTAAAACAAAATAAATTAATGAACATGACCCTTTTAAATTTCTACACGAAAGGAAACTTACAGGACCATTTCCATAATGACTCATATCCCAAAATAGTGGAAACTGGCCACGCTCCTCCAAATTAGGAGAAATATAACCAAAGAAATCAGCTCCTTTAATTTTGGAACTCCAGAAACACTCATGAAATTGAAGTACTACCTATAACAAAAAACCCTAATTAATTTATCAGCATTTTAGTCATATTGTAGTTACCTTTCTTACCTTTTCTAAGGCACCTGCACCAAGTCTTTGCAATGCTGTTTGTTTCTCTTCTGGAAGTGGTGGAATAAACTCAATATCTTCTGATTGTAAAATCGCAATCGGTACTGTTACCAAAACCTACAAAAAATATATCTAATATTTTGGTCACAAATGTTACCATTCATTGTTCACGTACTTTATTTGCTGCGAATACTTCTCCATTTTCTAAACTAACTTGAACCAAATTTGGAGACGAGTAGTCAACGCACCTAACAATTCTACCCAACTTAACATCCAGACCTTGAGCTACTTTTTGAACTGCCATCGAGTAACCATCCCATAACATTGTATGGTTACCAGCAAATTGTTCGTAGCATTCATTTTGATCCCAATACAAAGCAGATACCTGATTTAAATTTGAACCGCAAGCATATTCAAGGTTGCTCAAATGAAAGTGAAACAGCCTCAATTGTTCCTGTCAATTATATTTTTTTTTGTAATTTTAAAAAGTAGAAATTCAAAAGTGTTTTATACCTACATCAGATACTTTTAGCTTTCTTTCCTTTACAAGTTTATTATGTGCGTCAAACAACTGGTCTACAACAAAATATCTTATTAATATTATAATTCTGATATGTTACACAATATCTATAGTACTATAAAGGCTGTTATCGTTAACTGCGGTCTTCCTCCAACCAGCAACAACATCTAATGTGTTGTTAAAATGATTTTCTACATCTTTATCCACAATCGGATCTACTGACTGTCCATTATCTGAATAAATGTCGCATTTCTCTCCTAAACATCGCATCTGTAACCCAGTCTATAAAAAAAACCAATTACTTAATATAAAAAAAAGATAATTGCAAAAAAGTTTGTGTACCTGTTCACAAATCAAAGAAATTGGATTATTAATAACTCCTGTTACAATCTGAGCTCCTTTGCCAATGCAAAATTTAAACGTATTATCGTCACATATTCGACCTCCAATTCGTTGGCGGGCTTCCATCACCGTAATCTAAATAAAAAATATCTTAACATAAAGCTGCACTTAATTTCATTATTTAAAGAAATTGTTACCTTTAATCCCATGTTTTGTAAATGTCTAGCGGCGGCAAGCCCTGAGATACCAGCCCCAATAACTATAACACTAGGCTATAAATAAAAATCTTCATAAATTAAAAATTATCAATCTAATAAGAATACATTCTTACTTGAAAATTGGACGAAAGGTATCGAAAATTTAACGGAGAATTTATTACGCCAATATTAACAGTTCCTTTTTCAGTCAGAAATTTGAGAACATGCTTAGCCACCTTGCAATATAGTACTCTAACCAATCCTCTAACTATTATATGTGATTCAACTATTTCATCAGTCAGCCACTCCTATGTCACAAATAATAAGTACCAAGATTTACAATCAAAACATTACTTATAATATACTTTGCAATTTAGATTCCACAATGCTACTATTAGATTTCTTAAACCAAGATACATTCCTGGTAATGCTCTATAAAACATTTAGAATGTAAATAACAATTTATTAATAATATAATGTGAATTGTTACTCAGCAATATCCTTAAACTCATTTCCTTCATCTGGATGTATAATATCTGGACGAACACATCTAGCACGACCTTGTTCAGCCGGCTGATAAAACGGTTGAAAGTGAGGATTAAGCCCCTGTACTAGAAATTATAAAAATTTACTTTATTACATAATTAGTCACATTGGGAAAAAGTAACAAAATCCTGAAAAAACGTGTGTTCATACTTACTAGTTAGCTGTACAGGAGCATGTTTAGAATGCCCATTTTGTTTCTCAGTTTTTCTTTGCTCTTTTAAAACCACCAAATTTTAATATGCAACTAACTGTTATTAAATTCAATAATAAAATGAGTTTACCTTGATAACCCTTCATAGCTTTAGCACATCGTTCACATGTAGGACTAAGTCCAACTCCGTCAGAGTAATAAGCTCCTAAGAAATCAGCAGCTGGAGAATTTTTAAGAAGTGGCAAAGCAGAATAGGACTTTGCCCAATCTAAGTTGGCAGCTTTCGTTGCTTCCTATATAAAAAATAACTTTAAAAAAAATTAAAATTATTTAATAATTACATAGTTACCTTATTTTCAGTTTGATCACAATTTTCATTTCTTCCATGCTAAGCAATATTGATTACTGAATTAGCCATTTACAAACAATTGAATTAAATATACCTGCTTTAAAGTTTGACACGTAAACGTTGAAATTATTTTATTAGTTAGTTCCACATCTCCTGGAAGTTCTCTCCACTTCTGGCAGTTCTGTTTAGTACATTTAACCCAATATGGAAGCCGCTGATCGCAAAGAAATGTTTTGACACTAGCTTCATTTTTACTATTTGACTTCCAACTGCGTTTCCATTGTTTAAACTCGTTGTGCCCTGCTTTTTGACTAAAAAAAAGTGTCATAACATCCAAAATTGACATGTAAATTAAAATATTCACAGTTACTTACTCTCTGTAGAAATGTTCAAAACAATAATTACAAAAATGTTCTCCATCTGAAATGTGATTCCATCTCGATGTATGCCGAGTAAAAGTCGCACACCTATACCGATTAATTTCGGTTAATTAGATAAAAAATACAGTACGTCTTATACAATTCCTTTGACCTTTCATCTATTTTAACAAAACAGCAAATTTCCATCTGGCTAGTACAATTCAACTTATCACAGATTCGATTATATACAAAGGAAGCATTTTCATTTTTTATTATTGAATTTGTACTTGGTGAACGTTTCACTCGTTTTCTAACTGGAGTATCATTATTTTCTTGTCGTTTTAACCCTTTCATTATCGTACTACAACTGCGCGTTTTTCGTACGTTTTGCGGCATCTGAAAATATTAAAGAAATTAGTTTTCACACAACCACACGTCTTAAGAAAAGCGACATCATGTAATATCATTGTAACGATTACATCAGGACAGTCGTTTTTTAACACTTGAACATCGACCTTGACAGAATTCTGGCTAGCAACCCCCAGATTCTTAATTTTATTAATTTACCAATATTTTGGATCCTCCAAATTAATAAACAAAAAACATGCTACCAACAATATACAGTACATTAAAATGATTATTTTAATGACGTATTGGTCTATCATGCATCATAATTTATAAGAAAACTATTGTTCATAATTCACAAAGGTAACCATTTATAGACCACTGTCACACACGTACGTCAGGGATAAATAATGGGCACCCTGTAGATGCTGGATCAAATTAATTTAATTAAAAACACCTAGAAAAACCTTTAAGTCATACCTTAAGAATTCTACAGTATTCACACGATCTGATAAATAACCACTTTTAGAAGTTCATTCAGTCACTAACACCAAAGACTGGATTTTTTTTTGTTAGTTCATATGTTATCCTGAAAGCATCAAACCATATCCATCAGCTCTTAGCTTGATATTACGTGATCATCTGCACGATACTTTTAAAAAGCCGACAACAGACTTACTCATGTCAATCTCAGCAATGCTTGTAAGAAAAAGTCAACATCAAGCGAATCTTAAGATTGCAAGAATTTATATCTATTAACAGAATCAATTATTACGATTTTAATCAAAAATCGATTTCATATAAGTAGTCATAACCACTTTGTTGCCTAATTGCAGGTTTGAGGTTTCCAACCTTGCAGCAGCCTGTGCAACACCAGCCGCGTGTGTGTAGAGTATGAGATGGCAAATATAACGGCAGTGCAATCGTTGAGAAGGAGGCTTTTTTTTATCAAATTGTAATTTTGTTTGATATTTCGTTTCATACAAATGTCTTGTATGGTGAGTCTGGTGACTGGTGATGAAAAGCCAAACATACTAGAAATTACAATTATGGGAGATTATTCAACTTCTACGGACGAATTGGATTAATTAATGAAAAGTAGGAACTAATTAGTACGGTATCACAAAACTTAATGGTAAAACTTAGAAATATTGCACAATCGACATGTATTGTAAATAAAGCAATGCAAATACATGTGTAACTAATCATGAGCAGGCAGTTAATATTCCATTTTCTGCGTATATTTTCATTTTTGGTAATAACTAACGTAATTTCAGGTAAATACCTTTGAATTTGTTTATTATTAAAATTGATTATTTACATATTTATAAATTGTGCAGCAGCGTCAGTTTCTTTAAGTCGGCCCACTTGTCCAGACTCAGACCAGAATTTGGAAATTTATCAAGGTGCAACTCCTTATGCAAACATATCAGCTGGGATTTTTACTAAATTGCCAAAAGTGTTTAAATTGGACGAATGTGTGGAAGAGTGTTGTTACAATGAAAACTGTCATTATGCATTTTTTCCAAATGGTATTTGTTTTATGATAACTTGTCGTTCAAACAAATTTTGCGAACCATTGCTTCGTAACGGTGCCAAATTTGATGACACTTATCTGGTTAAAGTCAGAGACCGTACGTATAATTACAAATTTAAGTTCGTTTATAAACATTTTAATTATTTTATTATTTAGCTGATGGCACAATGATAGAATCAAACGAGGAAATAATGGAAATTGATCCAGAGTAAATATAATTGATTAATTTGACATTTCAAACGCATTCATAAAATATTTTCTATAAGTAGACATGACTCGATTCCGGAGAAAGTTATGACAGTTCATCGTAGCAGTAATGATGATCCTTATATTGAATGTACTTATAACGCTAATTGTGCCAGCAACGAAGAATGTCGGTTGATTACTTCCAATCCTTCGAAGCGCAGATGTGAATGCAACGACCGTTTTATTCGTGATCAAATTTCAGGAAAATGCATTCTAGCTACCGAAGTAAACACTTTGATGCAACCATTCGTAGCTGAGTCGCTAGTTCTGGAAGAACACACTAGTGGTACGAATACAAGCACTTCTACCACAACAACTACTACATTGGTAGATATTATACTAGATATTATTAGCTTTTAAATTTAATGAATATAAATTTACTAATGTTATATAATTAGACAAGTGTAAAGCCAGGAACAACTTCATCGCCATTAGAAACAACTAGTAAGAGTGATTTTGAATGAAATGTAAGTCTATTATATTAAATTGATTAATTATGTATTGTAGCTAGTAATGTACGGCATTTGGTGGTATCAGCTGGAGAAGCGAAAGTGATTCAGTTACCAGATAACGGAGCAACGCTGTCGGCGTATGCCTTACCTAAAGAAAGCGAAGGTACCGTCTTGCAATCCAATTATTCAGAATTGTTTTTAATTTTATATTACTTTAGGCGAACAATATAAATACAAATGGACATTGGTGTCACCGAAGTCAGGAGAAACAACAGGATCAATGAGTGATACAAATTCACCGACTCTTAAACTTTCAGATGTAAGCGTATCTGTAGTACTTTTTCGTTATTTATAATGAATATATCACAGGTTTTTTTTTTATTTTAGCTCAAAGAAGGATCATATACTTTTAAAGTAGCTGTTTCCAGTGATAATGCCTATGGAGAAGCAATCGCAAATGTTACAGTTTTACGCCGTAATTAGGCTTTATTCATTATTACCATTGCGTTATAAAATTTCATTGCTTATCTGTAATTTAGCTATAAGAGAAAACAAACCGCCAGTAGCCAAGATAAATCCAGTAAGTCAAACGGTAAAACTGCCAAACTCGGATACTATTTTGGATGGTTCAGGTTGTTATCAAATTTTTCCTGAAATATTCAATTAAACTAATGGATGTGATGCTAAAACAGCTAGTGAAGATGATGATAAGATTGTCCAGTATGTTTGGGAAATTGTTCAAGCACCAATTGGTTATCAAGCTCAATTGACGCAAACGGCAACATTGCAATTGAAAAATTTGATTGCAGGAAATTATCGCATTATGTAAATTTAATTATTTTAACACGTATTGTTATATTGTTTATAACAATTAACTGGTTTAGGTTAACGGTAACTGATTCAGATGGTGTTGCGAATTCTACTTATGCAAGCTTAAATGTTACCAAAGGTACCGTAACAAAATTGTTCTTGGTGCGATATTTAAGATAAATTGTTAAACGCATTAGAAACTGACTATCCTCCAACTGCTTTGACTGAGCCGGACGTTATTATTTATTTACCTCAAAATGAAGTAACTATTAATGGAAATGGCAGTTGGGATGATAAAGGAATTAAAAGTTGGGAATGGACTAAAGGTGATGGAATGGATCGAGCCGTTGATATGCAAGTGAGTAACATACCTTCGAACATTTTAAGTAACATGTGTTACTTAAAAACTTAATTTAATTTAGAATTCACGAACGCCTTATCTTCATCTATCGAATTTGGATGTGGGAATGTACACATTTGAATTGAAAGTTACAGATACCGCTGATCAAACTTCAACTGCACAAGTGCATGTGTTTGTAAAACCTGGTACTATAAAACTAAATATAAATTTGATTTATGGTTACTTATAATTTGATGGTTTTAGGAAACGAGGGTCCAGTTGCAGACGCTGGGAAAGATCAGGAAATCATGCTACCAACCAACACTGTCACACTTGATGGTAGTGCTAGTCACGACGACATTGGAATTAGTCGCTGGGAGTGGAAGCAAGTCAGGTAATCATATTCATACAATGCCAAATGACTAGTTAATCAAAATATGAGTTACAGTGGGCCAACTATATCTACCATTGGAAACGCGGATCAAGCCAAAGTGACTGTAACAAATCTATCTGCAGGAGTATACGTATTTCAACTAACTGTTTACGATGACAAGAAATCGTCTAGTAGCAAAACAGTGGCAGTCACAGTTGTTGCAAGTAAATTGATTTCATTTTTAATTTCAAAGGAAATACAGTACAGTAGTTGTAAAATTTGTAATTTAGGTAAAAACGATCCTCCAAAAGCAAACGCTGGGGGTGATCAAGCTGTTGAACTTCCTTGTAATTTGGTTGTACTTAACGGATCAGCTTCCACTGATGATATTGGAATAGTTAAATATGAATGGATACGAGATTCAGCAAGTTTGGCAGTTGGCGTATGGTTATCTTGTAGACATAATTTTACATTGATTTTAACAGTTTTGTGGTTTTAGGAAATTTTACACGGAACAGACCATACCGCGTTGTTAATGCTAACTGGTCTTTTGCCAGGACGTTATGTCTTTAAATTAACAGTTTATGATGCAGGAGGTGCATCGAATTCGGATACTGCTTCGGTCATTGTCAAGTCAGGTAAGAAGTTATTCAACTATAAAACACGACTGAGGTTTTTATGTTGTAAAATATTTATAGCTACAAATGAATTGGATGATGTAGAAATTTGCATAGCCAATGATATCACTAGTTTTAACGAAGAACAAAAAGTTACGATTGCTAAGAAAATGGCTCTTCTTTTGCAAGAAGAACAAGAAACAACAGTTCAAATTACAAATCTTGTTAGTGAAAGAAATACAAACAGGTATATTGAATCATTTTTTATATTTGTGTTACTATTTATAATATTATAATATGGTATTAGAGTGATTATAACGTTTCACGTTGAAAGAATTAACTATGGAGGGAAAGTTACGATTGAATCAGGTGTTCATGTGGTTAAAAATCTGAAGAAACGCCTGAAAGCTGATTCTGGTATTCTTGGTATTCCAATCGTTTACATCGATACCACTAGTGAGTAATTTTGATATTAAATACATTTATTCATAAAATATTAATATATTGGAAAAAAAAGTTTGTCAGAACAATTGCTCTGGCCATGGGTTCTGTGATAAATTTACTAAACGTTGCACTTGTGAAGCATTTTGGATGGAAAATTTCTTTGCCTTTTATTTTAGTGATCAAGAGAGTAACTGTGGTATGGGTTTATAATTGAAAGCGGCTTTTTAATGAATTTGACTAGACAATATCATTTAGATTGGAGCATTTTATATGTCACTATATGCATATTCATTATTGTTGTTGCATTGGTAATTTGTGGCTGGGGAATAGTGTGCCTTTGCTCTAGAAAAAAAAAGAAGTCACATTCTTCTTCATCGTCCTCTAATTCAAGGTAATATGTTAATAATTACATTCAGTATTATATGCGATATTGAAATTTATATATTTGTATTATTAGGCGCCGATTGTTTAGAGTTAAACGTAGGCAGCGTTATACATTGCTTGAAAATAACAGTGAACACGAATCTGTTAGAATGCTTCCCAAAAGTAACCATTCATTACATTTTGATAAAAATTTAAAAATTAATTATTTTTAAATTAATACTTAGACAAAAACTCAGTGGAACCTAGTCTTATGATTTCTGACTCGGATCTTGAGTCTGATTTGATATTTGAAAAAAACGGAAACCCTGAAATAAAGCCTGCCATCGCTTTTTCAAAGATAAGTCGTAATAGTGATGAAGATGAAAACTTGACTCAGCAACTTAGAATGTGAAATTTTGATGCATAATGCTTGATATGCATAACTACAGTATGTAAATTAGGAGGAAGATGGACATGGAACGTGTATAATGGTAACAAGAAATTCATAATTTATCTTAACTTATTCATAGAGTGGTATTATTAAATTGTGTTCATAAAGAGTTAGGCAGTACTAGCTTAGATTATCGTGTGATGGGTAGTGGATTCATTCCAAAGAAATTAATGATTTAAAGTTGTCATGATTTTTACAATATCATGTTAAGGCAGATTTTGTGGTTGACCAACATTATTAGTGATTTTATGAATGCGTTACGGTGGTAGCTAAATACCGGTAAATTCGCAAGGTAATGCCAAATAGTCACATTGTTAACGAAGTATTTTACACATCGCCTTAATCAGTTTTTTACTTTTATGTTTTTTCCCAAATATTTTTAAGTTTAATTAATTTAAGAAAATGTTATATTAATTATATTGGCCCTTTTAACATTTTGTTGAATCGTTGAGTTTTTTAATATTTATGACTGCTTCGAGCATTGCGGTCGAAGAAAAAAATCAGTGACTAAAACTGCGATTATTTTATGATAAGTGTATTATACATAATAATCATGCAATGCAAAACTTCAATTATTTGTGTCAGTGAATGCATATAACTGCCTTCAAATTTTCACAATTTAAGACATAAAATAGTCAATTACTGAATTGCAAGAATTTTTATGTTCATATTTTTCTTGAAACTAAAACATCCATTTTGACACATTTCATATATCCATTCGTCTACATTATGTAATAGCTTATTTACAATGTTGGAATGTTATTATTTCGTAAGTGGCGAGGCCAATCATTTCGAAATAGCATGCTTAAGAACCGAAAAGACAAAGATAAAACTACTGATTTGAATTTATATTTTTCCTGCCACCATCTAACTGAATTTATTAGAAATTCATTTTATGCTTTGGCAGGGATTGATTTTGCAAACTGTGCCCCTGGGGTGGCCGTTTCCTTTTCCAACTGTTTACCCAAGTATTCCCTATAATATAAAACAAAACATTTATATACTTCGTTGTTTTTGAGGGCTAAAATATTTGGTGCCGTATAATATACTAACCAATTGTGAACCATCATCTTCTGAACAGCTAGCAAGGCTTCATAACGCACGGTAGTATCTTCATGAGTTAAGTGCTGCATAACAACTTGTTTGCCACCAAGTTGCTCCAATACACTAATGATAGACATTCATTTCATTTTAAATAATCAACGTACTTTTTTTAAAATAGTACCTTTTTCCACGAGGGTAATGTCTCACATATTCCCCTATATCATGAGCAGCCACACTTAACACAACAGGATCATGCGAACTTTCCAATAAATGAATCAGAATTCTATTAAAAGAAAATAATTACGATAACAAATAATACTATAACAATTATAATGCACTTTACTTGATTAGGTCGTGGTTATTCTCATTAAGTCTTGAAGCATTCTCGTGCCAAAATTTATCAGATTTGTGAACAGGACTCCATTCCAATCTACCAGATTTAATTTCACTGGAATACTCGTCCATCGAGCTAAAATTAAATAGTTACATTAATTCATAAGTTTCAAAAACATTTATGAACACAATTACCTTAAATCCTGAATGCTAGCTTGTAACTTCTCAGTTAAAAATTCAATGTCTTCGATGATATCAGGGTCATCAAATTTATGTCCCTTCAAAATATCCAACTGCTTAAGAACTTTAGCTTGGACCATTGCAATTGCATGGCTACAACTGATTTCAGAGCTTTCTGGTTTTTCTACCAGATTCTATAAATTTAGACAGGTTATCCTGTGTAACTATAATATTATTACGATAAAATATCCATAATTACACGGAAGACAGCCAGGATAATACGGTTGACTTTTTCTTTTACATTGTCATTCAAAATATCGGCCAAAGTTGGAATGACTCCATATCTGTAAAATCATGTGTTAGAGTTTATCAAATAGAAAAAGTTGATAGAACTTTCATACTTGTTCATTTTCTCAGCTAAGCCAGGATTAAACGTAAGGGCCCACAAACAAAAAGTTAATTGATACTGAATCTGAAAATTGACTCGACTGCTCAAAATATTTAGCAACCTGTTTGAAACAATTCACGATCAAAAATAATTCAAAATTACTTTATAATATTAACACAATTACGTAGAAATTCCATCAACATTCACAAAGCATATTCGGTATTCGTCAACTCTTAGCATCATTTGCAAACATCTTGCCACCGATTGAATGTATTCATTATTCTATAGGCAGTTTTTTTTAAAGGAAATTTAAATCAAATTCATTAGGTCTAGAAATTCATATTACCGGAACTTTAAGCTGATCTCGAAGCCAAGTTAAGTAGAAATTTAAATCGGATCCTTCCATCAATTCTTTGCTCCAGCAGGCAAATTTAGCCACAATTCGACTGGTCTATACATACGATTTATTTCAACTATGTCATTTTCCTATAAGCTGCTATTTACCATATTCATAATAAATCCATCAGGTCGATTTAGCAAGTTTAAGAATGGACCCCAGACAGACTCCTTCTTCTTACGACAATACTCCTTAAAGATTTCAACTCGTGTTCGGTCCTCCTATATATTTCCATTAAAACATTAATTTTAGTAGTAGTATACATATTTTTATTACGCGATTTTACCTGCAACATGTCATCGATCACTGTCAGAATGTATTGAATAGTCTGATCTTTGGATATATGTCCCAAAAGATTAGTGAACGTTTTAGCACACTGTCAATATAAAGACGTTTAGGTTTGTGCGATGACCAATCTTTTAGAATGCAATGTCTTACTTGAGCTCTATGTTCTTTCAAGATTGCTTCACGTTTCTCTCCAGTTGAATTATCAAAAGCAACAATGAAATTATAGTCATCTTGACCAATCATTTGGCTCCTAAAATGTAGAAGAATTGTAGAGTTTAAATTCAACATAGTTAATTATTATGCAGTTACTGTAGATAAGACTGCCAGTTAACTCGCTGAGTTCTTATTTCATTTGCTTTTTGCTGCAAAACACTAGTAACAGCAACAACATCTAAAAAGTATTAATTTATTAGATCTGTGTAGACAACTCGAATAATATCATCATCATTATCACTATGTTTTAAAACTAAATTTATTTTCTATTCAGTTTTAAATTCAGAGAAACGCCCCCTAAAATCACGGGTAAGGTGACACCGTTTTTCTTATAGACTTAAACTAAATAAGTCGATTTCAAATCAACATTTTTAATAGTATTATTTTTTAAATAATACTTTAAGATACTAATTTGTTTCTATTAACTAGTAATTAAAAAAATTCTAATCAATATTATTACCTCCCCTCTGGAAATCATCCTTAAGAGCATCAACTTCTTTTGCATCAGCCATATTTCTAAAACTGAAAAACAAATTATACATTAATATTACATAATTAGGAAATTAACAAAAATATTTGACATTTTGACTAAATTAGAGAAAATTGTTAGTTTTACCTTTATAATTTTGTTCAGCTGTTTACTAGTTGACTAAATATCTCTACACACCACAACCAATTGGATTCGATTAACTAAAATATCGTCTATATCGGTTTATTTTTTGCGAATATACGGCATTTTATAAAGTAATGACTTAAATTACTTCTAAAGACATTTATTACAACTGTAATTATAATATAAATTGTATAATTTACACTATTGTTACAAAATGTAATATTTACAAGAGCATTTAAAGTCGTATTTAATTGCATTTTAGATAACTTAGTATTAAAATGGATTTAAAATAGTTACATAGGACATTTTAGGGTATCGTACTATTTTGCAATCTGTGAACAAATGAATCGATCTACAGAATCGATCGACCACTGTGGTATTATCGTTATTCGTTAATAGTCGTGTTGTGCTTCAGGTGTTTTATCAATCATGTAATTTAACTTTATTATCGTAATTCTATGTTTTCTTTTATTATACTTGCTAAATATAAAATTTCGTATTATTTGTTGGAAGTCCGAATGGAAATTTGACAAAGAACATCTGCATAAATAAGACGTTAAAAGACGAGGTAAATATGGCTACGATTCGTTATCCACCAACGCCATACCAGACACCTTTCATACTGTATGTCGTAGACGCATTTCTTAACCGTTAACATCAACAATCGTCATATTTTGCCACATAATTGGCATACATAAACTTTTAAAAATGTTAACATGTGTGATGGATAAATTAATCAAACGATACTTATTAGATAATTAGAAATAATTCTCTGGGTAATAAAGAAATAACGACGACGTGTTTTTGATATTCACCTTAAGGGGTCAATGCGTCTGGCAGGCAAAACACTGAAATTATTTTGACATTTTAAAATCCAAAATTAGAATCAATCATTTTAAGCATTTAAAGTAATCTTCTTATGCAGTAGTTACTGTTTTGATCAATTACTAAAAAATGCACCAAATCAATAGTATCTAGAATAAATAGCAAAATATCATCAACTTTGTTTTGGCTAATCGACAAAATATTTCAGGTGTGTTTACGCATTTTGACTGTCGTGATTGTGCTAAGTTGTACAGTAATTTAATTGCCTTGAAATTAATCTCGCTCCGTTGTTGTTGATAACATTTGGTTGAGAAAATAGTTGAACTAAATATGTTATGGTTACATCTTTAGAAAATAAGCTCATTGGAGCAACGCCGTCCAATTATTAAACGTGGCTTCTTTGAGTAAAGGATTAAAGGCTGGTGCGTTGATTAAATTTTTTTTATACTTATGAAAAATAGTAACGCATTGAGATGTTAATATTTTATTAATTGTTATGTGTAGCTAATGATGGCGTCCCGAAAAGACAGGTCAGAAAGAGGGCGAAGTTACGACAATAGTAGCAGTGACACTGAGGAAGCTGAGCACGAGGACCATCGTCGATCTTATAAAAATCGCTTTGGGTAAGCGAAAAATCTTTCATAATAATAGTTTACAAACATAATCGGTTAGATATGTTCGAGATTTTATAAAGCGTTGTGCTTTGTGCAGGAATACAGATTATTATGATTAGTCACAGGAAATTCCATTTTTGACCTTGAGCAGTCTGTTAAAGCATACTGATTCGTAACGGTTTCTTAAGACTTGGTTTGTTTTTGTAAAGACGAATTGAAATATTTATCAATATATTTTGATTAGTATTAACATTTTAATGTTTACTTAAACTTATTAATAATCAGAATTGAACATGACTGATTAATGTGCTTCAACAATGAAATGCCAGTGTTCATAAAAATTTTGTGCTTCAAGGAAATCTAGTTACAACAATGTTGTTTGGGTGAAACTGCAACCTTGGCAGTACTTATTGTTTGCTGTTATGCAAAATATTAATGGAAAAATCCATTATAGCTAAGTTTGGGAACGTGTTTTGAATTTAATTTATAAAGGATTGTTAAAATGTGATTGAATAATGACATTCAGTACTAATTTATCGAATTTTTCTAATGAAAGAGTATAATGGATAATTAGTCTGATCAAATTTGTGATTTTTTTTTATCAGTCAGCCGCTTTGTGAGTTATTTTTTTAGTTCTTCCTCTAAAGTAGATCCAATCAAAATCTGCTATCGTCAGTGTTAAATGAAATGGGCGCTCTCATGTCATTAAGTATACTGGGTGACAGAAGAAGAAAAAAAATAAAAAATGTTTTTTCAAATATTTGGGCGCAACCGCAAATCGTTGAAATAACGTGATATAATACATGTAATCAGTAAATTGATCGGGTACGGTTGGATTTGTGAAAATATATGAAATGGATCATTCATTGTTGTGTAGTTTAAAGTTGGGCCATCCAATGTGATGGACCTGATTACAGTGAAGTAGTGCGTTACAATACTGTAAATGATACTGGCAAATGGCCAAAATAAGAATATATGCTTTAACTTCTCGAAATTTTAAAGAAAGAACATTCTCAGAATTTTTTCTGACATTGATTAGCCTTTTTCTCTTGAATAACTTTACTTTATTAAGAGATTAATTTTGGAGAAATTCGTGCCAGAATATAATGCTAATTTACTGTTCTAGTTTTTACTGAATATTTTGGAGATTTATAATACGAAATACATATTTGTCAAAATATTGCGCCCATTGGTGAATTAAGTCAAGACTTTTAAGAGATAAATGGTGAAATTACAGTATGAACAATTGCGCATTCGTGTGAAAGAATTCTTTTATGCAATGAAAGTAAATACAGTAAGCGAAGGTCTGTAACCTAAATTATTCAGTGAACAACAAACATCATTTATCGCAAGTTGCAGCCATTTTTGGTGCGCATTACTTGCTCAGAAGCACCCACTTATAAACACAACAAATAAAAAACTGTAGAAGTGTTAAGGAGGTGGGAATAAAGATGCATTGATGGGGTGGAACATGTAAAGATTTTGCGATTGACGTCAATGTGGAATGGTTGAACGGTGTATCAAATGGGTAGCCATCGATGAAGTCATTCGCTTAATGGCTTATCGATTTCTTCTCTTCCATTTCTCATATCTGGTCTTGCACTTTGAGCGTAATCGGGCACTTGAAGATCGGTTGAAGAAATGCCAATCTCAGCTGAGTTTACATTAAAGTTAAGTTGGTTGGTTGTGACAACAGTAATGTTCTCAACTGAGCGAACACGAGATCACACGTGTAGTTATAGACCACATACATATTATGAAGATAATATCGGTGATTATTTTGAGGGGTTCTATATAAAAACTTGTATCAGTTTTTGAACTTTTACTATGCAACATGATTAAAAATCAGTTCTGTTTGCAAATATTTTGCATTTCTATAAATAATATTGAAGCAATAAATCGATGTATTTCCTGGCTTCTGCATCAACTACTTTGGTAAATAAATGCTCCAAAAGTGGCATCAACCACGGTCCAATGGATACTACCTATTGCAATTGCCCTTGCCGCCTGGTTTGAAAGGCTGGCGGCATTCGTACAAACTCTAAACCAAATAGTCACAGTGCTCGTTTTGAACTCTAACCAAAAGTTTGAAGTTGTCACTTTGGTTGTCGATTTTTTGCTTTAATTTCTAAGAGTGTTAAATTGTATTATGATGTCACTTTTGTTTTTGACGTCATATTTAATTTACTTGGCGATTTTATTGTTGTTGACAAGGATTTGATAGATATTTTTTCTACAGTATATAAAAGCCGAAATAAGAATTGGCAAGCGCCGCCAAGCGGTTTGCGGTTACCAGTAAACCGTGGCATTTGCGATTTTGGGACTAATGTTGAAACTTGAACGCGAAATGATCGAATGTGTGGCATTACCTTGATTTGTTCCGTATGACGACCCCGGAGACTGAAGAGTCTTCGGCCACTGAAGAATGGTGGTGCGAAAGGATTAATTCTGCCGTGTTATCGGCCGTATGTCTCGCTGTCGTTACTTTTATCATTTTTGCTCCACTTATTCACTTTATCATCTCCAAATAAAATTATATCCATCGAACATTTGATTTAACAACGCTGTTTATTCATCAGTCGAAGTCCCAGGTGATTATAATGTATATGAATTTTAATTTGAAAAAGAGCTAGAAACTTTTTTTTGGTGCTAAAAGCAGTGGTATTTTCTGAAAAGTTACGTTCAACTGTTCAAATAGATTGATTTAGTTAGTGGTGACAGTATGAGGTTACTTTTTGGTACTACAAACCCTTAATTTTCAATTACAGTGTAATAAAGAAATGGTTGTGATTTGGATATGATCTTCCTCGGTAAACTGTATACAGATAGATGAAGAAAATTCAAAACGTAAATGCAAAACGTGTAGCTGTTGATTGAGACATCTAGTGATCAAATGTTCATTTAGTGATTTAAATTTTAATGGTTTTTAAGAAAAATTAAAATTTTTGACCAATAAGAATGCTCCTCTGCAATACACAGAAGTGAAGCAATTCAAGAACATTGGTCATCAAGCACTATCCCTCAAATTTATACTGATCTGTAATATTTGATACCGATGTGTATTTAATCGAAGTTAAATGATGAGTGATGAGGATAGCTTCCATAAAAAAATTAAGTTTTTAATTTTACTTTAAAATGCATTACATTTCGCCGAATGAACTTTTCTTCATTTTATGTTGCTCATCAGTGACAGGCTTCGTCAATAACTTTTTTGAGCAAATGCATCATTACATACCTTGAGAATACACCACCTTGTACTGTATAATGTCTTCTCCAAATGGGCCGTAGTGATTGCTTATAGGCAATTTCTATCTATTGTTTTGCCACAATTTTAAAGTTTTCATATTTGTAATTTTTTAGTATTATAATGTTAGTAAAGTTGCATGTTTAACTATTACTAAGCTTTTTATTTGTTTATACAGTACTGTCTTTATTCTTTAACAAATCTAAATAAAGTACTGTACATTTTTAGAAACGTTGAATAAAGTGCTGTTCTGGTTTGGGAATATTGAGCCACGAATTGGTTCTGCACCAGTTATTATTGTTAAACTAGAACTTAATAACTAAAAACAAAGCTTTAAATGGATTATTTTACATCAGGTTTTGGTTACCGTATGTAGCACAATATTTTAATACTTTATTAGACATATTTTAAATTTTTTGCATTGTTGTCATTTTTTTTTTTAATAAATTTTTTTAACTTTTATTTAAAAACGACACGATATGTTTGAATACCGCTGTCTCGTATTTCATTACTAACGTAATTATTACATTTTTGCATTGTTATAACGAAAAAGTTTTTTTTTGTAGATTTTTATGGTACTAGCGCATATTTAGTTATTTTAATGCTCCATATTTCGATTAAAACGTAATGGTTTTATTATACTAATTCTTTAGTCTTTATGACTTTTATTAAAACATTTTATGTAATTTGCACGCGTGCCGTAATAGCTCTATTAAATTTTAAATTTTATGACAACTTGTACGTTGAACATCTCCATTACATTTTGTGTGGTGTGGCGTTTATTTGACACGGCAAGTCGTCCTAACTTTTGGAATCCTTATGTACTATACCGTAGTTGGAGTACCGCTTTATGCTCGTCTCTTGTTGTTCCAGAGCCCATTAATCAACCGCCTACTGATGCGCATCGATTTTTTTTTTTGGAAAAATATTTTCTTATGATTTTTTATGCCATAATGCTCAGTATTTATTTATTACTTTTTAAGATGAGTTCAGATTTGTGTGCAAATTCTTCATTGGCTTGAAACATAAAAGCGCCAAGGGGGGTGAACATGAATCATAAATTTGAATGTTGACACTTTTCATCCCCGTGGGATGACAAACGAGACTTCTCGTTCAGCTGATAATAGTAAAATGAATGGTTTGATACTATACAGTATGTATATAATGGTGTAACTGGCTCTTCTTTTACTCACCCTAAAAGTGTTTTCGTGTCATTTAGCACGCCCGAAAGAATATTCAAACTCTTAAAATCTGTTATCCATATACGCGGCTAATTAAACATCGAAATAGTGTAAAAAAAAAAAAAAGATGATTGAAACTGGGTATCCCATTCTAATTAACTGTATCTCTTTGTAAAACAATTAAGATTTTTTGTCGTATGTTTGTGAATTAAAACTACTATTGATTGGAACTTCAGTTTACTAAACTGTCGTGATGTGCAGAATACTGTGGACCGGTATATCAATGTAATGGTTGTCATTTACTAGTGTGCTTTTGTGTGTTCCTTAGAAAATTGAATAGATAGTATAATGGCTTTTAGCTATAAATAAACGTAAGAAGACTTTAGAATCATGGTGAAGTTTAATGTAGCTTTTAAGAACTATCACAGTCGAAGTGTGTTTTCCTCGAGCCCAAGCATGGTTATATTTGTTAGATTCTATAGACTATTTCTTTATTTTGTAGGTCTTATGGTTACTGGCATACTGTCCATTTTATGCCACATCTTTTAACTTAACTGTATTCAATTAGTTATGTTTTTAGTTTATGAAAACATACGGTAATTGAAAACTTATAAATTTGAGAAATGTTTCATGGCTAATTGATATGCTGTACTTTCATTTTACGCTCGTTAAATAATACAATTGACTTTAAATTTTACCAAATGATATTGACACGCGTGCGGTTTATATCTTTATTTTGCATCTGATATTTTGCATGCAAAGTGCCATTTTTCCTTCAATGGAGAAATCTTTATTAAGAGTTTTTCTAGATTTTATTTTTTTACATTTTTTATGCTTTTTTGAGCAACTAAACTAGCATAAAATACTTATAAACCATTGAAACCACAAAGGAATCTATAATAAACCTCTTGTGTTTGGGAACCGTTATCTTGTACACTTTTCTTCGTAGATAATAGATTTTGAGAAGATATTCTCGTTTGACTGAAATCGATTTTATGGTTTGATGGTGCGAATAATGCGATGAGTGTACAATTTTACTCTTTTGTTCAGCCCAACTTTACTCTTAAGTTTGTGTATTACCAAATATTTTTTGTTTGGAAATTAAATGATGTATGAATTAAATTTTGTGGTCAACAATTATTGGTCGAAATATTAAATTGGCATTTTAACTGCATTTAAAAATTCAGCATGTTGATTATTGTTATTACATTTTAAAGTTCGTTTATTCTAAATCCCAAATATCGTTATATATTTTTTATTGTCGTCACTTTGACCTGTTTCATCGATTTTTATGTTTTCTGTTTGGTCGATGTAAAATACAGTATGATGACTGGTTTCTTCAACTTTTATTTTTTTTTGATTTCCGGTGTATCTCACAAGGCCATTATCGTTCAGAAAAAGATTTATCTGTGTTTGGAAATACTTTTTTGCAAATTATTGACTGCAAAAATGAAAAGTTGATCATCACTGTCATTTCCTTTTTCTTATTTTTATATTTGGAACGCAGATCTTGTGAATATGAAAAAGCCATTAGGGCTATTCAGCAGCCTACTAATGTGAAAGCCTAACAAATAATGTTTATATTTATAAATAGATGTTTTATTTTTCAAACTTTTTTGAAGTTCCTGTTTTGGAAGAGAAAGCACTATAGGTGTAGACTTAACAATCGTTTATCGTAAATCGGTTATCAATGATCGTTTATCGTAAAGTATTGTATAACTAAGTACTGTAGCATAAAAACTTAAATTAATTCAGGGGTTAGATTTTAATTTTTTAAAAAATATTTTGTGTATAGATTTCTCATTTACTTATGGTTGTTTATACTGTAGATGCAACAGCTCCCCGAAACCAAAGTCATGTCTAGTAAGTCGAATGTGGCAATTTGGAATTAGTTCAGGCGGTGCTTCAGGTGGTGACGTGCGCTTTCACAATACTGTTCCTTCAAAACACCCAACACATTTTGGATCAAAAACAAGGTATTATCATTAATTTAAGCCAAAATTCAAATTAAAAACACTTATTATTGTCTAAGATATTTTCGCATATTTAGACCTCATAGTCAGTCTTCACATTTGAGCGCATCTAAGGCTCAACATCACCATCAAACTCATCACTTACAGCAGCAAGAACGTGGCAATACATCTGCATCCACGGACGCTGATTCGACGACTTCTACATTTTCATTTGCAGCGTGTGGAGGAACAACCAACGGTGCGTTCAATATTACTTGTAGTGATGATCGCATTACGCTGGTAGTAGACAACACAAGATTCATCGTTGATCCTGCCATCTTTACTCAGCACCCAAACACCATGCTTGGAAGGCAAGTCGTATTTAGTTTAACAGATTAATATTAGTGTCTGTGAATATCATTTTTTAATATTTTGCAGAATGTTTAGTTCATCTTTGGAAAATAATTTTACAAGACCAAATGAAAGAGGAGAGTACGAAGTTGCGGAAGGAATTTCGGCAACTGTATTTAGATCCATTTTGGTAAGATTAAATAAAATTTATCAATTTAAAGAAAAATAAACTAAATTCACTATGATTAGGATTATTACAAAACGGGCATTGTAAGATGTCCACCTTGTGTGTCTGTTCCTGAATTGAGAGAAGCGTGTGATTATCTATTGATTCCTTTCGACGCTCAGACAATCAAATGTCAAAATTTAAGTATGACCGATTTTTAAGTAAGTTCAATTCGACATATTAACATAATTTTGTAAAAATATAGGGGGCCTCTTGCACGAACTCTCTAATGAAGGTGCTCGTTTACAATTTGAAGTTTTTCTTGAAGACCTAGTTCTTCCAGCAATGGTTTCCAGTGCTCAAGTATGTTATATTTGCACTAAGATGATTACTTAATAACTTGCTACAATTATTTTACAGAGAGGTGACCGTGAGTGCCATATTGTGGTATTATTAGATGATGATGTAGTTGATTGGGATGAAGAGTACCCACCTCAAATGGGCGAAGAATATTCACAAAGTAAGACTATACAAGTTTTTAATTGGCTTAGGTTTATTTAATTATGATATACGATATATTATTTAAACTATGTGTTCTGTAGTTGTGTACAGCACTGCCATGTACCGTTTTTTTAAATATATTGAAAACCGAGATGTGGCAAAACAGGTGTTGAAGGAAAGGGGACTGAAGAAAATTCGTTTAGGAATTGAAGGTGTAACTTGAAAGTTTTTTTAAAGTAGGAACTTCTACTAAATAAAATATTCTATTAATAGGATATCCCACATACAAAGAAAAAGTGAAAAAGAGGCCTGGAGGAAGGCCGGAAGTGATTTACAATTATGTACAGCGACCTTTTATTAGGATGTCTTGGGAAAAAGAAGAAGCAAAAAGCCGACATGTAGACTTTCAATGTGTGAAAAGCAAATCAATAACAAATTTAGCTGCTGCCGCCGCCGACGGTGCGTTAGAACCAGCAGTCCAGCCACAAGAAGGAGCTGTTGGTGGCTTAGAGGAAGAAGGGGCTGTCGGTTTAGCAATTGCCCCGCAAGCTTCACCGAATGAGCCATATCCTGAAGTTCAACTTCCACCAGATGATTTACAGTAGGATAATTTTTTTTCTTTCAGCAATTTATTACTGACTTTAGTCGTTGAGTGGTCATAAGATTTGTAAATTAAGAGTTGCAAAAAGGGTACTGACTGTTATGTCCTAATTTGATATTTGGAGCCTCAAATGGAAACTAGGAATATGAAACTCAATATGGATTGTGCAAATAACGAATACTTCTAAATTAATTTATGAATACGTATTAGTATTGTATTTCAACAGCCATTCAGCGTCTAAAGTTTCAACGTCAATGTTTTTATATTTAGTTTTGATATTCAGCCATACATGTATTAACTAACACTTGTCAAACATTATTTTTGGTAGCAACTGATTGTTCGAAATAATGACAAAACATATTAATGACGTCTGATACAAACGATGATGGGTAGAAAACCTTGTAGATATGTAACATTTCTGTTGTCAATTTACTAAACTTACTAACGTGTGAAAAAAAAATTTTTACGCTCAGATATTTCCTCTCGATATTGATCACATTTGCCTGTATAAATTCGATGAAACTCAAGTGATACGAAATTGGTTTAAAAGAATAGCTTCTAACGTTTTAATTGCTGCAAGCTAGTGTAGCTAATTCAACAATTCATACAAATTATTATCTATTTTTTATTAATGCACTAGCTTGTTTATATTTAATTACAACAAGTAACTGAAATAATTATATTGTAGTTTACTTTCCAGTTGGATTTAGCAAAACCAGCATAAAGGATGAAATGTAATTATTTTGAATCAGTAAACAATTGTTTTGCAGCACATGGGTTTCAGTGCAAGACTTTGAAATTTGTTTTGTAAATTCATATTTTTTCACTTAGATGTAAAATTCGGATCTGTAGCGTATCGTTTTATTAGATAAACATGAATAAATATGAAGAATGATTTTAAACTAAATCTTACAAAACCGTGTTAATTACTAATAAACTCTTATCTGATTAAGTAAAAAACCTGTACTAATTTGCAAAACATTGGTGTTTTATATAGGCCAGAAAACGAACAAAATGAAGAAAACCAAAAGGTCACTCAATCTTAAAGGAATGTGAAAAAAGAGCAATACAAAAGGCAAGTTATTCGTGTTATTTTAAAGTTTATTTATCGCATTTAACAAGTGAGTCAATGAATTATTCAAATAAAACTATTTACAAGATGCATATTTACGATTTTTATAGTGCCGGTGATTTCTACCATCCATACTTACTGTATTTGTTATCAAGTTTCATAAGTTATTTTTTTTGAAACCCAACGACTGTTTAGTTTCTTCATATATAATTCATTATGAATTATGTTTTGAACTCGTTCTTTTGAAATGCCCAAATCTTCTGCAATGCATGCAGCTGATTTTTGTCCATCTGCTAAAATGATGTCTTGAATCAGAGCAATAGTTTTCTCTGTAGTTACCTTTCAACCGTGTGCATATATTAGAAAGGATAATTTTCATCAATTAAAGGCTACCTACAGTTGGAGGAGGGCCTGATCTTGGTTCATCTTCAATTCTTGTTCTTCCCCGTCTGAAGGAACGAACCCATCGTTTGACCGTTGAGTACGACGGTGCATCACCCCCTAGCGTTTGCGCCATGTCCTGGTGTATTTGTTTACACGACAAGCCCTTTTTGTGTAAATATCGTATAACAGCACGTTCTTCCAAACGTTTAGTCACCATCTTGACCTAATTCACTCAGACAAACGATAATCCGGTACTGTGTTATGATAACAGAGGGAAAATAAAAGATAATAATGTTCTGAGAGGTCAAAATTTTGATACTTGATTTGCGCATGCGTACTATGGCAATAAAACTGTTTTTATTATGGCGGAAATGGATTAAGTGTGATGAGAACTCTAGTCGTAATGTTTTCTTGTTGTATGTTTCAAAACATATAATTCGTAAGAAGTTAGTAACTGAAGGTGTACCACAAGTCCCTAACAATAATGACATAAGTTATTTAAAATGCTTTTCTCAGTATTGGACAATTCAGCAACAATGGAAAAAGAGTTGGGAGACGGATTGCCATTAAGCAGCAGCAGCTGTGCCAAGGTAAACATTATTAAAAGTGTCAAATGCTGTACGTACTATGCTTTTCAGTGGTTGATTATAATTAAACTCTGAATTATGGTTATTATGAGCACTACTAACAATTAAGTACTGTATTTAGTATCTTTCGAAATTGACGTTTCTTGCACTCAATTGCGCACATTGATAATAAATTTTGATGTCGGTGAATCATATTTAATTACTGTGGGCATAACATTCACTGAATTGAATGCGGATGTAATTGTGTATTCAATAATGTGCTTGGTGATTATCTACTTTTTTACGACGGGCATGTGATCTGTCACAGTATAACAACCGTCAAAACCATATTTAAATGCGTTGTTATATTTTATTATAGAAGATTCTGAAAGAAAGGTTAAATGGAAAGCATGACATGGAAGAGTTTGAGGAGCTACTGCTTCACGCTGCACGCAACGGAGATCATTTTATGGTGGAAGAACTACTACTAGCAAATTCATCTGGAAGGATAGCGTTAAATGTTAATTGTAAAGGAAAAACAAAAAGTAATCATAGCTGGTCACCTTTGCATCTAGCTAGTTATTTTGGTCATCAATCTGTTACGGAACTTTTGTTAAAAGTAAGAAAAAAATCAGCCGTTACTATCGTTAGGTTATCTGTTATGTTTAATACTTGATTGTTAATAGCATGATGCCGATATAAATCTTCGCAACGATGCAGGTGATACTCCTCTACATAAAGCTGCATTTACAGGAAGAGAGGTAAACAATTAAAAAAAATAGTGAATTTGAACAATTTTTATAAGAATTAATTTTAGGGAATCGTGTTGCTTCTACTGAAAAATTATGCCGACGTAAATTTAATTAACGGTGAAGGTTTTACTGCCAAAGATTTGGCTTTAGATCGTGAATGTCGACGGCTTTTAGAAAGTACAGTATTCAATTAATTTCATTACATGTTCTTATACTGTACCTTATATTGTATTTTTGGTTGTAGGCGCTGAGCAAACAGTTTTAAGAAAGAAAGAAGACAAGTTATTAGATGCTGCACGCGAAGGCAATTGTATTATCATAAATGAATTGGTAAAATATTTAGTATTTCATGATATGTTGATATTAAAAGATGCGTTTGCTTTAATAGCTGAAAGATCCCAGTCCACCAAATGTTCACTCTGTTGACGCGGCCGGGAATACTCCTCTTCATTGTGCTGCTTATCGTGGTCAAAAAGAAGTTGCAGTTCTTCTTTTGCAGAATGGAGCCGATCCTTCTGTCAGAAATAAGCGAGGTTATTAGTTTAATATTTAAAATTGTTTAATACGGGTAGTGATACAGTTGAATCTTGCACGTATTGTAGGTCAACGTGCTGTCGAATTGGCTCAAAATCCTCAAATGAAACAAATCCTAGATGTGCAGCCAATTCGTGCTTTGCAAAGGCAGGTTGCACACTTTGAAGGCCCTTTAATGAAGGTTTCACATTAAAACATTCTTAAATTAATAATTAAATTTGTAATCATAACTGCATTTCGTATTAAATCAGAGGAGCCGATTTATTGGTTGGAGAAACGTGTTTGTTATATTAGAACGCGGCGTACTTACTTATTTTGGAAGCAGGTATAATTTTCATAATATACTCTTGATTCCACTATTAAATTTTGGCATTGTAGAGCTGATGCAGTTTGTGGTGTAAATCGAAAAGGGTTTAAACACCTAGATGCAGCAAAAGTGATTGTAAGTCTTTATTGTTACTGCACAATTTTCATGATTTATTAAAATTAAGAATATGAAATGATTTAAAGCCGGTTGAAATGGAGCAGCAACCTGGTCTCGTGATACATTTTTCGGACAACACGACTCATCGGCTAAGACTTCCTAGCCCTGAAATTGAAGAAGTGAGCCTACAGGCATGTTTTGTTTCGCACTTTATTATTTATACGTGTAGCACCATATTATTTTTTATTTTTTTTGGAAATTGATATTAGTTAGCAAGAATACTGTATCTTGTTTCCATTAGTATTCATGCAAGTTTATTTTGAATTTAATTTTTAGAAGTGGATGAATGCACTTCAAGAACACATTTCATACAGTAGTCATTATATAAGTCAAGGAGTACGTTACAACGACTCTGAAGACGAAGATTGCACGGACGCTGTTAAACTAGGATCTTTACAAGATGTTTTTCAAGTGAGATACTTTGTGAGATAACTTTTAGCTTGTATTTCAAAAATTTTAGCAATGTATTGAAATTTAGACATCCCAAGCTTATCAGCAGTTGTTAGAACGACAGTTGCAGTCTGTTGAGAATTTACTTCAGTCGTCTCACGATAATGAAAAAAGTATTCATAAGTATTGACGTTAAAATATAAGGTATTAATGAATTTTGATGAAATTTATAGATGATAGTCATAGTGATATGCAGACATTACGGCAACTTGCAAAGACTTCTCGTAACATGGTTACAAGTTTAAATCATTGCCTTAATATATTCATGCAACAGGAAGAGGTAGATCAATAACTTTTGGTTTTTGAAATTCTAACTCACTTCTGTCAATATGTTATTGATGTGCTGCAGGTCCATTTTCTGCAAATGAAGCAATCTCAGGAAAGGTGTCGTGTGCTTGAACAAGCTCTTCATGTGTTGGCAAAGGAGCATCATGAATTGGAACAAACGCTGCATTCGACTCCGTATCATTCGCCAAAGTCATCATATCGATCAGCACGGTCTCCTCGGTTTTATGACACCAGCGACGACGAGTTTTACGATGCGCACGAAGGAGGTAAGGCAGCATGGGAAATTGAAAACGCTAATAGCTAGTTGCTAATTATATTTTAAGGAGTTTTGATACTGGATAGTTAACTTATTTGATCAGAGATGTTTATTAGAGTTCGCAATTTTAATTGTAGGTTAATTATTTAAGCAAGAAAGTTTGTTATTAGACAAGAACTTTAGTTAGTTTTGGTCGTTTGGGTTATGGAGTATGCTAATTATTTTGTAAAAATTTAAGAATGCTTGGACTTGCTTTTCCATGTTTATGACAACGCTCTTGTTGTGCTTAATTTGCTTGTCATGATTGCCGCATTGCGTTTAATTATTTATCATTTTCGTTTTTAACGCTGTTATTACGTGTGCATGGAATGCTATTTTTTTTACTTTTGAGCGCTTTTTATGTTTGAATTAATAAATGTTAATAAGTGTAATTTTACTAAAAAGCTAAATTAGTTTTAAAATTAGATTCGTTTACATTACAGACAGTTGCCATGGTAGCTTTTCAAGAAAACATAGTTTGGATACGTCGACGGCGACTTTAACTGCAATGTCAAATTCTTTCGTTAGTGCGTGCAGTGATTTAACGTTGAATGGTCAGCGGATGGGAAGGTAGGACAACATTTTAATAATTTATTTCGTAAAGTGTAATATATGGTAGGGAAACTTTTTCGAATGAGCTTTTAAAATGCGGTCTTCTTGTTACCTCTTCATAGCTCTAAAGTTTTTCTTGAGTTTTTATTAGGTAATGTTATGCATTATAATTCTTGAAAGTAAGTACTATTCTGTAGTCTCCTCCAAAAAAAAAATTACATTATGCTTAAAATAGGAACAGAAATTAAGTTTTTTTTTATTTCAATGATGTTATGTGATTGTTTATGAAACTGGAGGTATAGTACTGTACTAGTTGATCACATAAGCTGAACTAAAATGGTATTGGGTTATACAGTATAAGCTTATCTGCGATGATATAAAAACAAGATCATAATGAAAGTGATATGCACTTCTATCTTTTGAGTTTATCATCTCAGTTTGCCATTTGTTAGACGGGAACACCCCATACAATAAATAATAATGATGACCTTCCTATTGATACTATGAATATAAACCATTAGATCGAAAATCTAATGATTTTATTAAATGTTTGCCATTTGCAGCAGGTGGTAGGGTGGCCAACATTGCATATGAAACACTGAGCTTTCGAACAGTATGACTATGTCACATGAAAAGTTACTATTAGTTATGTTCTGTCAGTTGTAAATACATTAAACGCAGTTTATTCAAGCCATTGTTGACAAAAAGAATGGCATAGTACAATATTTTATTTTACGACGGCAATTTGGTCGCTTTTGAAGCGCTAGCCGCTCGCTCAGTAAAAAGGAATAAAACGATTTCTTTAGGAAGAAAATCGTGCGTGGGTTCCAACTTCCAAGCGTGGTGCGCATCAGCTGCTGGCTGGTAGGAAGCTCAAATAACAGAATTTGCAGGGTTACAGTATGTGGAGGATTACAAAATAATTATGGTTTAACAAAATTATCTACTGAGTACATTTTCGTATTGATGACGGTCGTTTACGCTTTAAATACGTCATTCGATAGGCTATAAATGAGAGTGATAAATCTGGGATTGTCTATTGAGAGTCATCTCTGATATGTTATTCCACTACAAAAATTATACAGTACAGAAAACGCGCGACTGCTTTCGTCAGTGTATTCTCTGGAAGGAGGTTGTATACCATGGTGACACCTTTTAGCGCGAATATTGTTTCAAATTAACCAAAATAATACTTTTGTAAACATAGTCGCGTATTTGATTAATTTGGTGCTCGTTGATGAGTGCTACAAATATGGCGATATTTTATGTTGAATTGAATGACATCAAGACGACCTATTACGCCATATGTTTAAATCGATCTTAAAGAACAAGTGTTAGTGATATTTTAGGTATACAAATATATACTAAATTTGTTGTTGCTAAAATAACAAGTATACGAAACATACTGTATGATTGAAGGACAACCATGTCGAAGGTCAATTCTTTTGAAAACGGCACTGATAAGAAAAAATACAGGTGAGATCTTTTAAACTTTCCTCAATCGTTGGGTCATGTACAGTATGTTATAATAATATACAGTTAGTAATCAACTTCTACCGGTGACATAATTATTTTATTACGGTACTGTAAAGGTGGAAAAACAGTTCAAGGTCGATGAGAATAGATTTGAAAGAGACATTATTCGTAGTTGCAATTCGAAAGTTAGTATTTTTAAATAGAAATTTATTTTGTAAGAAAATATTAAGTTCATTGGTGCAAGTGCAAGTTGTAACTGTTGTGAAGATTCTTATTTACTCTTAGTTCTTTCTAAGAAATTAATTACCATACAGTGACGTATTTAATGAATAGTGTGATATTAAATTTAACAACAAGTTGTGATTGAAATTAATTTATTATGTATACTACACGACAATTGAACTTTGGGTCAGCGTAATATTATTATACAGTAATTAAAGCAATAACTTACTGTATACTTTTACGGACAAATTGAAATACAGTACATTAATGCTTTACATAAAATTCGACTACTGTAGTTTAAAATTGTTTGTTATTGATCAGTGTAGTAATATCTTGTGTTAATTTCTAATAAATTGTTTGAGGTTAGTATTGTATTTAGTTACAATGTCTTGTGGTGTTGCATGACAATGATTCATCAACGCAGCTGGACGTTTATCGAATCAAATTACAACAGTAAACCAGCATTATATATTATTGCATTTACAACATTGACGCAATACAAGTAAACGAGAATATCTATTTCATTTTATTAGATGTAGGAATATTGTCTCTTGTTTTACTATCGGTAATACACCAAAATTCCTTCATACAAGTTGGTTGCTGTTAAATATTTAAAGGATGTGAGGGGGCAGTCGATGTACTACAACTTACTAGAATAATACAGTACATAACTGTGTATTACGAGTGTAGCTCTGTATGTAACAACTTTTATTTCCCTGACCTAATTTAACAACAAAAAAAAATAAGACGCGTATTTTGCAGCACTGTAGCTAAACTCAGCATGCCCATTGGCACACGAGCCAAATACCCAAATGCTGCACAGTACTTTTAAAAAAATGCTTCTTTTCTCTGCTGTAATAAGAAAATCTATGAAAGTGTCATGCATAAAACTGCAATAATTTCGCGTAAAACAGCAACTCATGGCAAAATTTATTTATTAATCGAAATGTTTTCCCTTTCCGTGGTTGCATGGTTCTACTGTTATTAAATGACATGACAAGGATTTTGGTTTTTTGTTTTATCTAGACATCAATATTTTCTGTACTTTGTCTGAGCACAGATCATCGATCGATTGCTTATATTGCTTTATATAAAATTATTAGTATATCAACAATATTGTTGTATAATAACTTAAAACCTTCAGCTTTAACTTGCACAGTATATTTATATACTGTACGAAGAAAATCAATATTTGCTTGATAAAGGATGTACATTTTTATATATTATACATAAATTTAATTGAAAATTTATGACATTAATGTATTCACAGTTGTTTAGGGTGAAATCAATTTTTATACTGTAGAGTTTCGTAAAACTTTTTTTACAGTAAATATTTAGTACGAGTTAAAGAAATGACTCCAATTCGGACTTAGTTGCTATGAAACCCTAAGACGTCTTTCTTTTGGCTCTAGGGTTGGTTGGATAACATAATATTTATGTTTACAGCTTGTTTCAAGTAAATTTAAATGAAAATTGAAATTTATGACGAAGTTATAGGTGAAAGCATCGTTGTATTGAGAAAATGTTTTGGGATCGATAGGGGAAATGCCAAGGTCGCTTTCTTTGACGCCAATTGGTGGGCTTTAAAAATAAGAATCGATTCGGCAGCTGGATAGGTTTTTAAGCGCTGTTTTTGAGATTGCGTGGGTGTAGTTAAGGCTTTTTTTGACGTTTTTATATTTTACATAGGGTTCAAATCACTCAAGAGCCGGAAGGGTTCTTTAATGATTTGTTTATTAATTTTTTAAGAATTTGGTTTTACGAGAACTAGTTTTGTTGTTTGGTTTAATTGATTGAAATGGATTGTTTATTTTCATACAGTGGTAAAATCAACTTGAAGTAGATTTCAAGATTAAATTTTAATAGGGTTTCATAGTCGAATTGAAACGAGAATTTTGTAAACAACTCTTCGAATGTTTATTCAGCTAGTATCTAAATATAGACTGTAGACTGGTGCACAATGCAAAAAGCTGAATTAGTAACCACTAACCAACAGTAAAATTGCGAAGTTGTTCAGGTATAAATATGAATGAGATTGCTTAAATTGTTAGAAAAGACTTTATTTACTATTATTACATTACTTATTTGATTACCGTATGTAATGTTTATCAAAATTGGCTATATTTTGTCATTTGAAATAAAGGAATTCAGTCGTAGACAATTATTGTAAATCTCTATCAAATATTTGAACTTGCAGTAGGGTAAATGTACTCGTAGTAATCGAGCATTAGATATCAACTTTGTAAATATTATCGGTTTTATAAAAAAACCTATGCTATGATTATAATTATTTTATAATGTTACAATGGAAGTAAAATTATGCATGGTTTTCATTATTTAGTGCAGAAAGGCTTCTATATGTTTTTTGATTTTGCATTCAATCTTTTAATTTTTTATACAGTATTTGCAATTTTTTTTTTGTTGAAAGTAGGAGTTAAAGTACTGTAGTTGCACTTTATACTGTACTATACTTTGATAGAGAATTATTGTATGTTGATGCAACTTTGTTAAACTGGATTATTAGAGCTCACGAGATACTGTAGAATGATGGAAGGTTATGGATGACAGTCTTACTAAGAAAACATTGAAGTAAATTTAATTGATTACATACTGTCTTTCCTTTGGACTTAGAAGTAATAGAAACTATTAATTCTGTAGTTCTTACTTTAATAATTTAATCATATTAACCGACAACCCATTTTGATAATGCGGAGTATGAAATCTTCAATTAAAAAATGTCTTGAATTATTTTTTTACTTGGTTATAAATTATCTGGCTATGACAATATCACAATAAGTTAATACTTCATGACTATGACTCACAATCCTGAAGCAATTTAGTTGCTATTTTTTTTTTTAAGAAAATGACAACCGTTTGGTTGCTAAGTAAACTTGCATTGTGAGACGCCATAATACTGTACAAATGAGATTTATTTCCTGTCTGGCTTAGGAAAGCTAATACAATATGTATGAGCTAATGTTTCCAAAGATAAAGTGTTAATTCGTTATTACTAAACCTTAGTTTGTTTACATTCTTCTTAACTAAAGTTTTAAAATATCCGGATATCTAAGTATTATTCTTGGTATCGTTAATGTTTATTTGATATTTTAATTTAAGACTTGTTTTGACAAAAAATGAAATACTGTATGTATTAAACTTGAAACGTTTTTACATACATTAGGTCTATTGTTAATTTAAGATTGAGTTTTTTAGGCAGTATGTTATAATTTTCATTATTTTTTTACTTCATTGCCATAGTAATAAGTATTAATGAATATTTTTTATAAATGTTGTTTCAGAACATGCTTACCGGTTCCAATGTTCTCCAGAGCAGACTTCAATGTCTGGAGTATACTAAAAAATTGTATTGGAAAGGTACTAGATTCAATAATTGTTTTAAGTTTATTTTAGTGTGAACTTCTGTATCAATATTTATTTTTAGGAGCTTTCGAAAGTGACTATGCCAGTTATTTTCAACGAACCTTTGAGTTTTCTTCAAAGGTTAGTTGAATCTTTGGAATATTCAGAACTCATTGAGAAAGCAAACGAAAGTATGGATCCAGTTACTCGATTAGAGGTTTGCTTTTTAAACATTAATGAAAATGTGATTATGTTATTTAAATTGTATTTAATTTAGTATGTGACTGCATTTGTTATTTCTGGCGGATCTTCTAATTGTGATAGGTTAGGCAAACCATTTAATCCAATTTTAGGAGAAACATACGAATATGAGCAGTAAGTTTTCTTTTTTTAATTAAATAAATTTGTTGCTGAAGTATTGTTATCTTTTAGCGAAAATTATCGGTATGTTTCGGAACAAGTAAGCCATCATCCACCAGTCAGTGCATTCCACGCCGAATCTCCAGTCTTCAAATACCATGGAACAGTTAATTCAAAATTGAAGTTTTGGGGAAAATCTATTGAGATTCAACCAAAAGGGATACTAACTTTAGAACTACCAAAGTAAACGAAATTATACAGTAATTAATTTTTTAATAATCGTTTGATTTTTTAATCAGGCACCGAGAATCTTATTCTTGGTCAAATGTTAACTACTGCGTGCACAATATAATCGTTGGAAAACTGTGGTTAGAACAAGTAAATGTCTTCTAGAATTTCATATATTGACAATTTTTTTATTTAAAAATTTTTATTATTTAGTATGGTATGCTGGAAGTGACGAATCATTCTAATGGCCTGAAAGCTGTAATTACTTTTAAGCCGGCTGGTTGGTTTAGTAAAGATCTTCATCGAGTAGAAGGATTTATTATGGATAAGCAGTAATTCACTACTGAAATTATTATTTTTTGAAAGATATTAATAGTTTAATTTCTTAAAAGAAAAAATAAATTGCGCTACATTTATGGTAAATGGACCGATTTGTTGAAGAGTGTGGACATTCCTTCATACGAAGACTACGTTAAACAAAATTCGGACAAATTTAAAAGGCAAGCAACAGTGGACAAGAGTCCTCGTAGCACTCCAACTGGGAGCCCAGCTCACACACCTAAAAGAAATTTATATAAATTCAATAGCTTAAGTGCGGTGCTGCCATTTGGTGGTGGCAATAGTTCTAGTATGGTAAATTTGAACATTTATTGTTAAGGTGTTCATAATTTGCTATATAATTTTAATCAAAAGGATGGAGAAAATGGAGACGATTGCGACTGCCTGGAGCCTCCTAAAAACGACTCAACCTATTCTTTAGACATTCCTAATTCCACGTTACTTTGGGAGTGCCAAATGCGTCCTGAAAATTCGTCAGATGTAAGAAATGATCAACTGATTGGGAACTATTATTTAATTACTTTGTGTTTATATATAGTACTTTATGTTTACTTTGCTTGCCATGTCTTTGAACGAAATTGATGATGAAATCAGAGCCAAATTGCCGCGCACAGATTCTCGACTTAGACCAGACGTTAGGATGTTGGAAGAAGGCGATATAGGTTGGTATACCTCTTAGAATTCAATGTACTCAGTTTTATGTATTTCTTTAAAAAAAAAAAAAAAAAACAAAATGTCTGACTTAAATTTTAGTCAATTTAAAGCGCAATAGTACTGAGTAATTAATGTATTCCCGTTAATTGTTTGAAATTGGTTTAATGATGATTGTGTTGTGTTGAATTGTAATCGACAGATTCTATTAGTGAGTTTATGTTTTTATGTTAAGATGGTGCTGCTTCGGAAAAAAATCGTTTGGAGGAAAAGCAAAGAGAAGCACGAAAGTCACGGCGAAAAGATAAAGATAACTGGAAACCAAAGTAAACTGAAAACATGATTTATAATTTAACGTGGTGTGTATTTGTAACACTTGCTTATGTAGATGGTTTGAATATGGCACAAATCCCGCCACAAAAGAAGAAGATTGGTTAATTTCTTCTTCTCAAAATTACTGGGATCGGAATTTTGGAGACTCTCCGGACATTTTCTGAGACTTTCCCCTTCGCTTAATGATAGAGGATCTCTGCTGGCAAAATGAAAGGTATAATTATATCGTTATACATAAAAGAAAAATGACTATAACGTGAAATGACTAGTACAAGAATTTTAATTTTCACAATAAGTGAGCGTGAACGAAAATGAGCAGCGCTTAAGTAACGTTGTACATTAAAAAATTCATATTAAAACGATAAAAGACGACGGTTGAGTGAGTTTAAGCGAATCACACGCTAGCAAATTCCTTATGTTGCGCTTTAACTTTCAACCAAATAATAAAAGAATTTGATAGCGCTACATATTACTTCGTGAAAATTCCATTGTTACAGATTACAATGAATGGAATTTCAGTTGAGATTTGTTGTTGACTACTGTAGAAACAAATACGTATCTTGTTGTACAGTACCTTGTGGTGTGCAAACAGTGTTTAATCGTAATTATTGCAGTTATTAAAACAGTGGCAGAAGTTAGAAACAATTGAACGAAAATCGCGTTAGAATTAGAAATGTATTTTTAAGTATTGATGAGAGAACAGTATTTTAAATATAAATTTAGTGGAAAATATTGCAGTTTTGGTTAATGTCAGGAGCTAAATTAAAAGTTAAAACTCAGGTTAACTTTGAAATCTATTAATGTTGATGTTTCGTAGATGATTAAAATAGTTGTAGATACTGTCGACTGTAGATTTTAAGAGAAAAGGAGACTATTGTTACGCGAGTCTACTCAAAAAATCTGAGCAGTGTAGCCACAGGTTAATTATAACTGTTAAAGGATAAATTCGTTGATAAATTACAAAATACCTAGTCAGTTGGTCTGTAACCGAGTGGTTCATGAACATTTATCAAAGTTATTTAAATAACTTGCTTTTAACGATATTTTAAATCTGAGCATTTACTTTAAATTAAGCTTTTAAAATATTTTATGCTTAGCATTTTAATTGTTAAACTTTAAATTATTTATGTACTGTAATAATATAAAAAGCAATCGAGCAGGATTGGATATTGACAAATAATTATTACACAATGTACAAGATGAACTCATTTTAACTCAAGCAATTAATTCGTTAAATATGATATCATTTATACAGTTTAACTGTGAGGACCATTATTTTATTTAAATACGGTATTGTACAGTATATTATATTAAGCGAGTAAGCTAAATAGAAGTGTTGTACTGTATGTAAAAATGGCAGAAGGTTTTGTGCTTCCACGTCTTTCATAACATGTTAACGTGAGCTTGACAAATAAGTTATGTTCGCATGCGTGAATATGAGTGAAAAGTTATTAAAATGTGGGTGGTCATTAATTACGGATTGCCGGAAGAGTAACGTATTACTGTTTTTACTCTTTTAGACTTTTAATTCAAACCTTATGCATTTCAAACTCAATAACTTGTTAAATATTTAATAAGTTATGTTGGCTATAAATTAAAAGTGATTGCTTTGACTTGTTGGAATGCTTTTAAAAAATGTTATGTTTAGTTGTTGGCATGAAATATTAAAGAGCAAAAATCGTTTAGCTAGCATTAAAAACGCTATTACATTGTTTTTATTACATTAATTATTATACTGTAGTTATTGCTAACATATTTTTCGCTGGTGGGGGATCGATATTATAAATTATTGCCCTATAATTAATTATGACTTAATTTTTGCTTCGACTTGTTAAAAATAGTTATTAGATAATTTTTACGATTGTGTTGACATTGACTTTTTTGACAATCTGTAATTATTTGACACGAATGAAAAGTAAAAGCATTGTGTGCTGAACAGACAATTGAGGTTGTTTGCTCATTTATAAATAAATCAAAATAAAACTATCGATCAATTCGGAAAGTAGTATCCGAACACAGTTTGTAGATTAATTATTTAATTTGTAAACTGCCGTTTGTAATTATCTCGTAACTATTGGCCGTTTGATGGTGTACATTGTACAACTAAATTGTTTCGCACATACTCAATTGCACACAATTTTCTGTGTAATAACAGGTTAGGATGTGGGTACTATACAAAAATAGATCGACCATAATTTATTGTAATCGTTGCGAACGACAGTCACCTATATAAATTAGTTGAATAGTTGATCGATTTACATACTGTAACATTACTAATGTATAAACTAGGACCATGTTTTGCCAAAAAAAACCAACAATATAACGTTTGAATTCATAGCAAAACTTTAGTTAGAAATAAATTAAACTTATTGATTAATGTGTGAAGCGAAATAACTGTGACTATGTTGTTATTACAACGTTTCGACTTTCACAACAGCATACCTATACTTTTTTTTTTAGGAAACGAAATTTAACGATTGGTAACGTATCCTTACTTTGCGTGATAGTAATTTTGAAACTGGTTATTATACAGAATAGACTAGTAATTGAAAATGTTGACATCGTTTTTTTTTTAAAAAAATTGGCAATCGTTACTTTGTTATTGATTTCGTTCGGTATAAAGTATCGAGAATTAGGTTTAAAACTTCTATTTAGTGCTTTCCATTGTGATCATGTTTAAATTGATTGGTAAATTGCGCTAATTAGGTTTGATGTTGTTAGATAACGACGTGGACCAGCAAACCAACCAACTTGAAATGACTGAATCACAAAGTAAACAATGTACTTACTGTGGGTGCACAGTTGTTATTTGAATGCTAAGGGTGAATCGATTACTTTGTTTCGATTTGTAAAGCTTGTAGCTTGTGTACGAAGGTGTATTATTTTTTACTATTTAATGTGACCATGACGTTGACATGTTCTAGCGTTTAGTTTACACGGCGACAGTACCCGGCACTATATACAGCTTTAGTACTGTATATACAGTAGGCTTTCGGTCTTTTTTTATTTAATAGTGAAACTAGAACTAAAACTATTGGCGTTATTGATTCAAAAGCCTGTTATATTGTACATTTAAAGCCTTGCATACGTATGAATTTTGTATAAACGTTGCTTAGTTACCATTGTATTAGGGACACACGTGTGGTACAAAGTGATGTGGTGGTGGCGAACAGTCTCAAACTGCCACATTGTGCGCTGAGCTTTTATTTGTTATTACTTGTTTATAAACGAAAGCCAACGCGTGTCAGCATTGATTTTTTCACAAAGTGGATTAATTATAAGGCCATTTATTTTTATGATGAATATCTATTGATATGTGCAATGGTTACGTGTGGTTACGTTTATTATGATTGGCATGGTATTTTATTTTGACGAATGTCTACGTATTGTTACTGAGATATGGCCCTGTGTCCAAAGTTACCTGGGGTCATTGTAGTAAATTGTTACAAGAGTATGAATGATTGTGTTCACTCTTCCGTTCGGAGGACGTACTCCTATCCTTACTATTACACACCAGTGGCAGGTAAGATTTTAATTAGCTTGCCATTAACTTTATTAGCGGTTTTAATTAAGCGTAAAAGTGCGGGGCAGTATGGACTTAAACTGTAGTGATTGATATACATTATTTTGCTCTTGAAATCTAAATTTAATGTGTCAAATTGATTTACATGCAAATAAATTATATCTGAAGAATAAAGTCGAATAATAATTTCAAAAACCTAATAAATTCTCTTTAGATTTGGAAAATTAAATGTCTTTATCAATAAAATTAGATTCGGAAAATATAAAGTGCCTAATATTTATATACAAATTAGTGTATGTTGTGTACTCAAGTATATAATATTATAGTGCGGATATCGTAGAATAATGACAGAAGATAATTACTTTGTTTGCTATACTGTACATAAACGTTGATTTAAAAAAATGTAAATTGCATGAATAAGCAAGTACATTTGAATATTTCTACTTTCTTTTAAGAATGTCATTAATGCGTTTTATGTAACTGTCAACGTTTATTATGAAAGTGACAGTAAGTTCATTTTATACAGTAGAGTTAAGAACCATTTCGTCTAGAAGGCGTGCCGAAATTATACTGTACGATATCGTTGAGTGCTTACACCTTAAAGTGCATAACTTTATAAAAATTCTTATTTTCGCTTAGCTAGATGTATTTGAAGTGCTCAGATGTTCAATTTAAAGTCATTTTGATGTAGTTGAAGTAGTTCACTTGAAAATTTTTGTTGACATTTTTACTTGTACTGTTTTTTCAGTACCGTTCTGCATTTTGAGATCTTGCACTGCAGATATGGAAATGCTGTCATATTTTTGCATAAATTTATTTTGTCATACAATTTCGCTAGAAATGCAGTGGGTACTGTTATTGTAGTGCTATTATGTAGACGTCAGTCAGTCGCAATTCAAGTGCCCTCCAGAGTAAAAGTTTAATTAGAAGATCCTTTTAATGCTTTGAGATGGTATTAATAGGTTTTGGTATAATTTTAGTAAGGATTTAATTAATTCTTATGTCTATCTTTTATAAAAAAAAAATCTTTTCATGGAATGCCATTACAGTGTTGCTACGCCATCTGTCGAATATAATGGTAAAAGTTATTTATTGTGTTCCTAAATCGATATTTGCAACTACAGTACTTGCTGCTTGTTGAACAAAATATATTTGATTGGAATGGAAATATACATGTCCAGTCGAATAATAAAAAAAGCCTTTTGGTATTGGATAAAGTAAAGGCTTCACTTACATTATATTATTGCCGAGTGTGTATATCAATTTGTTTTTTTTTTTTTATTTTTTGATGCACTATACAATGTCTTTATATGTATTTTCTCCGGGGCTTTATATAGCCACAAGGTTTTGAGCTACTGTCGCCATGGTTACGTTGATCTTCATTTTTCAATCTTTTGTGTATACAAGTACACATATACGCCTTTATTATTTTTTTAAGGGAACAGAGTCGATTTCATATGAAAGCCACATGTTATTAGTTTAATAGACGTTCAGGTCGATATACAGTTGAAAGATGACAGCATGGCAATCAACATTTTTACGCCGACGATTTAAGCGCTGTTTACACTGTGGCTTTACGCTGTTGACAGATATTAAAAAAATTTTGAAAAGAAAATACAAGTTTGTTTTGATGCAGTTTTAATAAACTGTTACAAAAAAGCCTGTACCCGAGTAGATATCACCTTAGGATTATATGTTATTACTACAATATATTTTCAAACACTTGTACTACGCTAGCCTCGGCGTTATTTTAAGGCTTGCGGGTTAGCAGTAAATACCGTGTATTTATTTTTTTGTCATTTATTTTTTTAACTATTGTTGAAGTTAAAGTGTCATATTATGTTTGGTGCTGGAAGAAAGGGTATCGGCACAATTTTTATAATTGGAATTACCTGTTTTCCCTAGATACACCACTGTGCTTTTAGTGGAGGCGGTTGATGACTTATAGTAATAGTTCATCCACTGCATTATAAATTATTTATTTACAACCTTAGATTTATTACGTGCAATTTCGAAGTTTGCATGTTAAGATTTTATTATGACTGTCTACGCAAGCTAGTATATCTAGTATCATTTATTCTGGTGATATTTTATTACAACTGAATTTATCCATCCCATGAGCTGGTGGAGGCATGTAACTATTAACCAAATTGATTGATATAACTCAAACAACAAAGTTACAACATGTTCGTTCTTTATTAAATTTAGAAAGATAGAAATAATTTATTAGTTGTGGGTAATGATGCATAGTAGAAATTTAACAGTTCATTGTATTTGTGGAAACCGGAAATCAATGTGACTAATGTGATGTTTTCGTCAGATAAAAGAGAAATTATTTTAAGAGCAAATGATTCTAAAGGCAACATATTGTCAAAAGCTTAAGAAGTTATGAATAAAAGTTTTGACGTTGACTGTAGAATAAGAAATTTCAAAGTCTTTACAAGCAGTTTTAAATCCGTGATTTGTTGATGCAAGACAATTTTGTTGTCTTATGTTGTACAAATTAAAATCTGCAAATTCAACTTTTCGTTTATGCAGTTTTTATTTGATTTATTTGCTATCTGGCAAGAGAGATGGTAAAATACTTGATTATATGGTGTCATTGTAGCTTTAGGGAATGTAAGATTACTTGTCTGGGTCGATTACAGCTGTTTGAATAGCGTTTCCAGCGCATAAACAGAGCGCTATTTCTCAAGACGTACACATGATTTTTCGGTTCACATTGTTGATTGAATGAGAATGTGAACGGTTGGTTAGATGTCTTTTAAAATAACGCTTCAAGTTGTATAAGTCATCGCCAAAAAATAATCCGCAAACTTTATTTTGAAATGATGCATTAGGCAGTGGTTTATGGACATCTTGTTTAGACATTTCTTAGGTTTCTTTTGAAATGTCTACGATGGATGAAGTGTCGTAAAGAAACCTTTTGACCGTCGCCGTTGTGTTAACTGTGTTACGCTGGGGCTATTCGAGTGCATCTCTTTAAGATGTTTGCAAATCTTTAGATAGTATGATGTTTTTTTGTTATTGTTGCTGTGATGCAAAAAGATGCTGGCGTTTAATTTCAACGTCAAAATGTGCCTTAATACTTATGACAAATGGAGACTTAGTATTTTATTAATTAAATTATTTTAAACGGCCAAATTTTTTTGTACAAAATTACTTTTCTCTGAGTCAAAAAGAAAATAAAAATGGAACTAATTGACGTTGCCAATGGAAAAGGCAAAAAACTAAATGGAAATTCCAATGGTAATCATCAGAACCCGGTTATTGCTAATCATGATTTGGTTATTTTGGCTGCCAATCCTTTAGGACCATGTGTGGCATCGTGTAGACGCCATGCCGGGGAACAGATTAAACGTCAGCCTAATGGTTCATTGGTTGCGAACTCATCTGACGCTCCTAACGGAGGCGGACGAAACAATTTAAGCGCGAAAAATACGTCGGACTTGGCCCCAGTAGTATTAATGGACAATTCGCAGTTAGTTACTAGAAATTCCTCAGGTTCTCTCGGTGCCACCAGCGTCAATTGTGTTGGTAAGAAATTTCCTAATTGGTTGCTGTTGTATTTTAAGTGTATTACGCTTGACTGTTACGCTGGATTCACTCGACGTTTTTACGATTATTGATTGCAAACACAGCTGGATCAACGCCATTTTTTGGGTGATGCATTTGTAATCGATAAAGTAATGGTGATTTCAATTTAGAAAAACCAATACATCTAATGTCGTTCGTCTAGTTCAGATATACAGTATGTTTACGTCATAGAAAATAGTCATTTAAAAAGCCATATAAACTTGCGAAGTTTAGCAAAATTTTTATGCATTCTGAACTTGTACAGTTTTTTCGGTTATTTTAACATCTTTTACGATGTTTAAATTTAAACTCTATTTTAGTATTTCTGTCAAGGGTTTAGTTGTTATAGAGCTTATTGTTAAAGTTTTTAACATTACACAAAAATGAAGCTTGATTAGAATTAATAATCTTATCGCAGATCTTTGTAATATTGTTTTTTAGTTTGCCCGCATAACTGTAAGTACAGGTAATATTATAATTTTTCACGCAAAACACGCTTTTAAAGTGTTTATTTGGGCTTTTAAAGCGTTTTGACGTGTTTAATTGGTTGTGGTTTGTTTATTGTTTTTTCTGATTAAGCATACAATTTAAACTACCTGATAAGATTTTTATTTATTTATACTAAATGTTATTATTTGCTGGGGTTTTTTTTGGCTAGTTTTCACATGCAATATTACACTTAATCTACAAACAGATCAATGGACCGCTTTGACCACGACATAAAACGCTTTACAGTGTAAAACTGTAAAGTAATCATATAAAAGAATACATTTTTATGATATTGACATAAACGCACAATATTTGAAGTTAATCTTTATAACACTTTTACAACTTAAATAAAACGATCGATTAAATTTTCATAGTTAAGTGCTTTGCTGACATTGAGTAAATACTATTATGAGGCATTGCATTTCTAATACTGGCATTTTAACGTTACTTGAAGCAAAATTTGTAAACACAATCGATCGAAAATTAAGTTAGAGGCTTTGAGACCTTCTGCAGTACACAGTAGCGCTGATTAAAAATTACAGTTAATTTAATTATACATTACTTGTACTGTATAATCGTGAATGGTTGTACTTGCCCTTTTTGCTTTTGTGAATAATTGAATAGTTGGACTCAAGGGCATTGCTGTTGCTATTGATAGGAAAAGATGCGACTAGTTATCGCTTTTGCGTCATCAAAAGCATAATTTATGTCTGAAAATAGAATTTTGCTTTACGCAAACAAAATTTAAATTTTTATAAAGTTGCATTTTGTGTCTAAAATGCTGCATTACATGTTAAAGACTAACTTTTTGCCTTAAACGTAGAAGCAAGTGTTTTAAAAGTCAAAAATTTTGAGCTGCAAAACAAAACTTATACTCAAAAAGTAAAATTGCTGTCTCAAAATTCCAGTTTTGTATTCGGGCACTAATGAGTCACACTGTAAACGAACGTTACGTGTTAACATTCATAATACAAATTTTTATTGAATTTTGTATTGACCTCTTTATTATTTTTAAGGGTGGTTGTCGTTATATTCAACTCCCAATTGTAATTGACTCATTTGAGAGCCTACATTGAAAGTACATTATGTATAATACACGGCACTTTCTCCAGATGATTTGTATAAATAAGAGTGGAATGACCCTTCGGTTTCCATGCAGTTGTTGGAGAGATTCCATTCAAATGATAAATGTTGATCATTATTTTTCTAATTAAGTCCACGCTTGGCTTCTAAGTTTAGGACCCTTTATGATTTAATAATACAATAATGGCATTAACGCACGAATTTGACTTTGGTTAACATATTCTGGTTTACAGTAGCTGCCATGTTGTCACATATTTTTGCCCTCAGCATAAAGTTCGTGTTACACCGTGAAAATGAGCTGAATGACATATAGATCAACGTTTGTATTATTGGAGATCGATCGGAGTAACTTGCAAATTCTCTGCATGCGATTTAATATTTTTATATCATGTTTTCTTTGCCTATAGCGTATACACGATAAAGGATAGCGAATGAAGCGTATGACATTTCCAAGTTATTTCTTTGAGCCCTTGAGGACTAAATGCGTGTACAGTATAGAATGAATCTGAAAATTATAGGTTGAGACACAAAGCAAAGGTCTATTGACGTCAGTGAAATTATTTGTATAGAAGACCTTTAAGTGATCTTATTTTTTCTTTTAATCCTTTGTCGACAATCGTCGTTCTTAAGAATTTTTCTTTAAATTATTGATGAGCGCATTTTATAAGTAGACCAACTTTTAAGCTGCTTATTTTCTTGTATTGATTTCACTGCTCTGAATTGACATTCGTACGTGCACAGTACTGTTAATGACAACAGGATATACACATGACGGAAGGATAAATGTTTATGTGCATGCTACTGACAATATATAAAATACAGTATTGCAATTAATCCTCATTGGCTGTGCGGCGTGCACTCTCTTTTGTACGTTCAAGGTTCCAATCGATAATTGAACGAAGCATAAAAATGTACGGAAAAAAATATTATTCATCCATTTTCAGTTATAAGAAAAAATAACCAACTTCGCATGCCTTGTGGCATGGCTTCTGACTGCTTGTCAACGCTAATAATTAATTTTCCTGACATGCACGTTATTATCATTTGTACTGCTCTACATCCATAATCACACATTGCAACTTACAATGTTCTATCAAGGATCAATTTGAGGTGGAAGTGGCACGTAAAACACTTATTTTTCTTTTTATGTTTGACACACGTAAAAGGCCATTACAACCATGCTGGCTGTTAATTTGGGACTTTTTAGCCAAAGTATGTTTATGTGATTGTATTGATTAACATAATTTATTGCGTTCACTAAAACCTACAGTAATTGTTTTGCGGAAAGTTATTTTTACTACTTCTGTTTTCACTAAAAATCTTGTCAGCTGTGAATGATGTTAGCAATGAATAACAACATTCAGGGGCAGTTGTTAAAAATGAAGTAATGCGTTAAAAATCAATTACTTACGCCCTAAATGTTACCAAACTTAATTTTCTAATGGATAGATTTTTGCTGAATGTTTTTGCAAAGTTATTTTTGAATTTGTGAAGAAAGATTGAGATCTGAGCGTAGTATCAGTCCTTGATCTCTGGGCGTTATGTGCCCTTCATTTGTCGCTAATTATAAATTTCTGCTGCATCTTGAAACGTTATTTGAGATAGTGTAAATGTTTTTGTTTTTTTATATAAATATTTACAAGATTAAGGAACGAAGTTTTTTTCTATAAAGTTCTTTGGCATTGAATTTGAAATTTTTGTGTGTTTTAACAGCTTTTGTTTGTTTTTGTATCTGAATAGGGCAAAGCACAGACAGAGATGTCGAAATTGCTGTTCATCGTGTTGAGGTTTTTCGTCGTTACTGTCTACATGAAAACGTCCGTAAAGTGGCGTGTGGTTTGCTGGTGACGGCTGGAATTGGCTCATCGTGGGTTGGTGCTACACATTTTGTCAAACGGGCTTACCTTTACCGAGATGGCTCACCGTTATCAAATGGCAACTTTAGTTATCAAATGTCCAAGACCAATTTTAAAGTTTGGGATTCCTCAATCTCTTGAAATTGAATGGCCATCGTTATTATAAATGTATACATTTTTGTGTATATGTAGGATCCGGTATATTATGCTCCATTTTTTACCACATGGTTGTTCACCATCTGCACAGGTCTTTTCTTCCCACTTTATGTTCTTGGAAACTGCTGCTGTTGCCGTTCGGATGAATCAGGATCATTCATTTCAATGTGCACGTAAATAATATCTCGGTTTGTTTATGTAGTCTCGATGAATATGTAAAAAAATATTTAAGTTAAATCGATTAATTTTTTTTATCTCCCGCTACTATTGCATATTTTCTGGTTGCTAATAACCTTGTTCTTTTATTTTTTGTGTATGTAGAAAAAGCGTTCGTACATTGCAAGAGAAAGGATTCACCGTTTCAAAATTCTTCTCACGTAGCGGTCTCTTTTGTGCGTTATGGTTCGCCGCCAATTACATGTTCATTCACGCTGTTAGAATCTTAGACACGACAGACGTTCTTGCACTTTACTCTACTAATGTTTCCTTCATTTATTTATTAAGTTGGGTCATTTTGCACGAACAGTTTGTTGGCGTTCGGGTAAGTGAACTAAAATTATAGAGAGTCAGTAGCTTTAGCTATTATACCGGAAAAAATCCCCTTGTAAAAAGAAAGAAGTTTCAAACATTAACTAAAATTGCTTAAATATTTGAATTGGTTGTACAAATTTCAGATCGTAGCTGTGATAATGTGCAATACCGGTATCGCATTACTAGCTTACATGGACGGATTAACAAAAACGCCAACATTAGGCGGAGTTATCTTAGGAGCAGCATCATCAGCTGGTTCTGCGGTTTTTAAGGTGAATTTTATGTTGTAGGATTAAATTGACGTTTCTTAATGACTGTCTTTTTTTAGGTGTTATTTAAAAAAATGTTTGGTGAGGCGAGCTTCAATCAGGTGGCGTTATTTTTTACTGTCATTAGTTTATTTAATACGTTTCTTTTGTGGCCAATTGCGGTTGCACTTTATTTTACTGAAATGGAGATTTTGCACTGGGAACGAATGCCGTGGATCGATTTGACTGGAGCTGCAGCACTTTCGTTAGGTTAACTATTTTATTAAATATATTAAAGTGACGTATCTAGCGAGAAAGTCTATTCTCAATTGGCATCATAAATCACGATTTAAATTTAGTTAACACATTTCAAGTGTCACGAAAATGTTGAAATTATATACGATAACGCTAGATACGTCATTGCTATCATTTAATTACGAGTTACTTATTCGATAATGGTTTTAGTTACAAACTTGTTGGGCACTTTTGGAATCGCCGTCACATATGAAATTTTCATCACATTAGGATTGGTAGTTGCAATACCAATGTCGGCAGGTAATACATAACATTTTTCATATTAGTTGTGAGAGTTAATTATCTTAATAATTATCATTGTGTTGAAAATGTGTAGCTATGGACATTTACTTTTACGACGTTCGTTTTGCTGGTATGAAGCTTTCCGGAATAATACTCATCATTATCGGTTTTATGTTGGTGTTATTTCCCGACAATTGGCCTGATTTTGTAACCAAGTTGATTCACTTAAAACGTCGGGCTCCTCTAGAGCAGTCCTCCAACCAAGATAGTTCCTGTAATCGGTCAAGACTACGCTCACCAAGTGGTCTGGTCCGTTAATAATTCTGTTGTCAATACTTTAGTACATGTAAAAAAATTATTTGGTGTGTTTTTATCTAGCCAGAAAACTGACGTATAGTATTCAGCTTCAGTCAGAGAATTGAACATTTGTATGTGTTTGTGTTACCTAGCATCATTCCAAACACAGTTCCAGAAGGTCAAAAACAAAGAAACTTTATTTCACAACAACAGCAACAAAATACAAATATATCGTAAGGCTTAAATTTCTTTACAGCATATTCAAGAGAACTTGTTAACGTGTCTTTTTTTGAAATATTTTCTCTTGCGTTTGCGGTAAACTGAATTTTGCCTCACTTTGATTTTAATACTAACATTTTAATATTCAGTTACATTGTTGTGAATAGACAGTTAATTGACACCGTATCCAGAAAAGTAAATGATTGTAAATTGCGTGTGTTATGTGTGTGTGTGTCATCTGTTGACTTCAAATTTCAATGAAAATATTTATATTTTCCAAAGCATTACTTGACCAGGTACGTTAACACTAGGTTTAATCCAATTGAAATTAAATTTAGGTTGAAGCTAAATGAAAAAAAGGTTGACATCCACTTTGCAGAAGCAAGTCAATGGATGACAATGCTCAAAATTCTTTTCTCCGGTTATTTGAAGTGACGAGACCTCATAAAAAACTTGAATTGTGAGCGTGCTTAACAATCCGGTACATTAATTGGTATTCATTCTTATCATAACAATCAACGAATGTAAATATTTTATTCTTTGTATATGAATATTTGAACGTTTGGATTTCATTTTATATACAAAAAAATGTCAAGTCATCAGCAATATTTTAGCCGGTTCTGTGCTAAGTTGTTTGAGAAATTATACAGTAGTTCCAAGTGGAATTATTAGCTCATTCTAGTTGATGTACAGTATTTCTATTGTCCGTTATGTTTTGTGTATATTACATAGCGTGAGCAACCTTTCTAATTTCTATTGTACATAATTATATTGCTATGCAGGGAGGAATCGTTTGTTGTGAATAACTGTTTTGGTTTTATTAAGTAAGTTTTCTCATTTTGATGACCTCCCAGCATGGTTCATAATATTTCGAGAAATTTTACAGGGTTACTGTAGAATAATAATTGTAATGGAAAAAAAAAACAATAACGTGATTTTTAGTTTTAATTATATTGTAAAGTTGGTCAACTAAGTTGACAATGTTGATTGGCTGTTGAGTGTATACATTGAACAGATGCCATGTATAGCCGTGATAATTAGTCAGTGTTGTTAAGTTTTGGCAAGAAGACAAAAAAAAAACGATATTATTCTGTTTTGAATTTTGAACGATTTTGGTGATTTTAGCAGAGAAAACTATGCAAAATGTTATAAATAGTAGTTTATAAATGTTGAAAAAGTATTTTAGCCAATAAATTATTAGGAATAGTTATAAATAACTGGCCATGTTGCAGGTAAATTTTATAGTTTTGTTTAATTACGTAATACGGTACTGCACTAGTTTAAATAATTGTATTACATTGATCGCGAATTTTTAGATTAATTGACAACTTTCTTTTGCAACTACTTCCATGTTGACTGCAATGATTTTAAGTCGCAATGATTATATCTTGGCATTTCTGCAATGAAAAAATTTGTTTTAATTTTATTATTATAGTATAGTAAGTTATATACTTGTTATAGTTTTTAGTTACGGGTGATTTTTATATTTAATTTAGTTTAATTAATAATTACATACATGTTGCAGAGTCGGACATCAAATGTGTAAGAAGCAGAGGTGCCGACATGTTGGGTTTACTAGTGTAAAGATGGCTACGACTGACAATTGCATTAGCAATAGGTGCAGAACGACAAATTTCGGGAAAATGGTGATTTAATGTTCTATCTAACCTGAATGACTCGTAACCAGGGATGGAAAAATCTTCGTTACTGTTTGGCAAAGTTTGAGGCGTATGCCAAACGCCGTGAATGTAATTATTTGAATCGCCAGCAGAACGAGGCTTAAGAATCGACGCCGGCATCGAACGGCTTAACGCCGAAGAGAGTGGGGGAGATCGTTTGGCCTCGTCGTTTATACTTTCAAGCTCGTCAATGGCAAATAGGCTCTTATCAGCTGGTAAGTGGTCATTTGCACTCAAATCATCATAATCTGAATTGCGGCTAGAATTGTTTATATTTATATGATTGAATATAAAACGATGGAATTAAATGATGGATTATAATTGGTATTATCGTTGATCGGAAAGCAAGTTCTTGGTTTTTTTTTTTAAGTTTAAAGAAAATCGACAATTGTTTGTCAAATTTAGAGTTTGTAACTTTTAGGAGGATTTTTGTATACAGTAAACTTTACTTTCCGATTGACTCTTGTAAATTGTCTTACTTGAATATGCAAAGTAATTTTGCAATGATTATTACAAACAGCAACAGACCACAAGAGATTCCAACCATTGTGTAGTTAAAAATAACATATTCTTTGCTGAAAACTATTGAATTATCCGCAACAGTATTATTCGGCGAATCTGTCGTATTAACTGGATTCATGATGATATGTTACTAAGTAAAATAAAAATACAAAAACTTAAAATGTTTTAGTGGATTTTCCCTTTTTACGTATAGTTGCAGTTTAGTTTCACTTTGCCAACTAAGATGTCAGAGGAAAATATAAAAATTGCATAATTTGACGTTGACACAATGCTGGCTGCATTCATTAAACAACTTTACCTGGTGTTGTCGCGTGCTATTGAAAATCAATGGAATGTTACGCTTTGCGTTGGAGAAGGAAACACAACGTAAATAGACGACCCAACCAGCAGGAAGCTTTGACATTATCTGAAGGGTAAAAACTGCATAAAAAAACTTGGCTAATAATTGCTCCAATTTATTCATTAAATACAAGAATACGGTGCTAATATCGATTATTTCTAGTGTTAATGTATCAAAATGACAGCAAGTAAATGACAACTTTTGAGTTGGCCTTGGATACAAAATAAACATTCTGCACAAAAATGGTAAACAATTTAACTAATTACTTTTTTTTTCTTGTTTTTGAAATTGGAACACACGAAGTCTTTATTTGTTCGTTAAAGTTGACCTAATCGATTAGTAGACTGCCATACTTAATAACTTATTATTGCGTATTATGTTAACTGGTGATTAAAATACGTTTAACTCTTTTTAAAATATTAGGATTAATTATTTGGAAGCAAAACTCAGTTATTTTTTAATATGGCACTAATTATCTAAAATTCAAAACTTTTGTCACCGAATTACAATCCTAGTTTAAATTTAGGTTTGGAATTCAAATTATTTTGCCGTTGTAGATGCCAAGTATCGTAATTTTTTAATAACTTGCCATTTGTTTTTTATTTGAATCAAGTTTATTGTTAATTAATTTTTTTCTGATAAATTGGCTTAATTGACAAAATTCTTTCTTGTCAAATTGACTTAAACTTAAATAAAGTTTAAGTCAATTTGACAATTTATGGGACATAAACATTAACTAGCTTAAATTGTTAGATTTAAACATGATACAGTATGCCTCCATGTACTCTTTATCCATTCCTATATCCACTATGTAAATTATTTTTGCCAGCTGATTCCCCAACCACTGGGTAGTCGTTTATGACTTTTCCTTTTTCCCAAATGTTACTGCCATCTGTTTCCTAACCACAGGGTAGTCGTTTACATTAACAAACGGACCGTTTAGTCCTATCTACAAAACAAATACATTGCCACAAACAGCCCAATAACAAAATAAAGAAACAAACAAATGAAATCTGAATCAACTCAATTTTTCCGTGATAACTCACGGCAAACATTGCTATCCATTTACTCACCGAACTGAATACAAACTTTGATCGCTTATCACAACAAAACATTCAGCAGGAAATTTAACTGTAACATCAGTCATTTCTCGATAAATCCCGCAATAATTTCATATTATATTTTTGAATGTTCATAAAAAAATATTATAAAAGTCAATCTTTATAAACTTTTTCATTCTGATCGACCATTACCATGTTAGTTTATAATCAAAAGAAAGTTATCCAAGAACTTCACCAACTTTATGCTGCTTATAAAACAAGTCTTTCGTGATAGGTGTAGTCATGGAGTCGCATAAGTTTTCAACAAATACCGGTACATATAAGTCTCTCTCGTTAAAAAATGCATAATTAATAGTTTTTCTAAGATA
>JAAFCF010006680.1:24846779-24867637 GCA_013389785.1 Helicorthomorpha holstii
CTCGCATCATTTTACATCTAAATCAGTCATAAAAACCATATGTTAAATTTTGGCCATTTTTGAGAAAAACGCAAAGGCTATAGCCTTCTCACTTTTTCCAAAAATCAGAAAAAATCACAGGTTCTTAAAAATAGATTTAAATTGTTTGATAAAATGTAAAATGGGGTGCAAGTAACTAAACCGTTACTTTTAATTCGGAAGTCCTTTTCTAAGTGCCCCAAGCATGGTCCTAACAGCTCCCAAAACGACGGCATAATGATCTACAGCAAAGAAAAATCAATAAAATTAATAGCGCCAAAATTCAAATATTGCAGATGAATTTAACTCAATAAAAGTCGTTTAATAAAATAGAAAATAGGGTGCAAGTAACGATTTCATTGATTTCAATTCGAAATCATTTTCTAAGGGCCTCAAAAATGGTCCGAATAGACGGCATACTGAAAAATAATAGCGCTATAATTCAAATAATACTGAGGATGAATCGCATTTTTGTTATCACCTTTTGTCGTTTTATTTTGTTCAAAATTAAAAACAGGTGTTTTAGTTGTAAGTTCACCTGAACTTTACGTAGGTGATGTTTTTAGACCTCCAATAAACCTTCAAAGTGCTTCAAAATGGGGACTTCTGACAAATTAAGGTAATTTGGTTTTTTTTTTTTGGCTAGTAGAATTATATTTAAGCTTGTTGTCATTCAATAGATAATTTCATACTGCAAGTTATTTACTCGTATATTTGCTTTAGTTATGCAAGTGCTTCGAAATGACCTAAAACAACACTGTTTCACCGAAAAGTGTAAAAAAGAACCGGAATAGTTCTTAAAGCAGGAGAGATATTTCATAACTTCTAGCTGATAAGTAATAAGATACCATTTATTTGCTTATTTGATTCTTGAATTAAATGCAGTAATTATCTAAATCTCCAACAAAAAAGTACACTAGTTTTGACCGCTTTGCTATTATGTCGCGGTAACGTTCTGTTTTATTAAACGTTTTTTTTTATTAAATTTATTAAATCTTTCATAAGGCTTGGAATTGCAACATATTATATTAATAAATTTAAATGTTATATTACCTTATATTAGTTGCTCTTTCCAATTCATGGAACCGAATATCGAGAAGTTTGTAATCTGATTAAGTAGACGAATAGTCGCCACACTTCAAGTCTACAATTGACAAAAGAATTTTTAACCATTCTTAACCAATCTTAATCAATGATCACACGCAATTTAAACGAATTAAGTAAATACCAGTAAGTTAACCGGTGAATCTATGACGTTATTACAGCAGCTAATAAAAAATAAACATTTATTTCGCACTGAATGGTAACGTTATATCCGAATATTTCAAATAATGCAAAACAAAACCGGATATCTGAAATTCGAAGATTTTGATTAATAAATAAAACGATGTAAAACCGAGGCAACACTGAAACGTATTAATAATTCAATTAAGTTTACTTTTAAAACACAAAAAAAAAATTATATATAATTATTAAATGTATATATATTTGGCGTGAGGTGAAATAAAAGAACATGTTAACAAAAATGACAATGAACAAACGATAACAGAAGTGAAACAGACGATAACAATCAACTGGGTAATTGAATGAGAAAGAACAAACAGAGAAACCTGAGTCCATGCTTTCTTTTATACGGTACGTAAAAGTTCCATCATCTTATCTGGCAGTGGCAGTTTTGTTTCTGGAACCCGTATTGTTGGCCCAAGGATAAACTTGGGGACAGGGCTGACAAGTTTTCATATAGCGAACGCCGCCTTTAAACCACAAGTTGCACACTTTGGGTTTCTTGCATGGTGGCACCCGATCTCGATTATTGCACTGCCACGGTGCAAAGTCTTTAATTCTGGATAATGGAGTAGGATTCCGCATCCATTCGATCAGTTGAGTAGAAGTAATAATGAACACATCGTCCATTGTCACCAAAGCGTCCAAAAAAGCCTCAAAACCCTCGCGGTGATGAGGAATGGCAAACCACGCAGAATGATAAAATAAACCAAATGGCGCTCGGTTGGTCAGATAATGTCTTTCAAAGTTTTTGACCAGCATTTTATAAACTCCTTCGGCGGTTGGTGGATTCGAACAGGCGTCAGCCATGCTACACCGTCCACCGTTAAGATCCACTAGCATCACTAAAGGTATCTCCCACACTCCAGGATAAGAGTTCGTTGGGCATGGCGGAATCATGCACTCGTGTGGAATGGCATAATCTAATGTATAAGGCCAATACGGCGGTTTATTTTCGTAAACAGGCATGGAAGAATCATAGGTAAAATTGTTCTCGTAAAGCATCGCGTATTGACTGTTTCCACCAATTTGAAGAAACGGTGATCGCATACCTTGAATATCTTCGTATTTGATGCCAGCATAAGTGCTCAAAATCTCTTTTTGACCATAAATTTCTTCTTCCCATTTATCTTTCGCAAAATCTTCTCCGTAAGCGTGGCTACAGAACAAACAGAAAAAATTAGTGAACATTACTTTAAAAGCTACTACGAAGTGTAATTCGTTCCAAAAAAAAAAGTTTTTTAAAAGAAAAGTGTGCGCTAATAATGAATAACATGTAGTTAAATTTTAAAAAATTAAAGAAAATGTTATTGTAATAAATATGTATAATGTAAATTTGTAAACAATTAAATATTAGTAAAAGCGCAGTATATCATGAAAGTGAAAAAGTAATCGATAACGTAAAATTATATGTTAACAAAATGTAAAACAGGTTTTTTTATCGGAAATTATAAATGTAATATTAAAATGTAAATATTACAATAACAAAACTTAATTACGTTATAGCAAGATCATTACAAATAATAAATGATGCTGCAGAATGAAAAAAAATCATAATTTTCCTATCCATATACAGATATAAAAAAAATCCAAGAACGAAACATAGTTGAAGAAAGAAGACATTTTGTTAAATTTAAAAACAATTGAGTTTTAAATTGATGAGATATTGAACCAAACAAAATCGGTACTCCGTTAATTAATGATTTTAAAAACAAGGACTAAATATAATTGATATAACTTAATCCTCAATAACTCAATTGTTTTCAGCAAATAGTAATTAATTCAGATATTAAGTAGAATTCTAATGGCATTTTGCAACATCATGCGTTCAATTAAACTGATAATTTCCCACGTGTTCGATCACCTGGGAAAGGCATCTCTTATGAGTTTGCTGCAAAAGTCAGAGAAATGAGTTTAGACAGTCCAGTGAAATTTCTTATAATTTTCAAAATGGTTACGTTATGGAATGCGATCCAATTTCATTCCCATCGGAGTACAGTGTCTGTACTTTCCCATAATCAGTCCACTCGTGAGAAACATAAAAAGTGGCTGAAATGGAGCATCCGTTTGGGTTCTTTCTGCCTTTATAAAACAGCTGCTCGTATAAAGGCCAATTAATATCATTGACTGCGTCATCAAAGGTGATGAGAACCATTTGAGGAATATCATCCACTTTAAGTCCACCTACACGACTCATAAATAGTTGTCAATAAACCTTCTACTAAGTATCTTAATAAACGCTCAAATTTCACCTGGGCTAATTTGATTTCCACCACAAAAACAATCAGGCAAGTGGCAAACCGTTGGATCACAACGCTTAGCTGGAGTATCCGGTATCAAATCAGCTGGATGGCGAAGATTTTTCCCTCGCCGATGGGGAGGTGGTGGGGGAACAATGGGTGGCGGAGAAGTTGAAGTCGTCGTTGGATTTGTTGTGCTGAGGAAAAAGAGACATAAAAGATCTAATTATCAACGCTACACACAATTACAATGCAAAACACTTCCTACTATTGCACTGTTTTAAAACAAATTGCTTTCAAAATGTTACAAATAAATTTAATTTACAATTGTTTTACTTTTTTTTTTTAAAAAAAAACATTACTTTATCGAGTAACCCCTTTTGTGATCAACTTTTTCTAATGTCTTAACTTAAGAAAAATTAATACAATTAATACTTAAAAGAAAAAAAGAGTCTTAAGTAAATTACCACAACTGAGAAACAATTATGTCGATTAAATGCGCAAAAAATAACCCAATTTAAGGTCGCCTTTTTGGATTTTTCATGCGCATATTTTACTTTTCGTTTCCTTCTTTAAGTTCTTGGCAAAGTAGAATTTTTTTATTAAATGTAAAGTAGCAATTTACCTGGGTGTTTTCCCCATATTTCCAAAGCCATCACTACCATGATCTTCCTCATTCCCGTCAAATTCATCTTGATCATAATACTCATAATGTGGCGACTGGGGAGTGTGCTGATCCGAATTATCTTCGGTTCCCAATCCACTATTTGTTTCAGCGGCAGCGTCTTCACTGCTGCTGTGAACGGTGCCTACTTGGACAGGAGGCTGTTGAGTACCAGTCACATGATTAGAACTTGTACCTGGGTCATCGTCTAGTTGCAATCTTTTCACCGCTTTCCCTTTAGCTACTGTACGTGGCACGTCAATAACCTCGGTAAAACCTTCCAGCTAGAACAAAATTAGGAAATCATAAGAAAAAGACGTGAGTAAAATGAATAAAATGATTATTTACAATCAACTCTTCATCAGCTGATAACTGACTGGCAGTATCTTCTTTGGCTCCATCTGGATTAAGTGATTGCGCAACATTGGCTCTTGTCGACGTAGAAGGATTTTGACTGCTACTACTGCTGCTCACTATTACAAAAAGAATTTTTAATTATTATTTACGTTGTCACATACTGTACTTCCACATTAAATATATTTCGACACGACAAAAGTTTCCTGCAACGTTTCACTTCCATTACTTTCAATTTGTCCTACATTTCCTTACAGTACTGTTAAACTACATTTATCACATGACACCGTCTGACACTGACAATTATTAAGAAATCATACAATAGTAAATTATCTATTCCTACTATATGTAAGTAAATGACTATAATTTCGATAGATTACAAAATAATCGTATAAGGAAAGCATCAGCACCGATAATTAATCAGGGTTGGCTATGAATACCGTAAAATATAATACGCTACATACAGTTCCATATTATACTGCAACTTATTTAGTGTTTTAACTAATTGAACTCAAAACATTAACAATATAATATTTTCAAACACATAATATGTTATGTGAAATGATCTGGAAATGTTCAAAAGTGGATTAAAATAAAAAAGCATAAAAAGCAAAAACTTAAGCAAGTATACTGTAATTGAAAAAACGACTATAATGAGCAAAAATATAATTATTGAGGAAATGTATTAAATTAGTTCATATGTAGTCAAAGATTTTCAACTGAACTCCAATTAAACTAAAATTTACAGAAACTGCACTAAACTACAAAATGACTAAACTATGACAAAGACTTGTACTATCTTTAAAACTATAGTTAAATCTCAGTATACCGTGGCTAAATTGCACAAAACTATATCAGAATTAAACTACGAATGCCAACATTATATTCTGCATGGCAATTTTGTAAAAATGTATTAAAAACTAGTTTTAATTTTCTTTCATTCCATGAAAATGCTTTCAACATCTTCAAGACTAGCCTACTGATAATAATGTACAAAGTATAGTGTAACATCTTGTTATGCTTAGAAACAATGATTATAGAGGGTAAATGATGAACCTGCTTGAGATGACGGGTTATGTGGAACCCGTCTAGGCACCGAGACACTTGGTTGAAAATGACTTGAAGGTGTCCTAGGCGTTGTAGAAGTCGTAGTAGGTGTGACTGTACTGCTACTACTCACAGTGGATGACAGATGATGATTATTATTATTATTGCTATTACTACCGCTTATACTGTTGGCTGCTTCGCTCGAATTTGTTCGAGCTCCTATTTAAAATAAAGGAATAAAAAAGCATTTAGAAGTTATTAAAAAAATAAAAATTGCACGTATATGACAATTATTGTAAAAGTTAAAAGTATGACTAACCGTTGTTGCACTTTACATTTCTAGGCCAATCGCACGTCTGCAAGTCAACGCTAAAAAACAGCCCACCAGTGCAACTCTCATGTAAAGCTCCACCGAATACACACACGAAATAACGAGTGCAGTCATTAGAGTCTGGATAATAACCGAACTGCTCAGGACATTCAAAATCCGCAGACTTCTCACACCGAGAGCATACTGAAACAAATAAAAACAAGTATTATAGCAAACATTAAATATGTCATATGCTCAAATTCGACTAAAAATGCAGGGTTTATTCACAATTTTACCATTAAAAAAATTTAAATTTGTTTCCCACCCATTACGAGTGTGAGGTTTGCTTAAATAACTGATGTGGAACAAAGAATATTAGATGGAAGGAGAAAAAATTGAAAACTGGCAAACAAAAAATAATTAAAAAATCGACTGCTGTATTTATTGTTAGCTTGAAGGATGTGTCAATTGCTTTTATGTCAACAACATGTTAAACAACAAAAATAAAAGATTGCAATTAATAATGTTTATAATTAATTATTAGTCAGTTAAGTCATTTGTTTATCGAAATAATACAAAAGCATACTGGCTTAATTCATTTACGCCATTTGTGTTAGTGTCTAAAAAAATGAATGGGCAATTACTATCTTACTATTTTAAAAATCTACAGTAAGTAAGTTGCCAACTATGTAGATACCTTAGAAACAGATAAATATGTTAAGTAACATTACTGTAAATAAATTGTTATTAAAGTAATACTGTACGTAGACTCTTAACTTTTTAATTCATATGTAAAGTAATCTATACTAAGCACTGGGGTGTTTAACGGGTTAAATAATCTAAGTACTGTATCTAATGTACATTATTATTTTTTATGTCATGTTTACTCACTAAAAGTTTACACCAAAGATGTTAGGACAGTGACGAAATGTATATGTTTGCCTTGGACATACGAGTATTTTAATTTGAGCTTTTCCAATTTAAATTGCAATGCAAATTTACAAGCACTCGAATTTCCATATCTTGACGTCATCACCCGTTTACATATCCGTTTCGCATATCTGGACAAGATTTGAAGAGAATTGTTACATCAACGCACGAACTTTGTTTGCCAAACAAAGCATCAATTTTGCCTTCACGTAAAGTAAAAGTAAAGAATGAGCATATTATTTTCGTCACGCTGCAACGATTATTTAATAATGAAATATTACACAACTGACCAGAAAAGTGATCGAAATTCAACTTAAATTCTTTATAGGAATTCAATGCCAGTCTACTGTATATTATATGGTGTGTCGGGAGAAGTTTTTATAAGAAAGAATGTGGCTATGTTCAAGGCTGATATCTCAAGGTGGCCATGTATGTCCCCTCCGCCCCCCTTCACAAAATTAATGATGAAAAATTTCAATTTTTTTCTTGATAAGTTAAAACTTCATAATTGGATGAATCTCCAATTAGCCATCACTAAAAATTAACCAAGGATACACAGATTCGTTTTCAACAAATAATTCAGTACAGGTTTCACTACTGTATAATAATTTGAGTTTTTGTTTACTTTTAAAGTTATGTATTGCATTTCTTTAAAAAAAAAAATAGTTTATATAAAAAAATTGTCTGCATTGTTAAACAATCAATCTTTTAAATGAAATGAACCGAGACGAGTCACAGTGTCCTTGGCTATGGCTTAAATGAAAGATTTCAATTGTCAAATGACAAAATTTAAAAGAATCAAAAGTAAAAAAAAAAACAATAAAAGCAAGGCCAAATACGGTATAAACAGTTTATAAAATTCGGTCACCCTGCATACCAAATAGGCTACTTTACAGTCTACACCAATTATTATTATAATTTTTTCTTCCAATTCTCCCTAATTTAGTCTTCAGGAAAAAATGTAACTATAAATTAAAAGAGAAATTTGACGGTGCAAAATGTATTCAGATTAAAAATGTAAGCGTTGTGTAATTGTCTTAATTATTTTCCATGTAACATTAGTTTACCGTTTCAGACACACCCTGAGTTTTTCTTAAAGTGTTAATAAATAAATAAATGTTTTAAATTAGCTGAAGTATACTCCTTTTATGTAATTATAAAATTATTATACAGCGGTTACTAAAGAGTAACTAAAGTAGTTGAGAGGCAAATTAAAGGGAAAAAAATATTATGTAGTAAACAATTTCTGCTGCCAATTTGGACAACATAACCTGCAACTTTACAACTATCAAAATAAACACATAAAATGTTAATTGTATTTCAGCCTTATTTTTAAAACTAAATGCTTGAAAAGAAAGCAATTAGCGGTTGAATAAGATGCTGATTTGGCCATTGGTCTATCACAGTGATTCTCAAACGAAGGTAACTTAGGTACGTATACAGTATATAAATTTAAAAAAAGTATGCACGTATAAAAAGTTTGAGAAACATTGGTTTGCAGCTGTAAAAGCCGGTTAATTTTAACAACCAAATTGCTCATAAATAATTCCCCTAATAAACCGCACACAAATAAATGTTAGCAAAGTGTGTCTACAGTTTCTAAATCTAATATCACATAAACGCATGCGTATTAGTTTTTCCACACACCCTCACCTTCAACACAGGTTGGGCGAGGACTCTGCTTAGGAAAAAAAAAAGTTGTAACACCAAAAATAATTATTTAAATGCTAAATGTTTTAATTAGTATTCTAACTGCTACCATGGCATTTATCAGCATCTATAGACATATCCAGGCCATTTATTAAAAGTCATAATTAAAAATCTAAAATAAATACAGATAAAATCTAACATACAGCTATTAAATTCACTAACTTTTTATGTAAAAATATATTTATTTAATAATTTACTACATTGCAAGTGTTTGATAATTCATCAGCAAAACTTTACGGTAAGTTATTGAATTGAAATTCACAAATACAATAATCAACCGGTTAAACGCCATTTGAATTTTAAATTAAGTAATTTCAAACCGGAAGTTTCAAAAGAAAAATCAGGTATGATTTGTCCACTATTTATTTTGGCATTGAATATTAAACAGATAGTACTAATTTCTTTAACAATGGTAATTAAGAGTATTTTAATAATACTGGTTCGTTCATTTCTTTTCCTTAATGATATTAAAATTCAATGGAATTAAAATTTCCCCTTAAAATCTGTCGCTTTTTTTATCTCAACCGATGACAATTCTTTTACAGGGACAATAAATAATATACATACTTAAGATATTTCAATGTAATGCTTATGCAAACAAAATGGTTAACTGCATAGCATCAATTTCTGCCATCGTACTTCTATGCCGCGATAGGCACGAAGACAGCCGGCATAAAATATAAACCGTTTTCGATGCTTTTTATGTTTTGGTTGCACAATATTTCGTCATAAAATCATAACCTTAAATTATTTCTAACAATTGATACTGCATGTAAACATTTATGATTTAGTTATTATTGTTTTGCAATAAAGTGGCAATGTGTTGAAGAGTGAAATACTGAATCTGTGGTCTAAATTTTATTTTTTAAAATTTAGTTCACAAAGTCGTTTAATGATGGAAGTTAGCGGAGTAAAAACAATGCTTAATTACAGTTATGGGTAACAACTGCGATTTGTTGGTCAACAATCATACAATCAAACCGTTTTTAATTGGCAACTATTCAAATAACAAAGAAGAAAAATAAAAGCAGCTCATCTTGACTTTAAATTAATTTCTTTATAAACCTCATCAAACAATTGCTAGTTAGTCGTTTTTCATCTTCCCAGGCCACATACACACATTGTGTCAATTAACCTACATTTGGTTCTCAAAAAAATCTAATATAGTCCTATATATAAATTCATTAAAAATATTTAACAATTATGAACGTACACAGGCAATTAAAAATCAATTATTTCTTGATAATAGAAAATTACATGAACATCAGGCAAGGTAATAAAAAAAATTAATGGACTTGCTTGCATTTCTAAATTTTTAGACTGAGAACTGGTGTGGAATAATAGAAATTAGTTAACATGAGCAAAAAACAAGCAAAATATAACTAAAAATTGCATGTCCGGTTAGAATTTATACTGGCGCATATTACATTGTTGTAACCTAATAACAAGGAAAATTCTTGTAAACTACCGTATTTAGTATCTTTATTTTTTAATTTAATAAAAAGCTGACAGTGTGCTATTGTAAACAAAACAATGGCTTCCATTTCGGTATTTAATTTAGTTATTTTCTCAGTTTTTCTCCGTGTAAATAGTGCCCAACCAACTACTAATAAAACCAAACTCATAACCAGTAATGATAACGATTACTATTGGTTTAATATATTGACAGAATTTCAAGACTGTGGATGTGAATTGGTTCTTGATATCGACAGTGACTATATTAACTGCCCTAATGCAGAAGTCATACTCTGCCCTAAATATCCTGGAAAGCCCAGTCAGATATGGAGATGGGACGGTCAAATGCTAAAAAATTATCAAACTGGGTAAATTAAGAACTTTAATTCGCACATACGAAATTTAAAACATCATAAAACGTTTTTAATTTCTTTTTTTATAACTAGGATGGTTATGAAACTTACAGATGGGAATTCAGGCATCATAAAGATGTCTCGACCATACAGTGAAGATTATCAATTCTTCAATCATTTTGCCAATGATAAACATATATACCATAATGACCACCCCACATACTCAATAGAAGTTATTTGTGATGCACATGGTCAGGCTCACGAAGAATCACGAGTTAGAGTCGCCGTAACTACAGAGACATCAAACTGCACCAAAGACAACAAAAAATTTCACTTTGAAGGAGTTTGGAATCCAAATTACGCCAATCCTTTGATTATTGATTGGTCAACTCAAAAGGATGTTCAATATTTTAATATTTTAACTGAACTGGTCATCTGTAATTGTCGCATGGCAGTCGAATTAGACGAGTCAACAAATAAACTAATCATTTGTCCATGGAAGTACTCAAAACCTCAACAAATGTGGCGATGGGACGGAAAAATGATAAGAAATAAAGGAACTGGGTAAGAAATTACAGTACTCAAATCAGTATATTCAATTAAAGTTTTACACTATAACAAATAAACCCGACCCCGGCGTTATGAGATACACCTTATTTGCTATTGTAATTAAACTACTTAGTTAAAATTCAATTCTTTTAGTAATATTTTTAAACTTCTATTTTAGTCAAGCATGGGAACATACAGGAGAAACTATGACGGTCGGGAATCCAAGAAAACATGACGATCTTAACATTTATAAATCAACCAATGATAAACACTTGTATGTTTACGATTCCAGTGGTCAACTAGCAATTCAAATAAACAAGGGATATCCAATAATTGGGCAAAATCTGGTTATAAGTAATCCAGCCGATGATAAAAATCAATATTTTAAAATCAGCTATGATGGACTAATTCAATGTTGTTAATAGGATATTTCAGCATTCGATTTTTAAAATCAATTTAAACCATTAGTAGCATTAAGAGTGACACAGGTATGCCATAGATTCGAAATAGGAAGTGTTTGTTCATAAAATAGGTTTTCAAAACATAATTTTTAAATAAACAATTGCTAAAAGCAACCGTTGACCAACTGACTCAATGAATGGCTAATGCTGTGCTTTCAACTAATGTAATTAAAACATGTTTTAGTAAATCAACTTTGTTGTTCAACTTTCCTTCCCATTAATATTTTATAAGGTAGAAAGTAAAAACACATTATTTAATAATTTTATTACAAGTCTAAGTTAAACATATAAAAAAACGACCAGGTAAAAGTAATAAATAATTTGAGCAATTATCAAGTTAATTTTTTTTTTATAAATTATACGCTTGCAATTTCACTGTTGCTGTAATATTTTGTATTACATAAAGCAAAATCACGTCAGTTTACGACACTGAAGAGTAAATATTTAGGTTATTAAAAAAATAATAAACTTAATTTTATTTAAAACAGGACCAGAAGATACACAATAATAAACTATATTATTGCACATTTATATTTTTATAAAAATTTGTGTCGTCAAATTTTATAAAAATATCAAATAAAATGCAGACGAAAATTTGTGGCAATTGTTCCCAGGTGAACTATTTCGTTTTTTTTAGTTGTCGACCTCCTGTAGCGTGCGAAATTTTCTGTTCAAGAACTTTACTATTTAATTAAGGTAGGTGAAATATGGGGTGGTGGGTTAAAAGGAGAACAGTCATTGTCAAAAATTAAAACATGTTTCTTTAAAAAAAGAAAAAGAAAAACTTTTTCAACACCCCAATTAATAACTGAGTAAAGGTTAGTAGTAAAAAATTAGCTAAAAAAAAACTAGAATTAAGAATTCAAATATTTTACTTAAAAACGTAAGTTCAGCACGACAATTTATTTTCATGGACATTAAACATAACTTACTATGAAATATAGTACCGGGTATGGTGTAATGGTTAACATAAAAAAACCAAACAAACATAAGTTAAGACAATTACATGCCTATTACAAAGTAGTCAATTAGTGATAAACGGTAAGCGCTGTTTGAAATTTTAAAATTTAAACGTTACAAAATTTTATTTTACATTTTACGACCCATTATCTGAAATGATTACAGATTTATGAAAACCTGTGTTACGGAATTTAGTTTGTAAAAAAAAATAGCTGGAGGGGGTGTGTGTATATACAGCATTATATACATCCTGAATTTTTGAATTTTAAAATTCAACTTGTAACAGAAGCCGCCCAAACTCAATTGAGAACGCGAAATCCAATAAAAGCCAAAACCAGTTAAAATATAATGATCTGGCAAATGTATCTTAAAAAAGTGTATACTTTTCACACCCCATTTTGTTTTAAACTACAAGTAGAAGTGATTTCCACTATCGGTTTCGAAAAAAAAATAAAAATTACTAGTTTTACTTGTGCAAAATTCCTGACCAATTACTGTATATATTGAACGACGTGTACGTGGCACCATACACGTACCCAATAATATTAATTTCAACTGACCAGATTAGTTTATTTGTAAGTTCTTAGTAGATCCACCATTGTAATAATTCACAAGCTTTGTGATATTTGTTCTAGCTTAAAAAAATAACTGATACAGTAAATATCGGCCTACACAAGAATAAATCTTTTTATGTTAAATTTTATGCAGTAACGTTCCCAATTCTTCTCTCATCAAAATATAAAGCAATGAAATCGAAACAAGCATATAATATTCAACCCACTTGTGTGTTAAGCAGTTTGAATAAAAACAACAAGCTTTAGTTTCCCTGGTGACCTTTACAGTTACAATTGTGTGTTTTATACTCGTTTTAGTACATGATGGAGTGCCTAGCACATCAAAAAAATTATAATGTAATAAAAAAACCGATTTAGTACAGTTTTGTCCAGCAAGTAGATCACCCCTTCATCAACCTACAAATGCATATAATAAAATCATTTAAGATTTAAAAAAAAGAAGAGAAGAAAAAAAAGTTATGCACGAAATTGAACACGAAAAACCGTTTTGAAGAGATAAAAACGACGGCCCACATTTTTCTGATATAAAACAATCAATAGTCTTTATTTCAAATTGACGGTTTAAACTTTATTCCCATTTTTCTAAGCATAAAAAAAATTCGGACCATCGAAAAAATTTATGGGAAATCCACCCAACCAACTCAACCTATTCAACTGAACTGACGAGTTCTCGCTCCAATTTGTCAATCACAAACACGAATTTCGACCCTTACAGCTAAACAACTGACAATAAGATCTTTACAAATTTATTTCGACTTAATCCCGTTACATACTGGTAATGGCAAGTGTATACAACCCACCCGGCAGTCATTCAACACCCCCTGCCGATGAATAAATTACAGTTGCTTCATTTTAGCAAAGCAACAACAGCCTGTGCATGTGAAAACTACTGAGTTGTTGTGTTGAATGACCCCATTTAGCTACATTTTTGAGGTTTTCAAGCCGAGAAAATTAATGAAAAGAAGTGTTAGACCACCGGTCAATATAACAATATGGTTTACCCTACTAAATTTTATCTATTGTTACAATTTGCACAGGCAAACACGGATCTCCATTCAATTATCAAAGATTACAGTAACAAGGCCGGCTCCAAGAGCTGCAAATTTACCACAGTAACTTAGAACTGGGCCCCAAACGTCAAATTTTTTTTAACAAATTTAATTTGACATTCGTAAATAATAAAGTTAATTAAAAACTTCATACAATTACATGTAATTTTTAAAAGAGCCCCAACAGTTGTTGGGGCCGGCAGAGTGTATTACATTTCCCCCCGTAATTTCATCACCTTCTCAGCGAGAGTTATCAACCTTTCGTCCTACACAAGCAAAATTCCCCCTAATAAGTTTAAAGTAATTCGGGTGATTTTCTAAATTGGAGCATCATTTTATACACTGCCAATAAAATAACGAATCTAAATATTATCACTTCCTATGGCGATTCCTGGTAAGGAAGAATAATGTTCCAATTAAGAAAATCATCCTGCGTAACGTTTTGTTTGTGAACACAAAGTGCCCGTACTGTTTGACGGATTATTATTCTGACAGTTATTTACCCCTGAATGAGAAACGTCTGCTGACCCAATTTGTTATTTATTAAGGAAAAAGACCTTCCACTTAACAATAATTGGAGTACCTGTACTTAACTCACAAGGACCTTTACCTTTCCTTTTTCTGACAGCTACATCCGCGTCAAAATACATAATCTGTTTCACTCGTTTTTTAAAGTTCAAGTTTTCACTTAAAAAAATAAAATAAATAAAAAAATTTCCATTATTTTTGCGTTATTTTACGTACTTTTTAACTAGCTCGTGTACAACCGTACAAGATTAACAACGATTTAAGAGATAACATGTATTTTATAATAATGTTTGACCTCTTTCGTTTTCGGCCTGAGTATCTGATTTCCACGATGTCCTAATTAGCATAAATGATGCAGTTTACAGCAGAGGTTAGAGGTGGAATTTATTTTTGCAAAAGTGAAGTTTGACTGACCCTTCTGTGCATTTCAAATTCAAACTCGGCGAACACGTTTCTTTAATGCATAAGAACCGAAATAGAGCAAGGTGAGAGCTCAAAATGATTAACAAACAGCTAATAAACGCACTAAACATCAAAATGTTTTCTTTAAATAAAACTAAAAAATATCATTGTATAGCATATAAAACTGTGCGATTTCTTTTAATCAGATACAAGTTACAAGGAGTTGGACGTTGGCGATGTTATTAATTATTTTCTCTATCATATCAAACATGAGTTAGCCGATATACTTAAATCGTGAATTTAAGTACCAACACGAATACAACTAAAGCTTTTTTTATTTGTGTATATCGGGGTCATCCTATTTTTAGAGATCTCATTTTTATACTGTAGTAGTATTTTTCATAGTTGTTAAAGGGGGAAAAGTAAACGGCAATTTGCAGAACATTGTACAATACACATAGTTACAGTAGGTCGTGTATTAGAAGTGAATCTTGTATAATAAGAAGAATGACGCAAATATTTATTATACATTTTATAAACCATTAAACTCTTATTTTACAAACTTTTTTTGCGCTTCAATGAAGTAACACAATAATATGTAAACAAGCTATTATTTAATTGCAACTGTTGTTGCCAACTTTTCCCATCAATTTTCATCTAATTTCGATTTCGTGTCATTAAATTTCAATTCGTAAAACTACTGTGCCTAACAAATACAATAAAATGTAAAAATTTATTGCTCCAATTGTAATTTTTAAGAATCTAATAATCGGCTCTAATTTCTATTCTAATTTAGTCTATTATTACTGTTCATTATGTAATATTTTCTCAGTGATAATAATTTATGATAAAGTATTTAATATAGTACGTCATAACTTATAAGCAATCATGATTAAACCATTAATGCTGTTACAAAAAATCAAATTAATTTTATGTCGTCTAAGAATCAGTATTTCTGCATTTGATATTAAACATTGAACAAACAAGTTTGGGTTTATTTTAAATTTAAAATAAAAATTATTTAGCTTTGAAAATTGAATAGGAATAAATTAAAGCCAATTATCAATTAGTTTGAGGTTAATTAGCTGGCTTTTCAGTATTGAAGGTTTTCACGTTCGTTCGGCACATAATAAAAATAGCCAATTTTAACACGCACCAAGTTAGGGAATTTTTGTTAATAAATAATTTAGAGGCATTTTTAAAGTTAGTGAATATATGGCTATTATGAGTTTGTCTGTTTTGTGTGAGTGCATTTTGGAAGCTGTGAAACGTGACATGTCTGTCGTACAAGTAAACACCAATTAGAAACAGTAGAAAAAGGTGGAGTTCGTTTATATACTGTATGTACTTTTTTAAAAAGTAACTTTTGTGTAAACCCGGTTTAAAAAAAAGTAACTGTATAGAAACTGCTCGTGACTAGAAGTTCACGGTAATTGAACAAGGACGAACATTACCCGTTGTTTAAACAACGATGGAACACCCTTGGACCGAAACACACACAATATGGAGAGAGATTGAATGTACATTCACTGTGTTTTTGCAACTTTTCTACGTAAAATAGAAAAACAAACGACCTAATTTTACCACATTCAGCCAAAACTTTTATTTTCTCACACTACTTTTAATTTTCTTTATTTATCAGTGAAATTTATTCGTCTCCTTGTAAAACTGAATTCGATTATTTGTCAACAAAAAAAAAACCCTTTTATACTGTATAGTAAATAAATATTACGTTGAAAAATGTAAACGTCCCAAATTAATCATCTAAGAATTTTAAATTGTAAATTGCCGTTATCAATTTCAGTTTAACTAGAAAAACGATCAAATCGTGTCTCATCCGATCGTGAGTTTCTCAAGTTGTTCCAAATGTTCGAGAGTTCCGGCATATATTGCATGTTTGGAACCGTTATTTTCAGGTATAGAAATATATCATTTCAGCTTCCTCGTATGGGAAAAAAATTAAATTATAATGGGATTAGATTTCAATAGTCGTGACTCAGGTTTTCACTTGATATATCATTATTAGCATTTAACAGCCTTAAAAATACCTTCTTTTTTTGTTTGGAACTTTTATTAATAATAAAAATTAGATGATTACATGATCCGATTAAAAGGTGAACGATGAGCTTAAATTAAAAAATAGGGTGGTGGCAAATTAGAAAAAAAATCATCTTTCGGTCATCATCATCACGACTTAAGAAAAAAAATAAAAGCAGAACGTAATAAAATTAATACCATACGACATAAAATTACAAAAACAAAAATTTCAAAAGTAACTATTAAAAAATTCCATAGAAAAATTATGTTCTCCGGCATCGACAATAATTACTATACATGCCTATCAGTATAATTAATAACTTAATTGCAGCAATTCGCTCTTATGCTGTTATTCAATAATTGTTTCTTGCGCTGATAAAATGATACGCATTTTTTATAATTATGTATTGTATGTACAGTATCAAGTAATTAATAAACAATCAAAATAGCCGGAAGTAACCGCTTATTATGGCCATCGACTGAACAAGTAACAATTTTCTAAAAATAAAACCCAATATATGGAATAAGTGCCACTGATTGCCAATGACATGATGTTATTAGTAAAAATACTTTTCTATTTTCCAAAATGTTTTTCAATTATTTGCCCTACAAAAGTAAAGACAAAAATAAACTCAGCTTCCGCATTGAGCAAAACAACATGCTGATATGATCATGTAATAAATATTTTTGTATTTAAAAAGCTATATTGTATGTACTATGCATGTACTGGGCGATATTAATTTTATTTGAATGGTTTTCGCATGTGGTATAGTGTAGGGAGTGTCCCGCTTTCAATTACCCAAAATTCAGCTGCACAAAGACACCTACGAATTCAAAATAGAAGTTATTTTTTGTTCATATCAAATCAAGTAATCTAATCTAGCTTTAGTGTTTATATCCAGTACTTTTGTAGTAAATTAGCATCGACAAAGTTAAAAACCCACTTTCCATGCATACACATACTGTACACTGCATAATAAAGTATTTTCCCCCTAAACAAAAAAAAAATACAGGTGGCTCTATGGGAAAAACACGTGGAAAATGCAGACTTTTAATAGCTTTTGGTTAATATATCATTGTATAAAATCAATACAGTCAATTGAAATAGAGAAAATTAAAATGGCATTGTTAGATTTGTGTCAGGAATTACGGGTGGTTTAGCAGCTTTAGCTGTTTTGAATTTGTACAAGAAAAATTATCATTATTCGCTGTATAATTTGACTACAAATTCATCATAACTTTATATTTAAAGTTATTTGTTTTATAATCATCTATTGTCTCGTCATTTTTGGACAAATTTACACTCGTGTTTATTTTTCAGGTGATTTTATCTTTAACACTCACTGCACATTTATTTCTCAAAAAAAATAATTGTGTAATGGTGTAATCGGTCACGGTTACAGCTGTTACCCACAAAGATACTTAAAAAAATAAAACCGAGCAAATCACGTCCAGCGACTACTTGAGTGGAATTTTTAACGACCTCGAGACCTTAATTTCCACCAGGTACGACAAGTGCAGTGCAGAACAACAACAAAAAATTGCATATCGCTCAAACATCCATAAAACAACAGCAAAGTAAAGCAATAACAAAAAAAAAAGTTAAAATTCTGAGCTCCCCCTTCAATGTACAAGTAACGTTAATTTCCGTGTATAGAAAGAAAAAAATTGCTCATCGTAAATCTTCCCTTTACATAAACAAACAAAAGCAGCATGTTTTGATGACTTTAAAAAGCCAGCAGACGATGCACTCTATTAAAGAATGACTTAAAGACAGGACAATGATCAACTATCTATATTACAAAAGCAAAAATAAAACGTCTATGTCAAAATTGCTTAACATAATGATTTAAAACCTTTGTTTTTCATATACAAACTAAGAGAAAATTACTCAATGTCCACACATTAGTAGTCACCATGATGGAAATTTACAGCTCTAAATGCATGACCATTTTGTTTCCAGTCGTGTGTCTTTAAGCTTAAGTCAGTACACCAAATTTAGTCACCAAACGTTTTTTTTGCTGATTTAAGTTTTTTCTGCTTTGTTTTAAGCGTTTTAGTTACATTTAAAAAAATCAAATCATGATTTTGAAATGTTTAGTCAAATGATGAGAGTGCAAATTTGCATTCACCACACCCTTCATAGTCTCACAGCTATCAACAATCACATCTACCGTTCATTTAAGTATGTTTGTTTAATTCAAAACATTTTTTTTCTGATATTTAGCACAGTGATATCAATTTCATACTTTTTAAATGACATTTTGTTACACCTACTGTACAATGTACATGCAACCCAATAGCCACACTAGTCTTTGTTCATTAAATTTTGAATGACATTGGATTATCATTAAATCACATATCATCAATAGTAATGAGTAGATACTCATTACTGTCTTATCAATACAAATAAAAAAATAGATTTTTTTTAGTAAAATTTGACTGGCATTGACGTATGCTTCAATGTTATCTTTGCTAATCGATTTTAAATGAGTTACTTCAATCGATAATTATATAAACGATTGTAAATGAAGCGTGACAAACACTCTTCAACATCAATTGTAGATTTTTTTTTAGTTTTCTTAAAAGCTGATTGAACTTCGTTAAATAACAGAAAAAAAATTTAATTTAAATAAATATATTTTTAGGTAAAACTCTAGTTTCCCTTTATGTTCATGTAAACAGCGGTTTAAATTGCTTTTTCTAATTTATCATGCAGAATCACATCATATTATTATATACTTAATTTCCCCTATCAATAAATCTAAAGAAAACCATATAGTAACGTAATATAGGCGTATAATAAATAATAAAACTAGATCACATATACGAGTTTGGTAAAAGTTGATGAAAGATTAGTAACAAACCATAATTTTTTAAAGATGCACAAATAGTAAAATATGGGAAGAAGAAAAAAATGAGATCACCGATTATTTAATAGTACAATATACAGTATGATCGCATATATTGTACAATAAATAACCAGTAAAATTATAATAAATCGACACGCCCTCTTTTCCAGACATCTCTCAGAAACAAAACTGTATCAAATAGCTGAAATGGAGTATAGTGTATGGTGGGGTGGTTGACCATTAAAACTTTTCTATATTTATACATAAATAGCTTTTTTTTAAAAAAAATCTTTAGTAATAAAGCTAAAAAAAAAAGATATTGAAAAAGTTGATGCAACGCACAAAACAAGCGCAACAAAAGCAGATTAAGCAAGTTCATAGACATAAACTGTTAAATATAAAAACAGGATACGGAAGAAACTGTCTAAAAATGCAATGCTAAAAACTAAAAAAGCTAAACTTGTACCCAAATTAAATTAACTTAAATCAATTGACCTCACATTTACACGGAGAAGTAAAATAAAACAAGTTTCATAGTCTCCGTATGCACTATGCTAAACAAAATACGACAAATTTGCAACAGGATAGGAAGTTTTTCATAACTTCAGTATGAAATGCAAAAACAATTGATAACTCAACAAAACAGCAATTAAGTTAATTAACATCAGTCAACAGAATATTAAATAAGATTATTTTAAGTTATGCAATGTAATTGTTTATGTGGGAACAATGCAGCAATTGTGCCATTGTATTTTCAACAATAAAACTCCTTTAAATTTCAAAATTAATGTTTAAACTTATTTTCTTTAACAGAAATATTGCATTGTAAATTTCTCAATTCTGAAATTCAATTTTTCAACGGCTCAAAAAGATTTATTGTAAAATAGTCTAATTAGATATCGATAAATTAACAAAAGTACGAATTGTGTGTTCAACATCTGCACTAATAATATATCAGCTTAAGAATGAATAAAAGATCATTAGCTCCATTTTTAACCTTTTTGTATCCTCAGATTTAACTAACTATAAAAATATTTGTAGAAAAAATTACACCAATAAGACGAAAGGATCTAAGTAGCA
>JAAFCF010006680.1:24868037-25115737 GCA_013389785.1 Helicorthomorpha holstii
AATTTTTGAAAATCGATGTGCATAATTATGCACACCAGGACTGAAGGGGTTAAATCAATTGACCTCACATTTACACGGAGAAGTAAAATAAAACATGTTTCATAGTCTCCGTATGCACTATGCTAAACAAAATACGACAAATTTACAACAGGATAGGAAGTTTTTCATAACTTCAGTATGAAATGCAAAAACAATTGATAACTCAACAAAACAGCAATTAAGTTAATTAACATCAGTCAACAGAATATTAAATAAGATTATTTTAAGTTATGCAATTTAATTGTTTATGTGGGAACAATGCAGCAATTGTGCCATTGTATTTTCAACAATAAAACTCCTTTAAATCTCAAAATTAATGTTTAAACTTATTTTCTTTAACAAAAATATTGCATTGTAAATTTCTCAATTCTGAAATTCAAATTTTCAACGGCTCAAAAAGATTTATTGTAAAATAGTCTAATTAGATATCGATAAATTAACAAAAGTACGAATTGTGTGTTCAACATCTGCACTAATAATATATCAGCTTAAGAATGAATAAAAGATCATTAGCTCCATTTTTAACCTTTTTGTATCCTCAGATTTAACTAACTATAAAAATATTTGTAGAAAAAATTACACCAATAAGACGAAAGGATCTAAGTAGCATAATTTCAGTTGAAATGTAAATTTCATCTATTTTTACAGTGCATTTTATCGAATTTGTTACTTCTATTGAAAAACACGCACACGCCAAATTGCCTCCAAGTTTCAAATTAATAATAGAAATCGATTGAAATTTTCTACTTAATAACAATTTACGTTAAAAGAAAACAAAATCTATTGTTTGAAAGACTACATGAATTTGTTTCAAGCATTTATTAAATTTAAAAAAAAATATTACCTAAGAATTTTCCTTACAAATAGATACTGATTTTTTTCTCGATTGTATGGCACGGTAAAATAAAATAAAAATTAATATCAGTAAATTTGTTAACCTATTTAAACCACAATAAACATAAAATCCAGTACGACTTATGGTTACTAATACAAAATGTTGCATTTGCATTTTTGCAAAATAAATAACTCAATAAAAAAACCTGTAGGACAGTGTAGGCAGTACTAAAGCCGCCCAATTTTCAGGGCGTCATTTTGCTTGACCAACGATTACATCATTTTTCAGTAAACATTTAAAAATCATCTTCAGTCTTTAATTTTTCTTTAAAATAATTTTTATATTTTTAGTAATCGATCCCATAATCGTTTTGATCAAAAAGTCGCTGACCTTTGCAAACACCGCTGAGAATCTCCTGTGGATCTTAGTAATATAAAAGATCAATATAAAAGCTAAGTTTCTTTATCGGTATAAAACGAAATTGTTTCGACCTTATGTTGATCCTATCGTTTCCTGTTATTGTTTCCGTAAGAAGGAGAGTGTAATTTACTTTCATCGATAATAAATAAATATGAATATTTTGAAAATGACTGAAAAACTATGATTCAACTTCACTATCAGATATGGTAACAACCCCTCAAGTAATTGTCATAATAAGCTACAGAAACTACGTTCGTGTCCATGGTCAGCAACTTTTCGCAATAACCAATCACAATTACCGGATTTAACAATCAGCTGTGATCAATATCACCATCAACTGGTGTGATTTGTCAAGGACAATAACATTATACACAGACTGCATAAACTTATAATTATTATTATTGGAATTACTTTAAGCTTAATTAGTAAGCAGTGGACAAAGCAACTCTTAACAATCATAATTATACAGGCACATAAAAAATAATCAACAAGGCTAATTTAGCTTAAGACATCAATTGCTTAGCTATAAAAATTATTCAGAAACAAAAAAAGCTTTTCATCAAAATATATGCTTTTTATGATCACTTTATACGATTTGAAACCAAAAACTTACAAAACTCAACTAATTTAACTGAGAATTATTACTAATTCAAATAATAAACTATACTTTATTCAGCAGTATAATATATTATAATCAAGTATAACTATCCCAACTATTAAAGTTAAAAACTCGGTCATCCACTCATCTAAACCATTCTCCCATAGATTTCTCATGCTTCATTGTTTCGCCATAACCATTCCCTCCAATTAAATTTTCTCAATTAAAATAATTAAACCAAAAGCAATAATTATTGCTATAGGTTTATTTTCTCTTCTAATAAAAGTATTATTAGTAATGTAGTTTTAAAAATCTTCTTCAAAAAATAAACAAAACGTGTTTTTTGTTTCTTCTCCAATCATATAAAACTATAAATTGGCCAATTTTAAACATAAAAAAGAAACCAAAACGCCTAGAAATTAGGAAAAAAAACAATGCAAACAATAATTTATTTCTAACTTTAATTTACAAGTCTATTTACTGTATATACCACGTAAAAAACCGTTTCAAGCAATAAATTCTAATGCTTAAAAAAACCATTAAATTTATAAACCTTGATTTTTCAAATCTTCTTTGGCTTAAATTACAACACCCTCAAACAAGAATAAAAATGTAAGCTTAATTTAAATAAATTGTACAGTTAACATACTGTATGTAGTTTTATAAACACAAATACTCACAAAACTTAAAAAAAAGTAATGTTACTTTCAAATACAGTACAGTACTATCATTGTAAAAATAAATCATTTCCCCAGTTATATAAAAAATCTAAAAAAAGAAGATACCAAGAAACAAACTTAAAAAAAAACGAATTTAGCTAAAAATGTGAAGCTGCTGATAAAAACAAAAGAAAAATCCGAATTTAGGCCATTCACCTTGATGAAACAAGACAAAAAAACAGATGGTTGAATTATAAGTTATAACGTTGGTAAATCGTAATTTTCAATTCGCTCAACAATAGAAAAATGAATTAATGTGGACTACTATTCTGAAACAATGCTATTTTTAACTCAAGCTTTCTCACTCTTACGAGTACCCACTTGTTGCGGCACTTTACTTGATATTGTAAATAGAAAAATTGTAGCCCATTATCGAAAATGATAGAAAGAAAAACCAAGCGGAAGAAAATTTGCTCTATTCTGCTCATCTCATTCACACGATCCGATTTCATTAACTTCTCATAATAAAACAACAAATTAGATTCATTTTCCTCTCATACCTACAACTCGACATCTATTATAATGTATAGCAAAGCAATATTTATTTATTTAATGAGAAAAAGTTGCACAAACTGAAAATGGCAGGAAATGACCTCAAGCACGGCATTGTTTCTCCTAAAAGATGTAATTTACTCTCACAGATGATGCAAATTTGCATTTTTTCTGTGTTTTTATGCAAATAAATAATAGCTTTGATAATAATAATAGCAATAACAGTAATGGTAAAAGTTTTGAAATGTGTCTATTAGCGTCAGACTGCTGTCACATGAGCTGTTGACCGAACAATTGTATTGTACGCAATGCATTAATTACGAAAGAATTCAAAAGTAGTAGCGGAATTTTGCCATTTAATTATAAAACGTCAAACTAACTAAAGAAACAAACTTCTGAAGTAAATGAACTGTAATTACTCAACGGAACACGATAACTAAACTAAAAATGTAAAAGAATGACAAATTAATATCACAGCTTAAAACTCTCTATACTAAAACAAGCTTTTAGATGTTTGAAAATTTTTTAATAATCAGTTTGCAAAAGAAAAAAAAGTTTATTAACACTTAAAAGCAGACTTGCACAACTAGTATTAACTCGGTATAAATTTGAAAAGCTAAAAAACTGAATGGCTGATAATAATTATCCTGAATCTACAAAAGTGAACTACAATATAAGAGCCTAATTATTTATGTTAGAACCATACCAGTAACATTATAAAATACCGGTTAATTAATAAATTTTATCGTTTTCAATAGCAAATTAATTGATTGTATGAAGAGAACAGATAAAAATACTTCTTAAATTAAAAAAAAAATAAGACCACTGACTTCCTCTCTCTCAATATTGTGTGTGTAAGTATAATTGTAATTTAAGAAGAAGAAAAAGATATTTTTTTGTTTTCTTTCGTGACTTCTTTGCGGCTTGCATCTTCACATTTGCATTGTTTATAAACTTTGTTAGAAATATGTAGGAGTGAAGAAGGGGGGTAAAAGAAATCAGATCAAATGCGGCACAAATAGATTATTAACTTTAAAGAAAACTAAATAATAAAAACAGCAAGCTTCTAACTTTTATGCCCATGTATATACAGTATTCGTACTTTTTAGATAATTAATTTAGTTGTAGGTGGTACTACTTAACGTTTACAATATTTAAAGTTATGAGTAATAACAAAACAAGCGAGTAAATTTTTTTTATTATAATTAAAATCCTCAACTTTTATTATTTGGAAACTTGAACTGAGTATTGCTGCAGTAGCACTCTGAATGTGTAGTATCAGTACAAAAATAACACAAAGCTCAACGGTGTGGTAAAAAGTAACACACAGTGCATAGAAAAATTATTTTTCTACACCATTTCATCACATCGTAAATTTAGATTAAACTTAAGTTTATAATTTAATTTCATGGCCATAATATGCACACCTTGTAATATTTATATTTTTAACGTATCAAACAGTAAACGCAACCTTCAAAAATTATATTTTAATATAAAAATGCATATACAAATGCATTTCCAAACTTAGAAAAAAATCATAAAATAAAACCGCAGCATTTTATTGCATCTACAATTAACTTTTAAATATACGGTAATATAGAAAGGTAAATCGTGTTTGTAAAAATTTGTAACTTGCAAGATGAGAAAAATAAAAAAGTCATAAAATCTTACATTTAAATTAATAATAAACGTTGCAATTTGTTAATTAAACTGCTTTTCTAAAGCATAGCATAGCATTTTGTCTGTTGTAATAATTATTCAATTTGTCGCTCTAATTTTCTTATTCATTTGCCAGTGTGTTCTACTTTGTAAATAAAGGCTTCAAGCCGAGTCATTTCACGCATGTGCACACCGCTATTTTTTATGATGAGTACAAACTACAAATAATGGCTAACTAGACCTACTAATTTTACTATAGTATGTACAATATAGTTTAGCAATTTGAAATTTAGTGATTAAAATATTAAGTAATGTAATTGAAAATAGAATGAATAAAGCAACTACAATATCCATATTGTTTTGCATGAATTCATTTTTGAACGTAATAGCGGCTAACTAACGACTCCATTAGTAAAGGAGTAAACTTATGTGGTCAACAAACTGATATTAAAACGACTGGTTGGACATTTTAGTTTTGGTCAATAAAAGAATTAGGTCAACCACAATTACTAAGTGTCAATATACATTTGCAATTGAAGAAACCAAATGTCTTCCTCAATTTCGTTCAAATAGATCAACTTCATTGTTGCAATTAATCAAAAATAGCTTGCTTTTAAATCAACCATTAGTCATCTCATCGCATTCAATGTTTTACACTGGCCAATTTTTTTTCATCACTTTAACAGTCGCCTACAAAATCAAAAATGATTTTCTCTACACTTTAACAGTAAATATTTTGCTTTAGACGTTTGGGTGGATTTATCAAGACTTGTTGTTGCAAGGCGTTAATTACAATACAAAACAAATGCTGGTGACATTACTAGAATATAAAAATCAATGTTATTGGAAAGTTTTGCCAATAGCTGACAATTCCAACCTTGGTCAAACCCTATTAGTCATGTGAGAGGATAAACTTAAGATTTTAATAATGAGAGTAGCCAAATCTGTCTTTTTCCGTATGATTTACATATACAGTGTTTTAATATTTAATTAATTAGCATTTCATATCAGAACGCCTAATCGTGGGAAGTTCATAAAAGTTTAACAAGGGGCTAAGCTCTTCTGCCAAGACTTAATTTCAAACGTAACTTGCATGCGAATAACACTGATTATAACCCAAAAATGTAATCGGATAGCAATCCAATTTTTCTGCCGGCGTAGACGAGCCTTCAACGGCAGAACTGACGCATTTAATTCGCGTTCACGCCTCACCAATAAAAATCAAACGCTATTCAGAAAAAATTGAATAAAAAAACTATTATGAAAGCGATTTGTACGAGCAATTCCGTACATGGTACATGTGCATAATATAATAAGGAATCAAACAAATTTACGTTCAGTCGAGCAACATTTCAAATGCTTGAATAATCACATAATACACATGTGAAAAAAGATTTACAAAATAATGTACATTGAATTTTCACATAATATTTTTCGATCAAAGTGCAAACTGTAAAGAAGCGCAGGTCTTAATCGCTATTTCTTTTATACGCGACCTCGATATTGTTAACTTAACGGTAGATCTAGCCGGATTAAATTTTATTTATTAATAACAATAAATCTGTTAGAAAAATTGCATTTGCTTCGATGCTCTGTGCATAACGTGAGAATAAGCACGTCGAACAATTGCCCGGATATCGATATGTAATTATCAATCAAATCCAGGTATCGAATATTAAAGGTGATTTACAATTTGTGTTGGCCTTTCACCATACTCTATTACACAGGAACTAATAACGTAAAATTGGCGTCTTCACCTTTTTCATTGCCGGCTAAAAAACAACATTTCGTATTAAAAACCATTTCACTCTAACCAATCAAACCAAGGTCAACAAACGAATTAAATTCCAATACAATATTGTACAGGTAGTGAGAAATTAATCAAATGAATCTACAACTCCTTGAAATTGCCATTTATTTTCACAACTAAGTGACAAATATTTTCGAGTCGAATGAACTGCATATAATGAACTTTTTTCTAAACAGGTAGACACTTCAGTACATAAAACCAATTAAGGTTTTTTTTCTCTAAAAAAATGCTTAAACTTGTACAACAAACCGGTCAAATTTCTCATAATAATTGCATAAAGTTAATTTGGTATTTCAAATATTTACTATAAGCTACAAGAAAATGTCATCCTCAAAAGCAAAACGACTCATCCTTCAAAACCATGTCATTTAATAAATAGCTAGAAGGAATATCTGAGTATGTGAAGTTTGAACGCATAATTTTTGCTTTACCTCACTTTTACCTGCAATAATTTACAAATGCCAAAAAAACAATTCAAATTGTCAAAATAATGACAATAAATAATGCTGAAATTTCTGTCTCTTTGAATCAAAGCTACCGTTTTTTTTACTAATTTCAATATACTTTGACAACACTTTCCCTACATTAAAACACAACACTAAATCTCAACGTTTTTCCGTCTTACACTCTTACTGAACAAAATAGTCATCTTTTTTCTAATAAATAATGTAGGAACTTCCGGGTCATTTAATGCGTCTCGTTTAAAATGTATTACATTCGGTGTTTTCACCTGTAAATTTTATCTGGCTGGTGTAATTCTAGATTTTGTTAAGACGAAAACTGACCTACAAACCTGCATTAGCATGGTGCACAATTGACCATGGAGTTTCCATTGCAGTGAGCGCATTAAATATTTCCTTTTATGCATTAATGCGACGACTGATATGGCTTCCATGTTTTATTATCTTATAATAATCCTACACATTCATACTTTATAATCTGGTTATACAACATACTCAGACTGTCTCTTTTTATTAATAAAACAAAATTCCATTTCGAGAGACTTTCTCACCAGCGTCAATCTTACAACAATAAGATATTATAATATAATCTTGAGACATGAATAATTGATTTTGTTCAATGCTAATAATGGGAATGTTATTATTGATCGGTCTCACGTCATTAAACATTAAACCTTAATTTCCCCTTGTTTATAAAGGAATTTTATTAATAACCATCAAAATAAATGTTGTGGTTTTCAAACTTCAACAAAAAAAATAATAAAAGCTAAACAACTTTAGATACTCATTTTTTTATATACTGGTAATGTTCTTGTTAGATTTCCGTTAATCAAAGGGTGGAAGCAGACAAAATCAAACAAATTGTGCGAGGGAAGTTAATGTAAAAATGAGAGGCGGAAATTTGTAATTACACCTACAATTTCATTCAGAAACAATAGTCAAAAAGTAACCGTTTAAAAATCTAACAGTGTACCTCAAATATAGCCAGAAAATTAATACCCAATTAGATTCTATTCAGAAAGATTAATTAAGGATTTTTCCATTATCCATTAGCAACAATAACAATTACCCAAATAAATACGGTATTAAATTCCCCTAACTCCACACTGTTCATAACATAAGATTAAAAACACTGAATAAAAAATTAAAAAGTACAGCTTAATATTGGTAAATAAAATGTAGACAATAAAGCAATTAAAATCGCAATAAGCATTGTCTGCACTGTATAATTTTTGTTTCGATTAAATTACTATGTTAGTTTGATTAGAGATTTATCACTGCTTATTGAGATTAACCTTGGGTCAATGTGGCAAAACATCAAAAAATGTCTTCATCTTTAAAGTTGATTAAAGACTAGTTTTTACTACAATATTTAATGGTTATTACCTTGACTACATTTGCTACAATAATTACATGTATATAAAAGTTTTCACTAACCGTAATATAATACTGCTTAGTCGTGCGGCATTGTGTCAAAAAAAATTCATATTTATATGTCGTCGAAAAAGAAGTTTAACAATAAAAAATATATATACCTCAACTAAACAAAAACTGGAAGCAAAAAAATCGAAGTTACATAAAAAAGGAAGCAAAAGACGAATAAAAAGAGGCTTTCACTACCGAATTATAATTGAAATTAGGTCAAAACACTAGTAACATAAAAGCCAGGGTAGTTGGCCACTACATTTTATTTATACACATACAATATAACAGCATCATTGTTATTTGGAAAAACATTACTATTGGCTTTAATCCTTTTTTTCTCATACACCTGTCTAACTTTTTTGTCAGATGGCCAAAAATAAGTTAAGAAAAACAATATTAATACTTTGTAACGTTTTAGTCAATGTGACGTCAGAAATTTGTAATATTTAATAAATATGTTTTGGGTCAACAACTATGATAATTATATGTTTAAAAATTTGGTAAAAAATGCGTTACAAAAAAGAAAAAAAATTGCATTTAAATAAAAAAAAACAATCTGGTACAGTATTTATTATTCAAAGTGTCGTTACCAATCCACAAAATATTATTAAATGTCAGTCAATTTTAAATACGTTTTCGGTTTATTTAGACACATTTTGTTGTCCTACGTTTAATCATCATATTTGATGATGTCCCACACAGGAAATATCACTAAACGCTAACTGATCAATTAGAAAAGATTGGCATTTTCTGAATTTAAAGTTTCAAACTTACAGCTGTTGAAGCAATTTTTAAAATACTGTCAGAAACAAAGAAAACAAACATCACTTTCCGACTCAGTTCAATTAATGAAAAAATTAGTCGATTTTGTAAGTTTGCTATAGAAATAAGGATTTTAAAAGAACTATAGCGAACTTGCCCTACATTTTGTTCTACTCCCCCCATTAACTGGCATCATTCAAGTGCGTAAATCCACCAAACTGGATTTATAATTTTATATTGTGCTCCAATACGTACATGTACTGTATATCGTATACGCGGCTTTTCAAATAGAGTTTCATTCACGCATGGCAGCGCATTTTGCAAATTTATCAACAAAATTTTAATAAAAACGTCCACAATTTCTCTCGACTCATTCAATATGTCCCACTAGCATTAATTGTTTAAGGACATTATTGTCAATACAAACGTTAAGAAATTGAATAAGTACTTGCTAAATTCTAATTATGCAACTTTCAAATACAAATAAGAAATTTGACTGTTATTTTCCTCCTTACCTGCCAATAACGTTAGGAGCAAAATAAAAATACGTCCCCTTAAAATTCCTCGACGCCAATTCATGATGTCAAATATAACCTGTTTTATGTAGTTTTAATTTTACATTCACGAGTAATGATGAAAATGTCTCGATAACTTTTTTTGGGAATTAAAAAACGGGTCACAATCCTGGCAATAGCATTAGATAAGAATTGTCCTTCGTCAGCTGCTAGTTTTAACAATGCTGTTCTCTCTTCCGGGGTCTCGGCGGTCATCAGCCGCCGCTGGCACGAGAGAAGGCGATGGCCGTGCGCTTAGCGAAGTTTCTTGGCGACACACAAACCTCGATATTAGCTAACTCTTTCTCCAACGTTTCATTACCATGCCTGCTCCTTAAACGCACTTATTCCGATTTTTAAAAAATCAAATAGATTTGATAAAACTATATTTTTTAAGATACTATTAAATTAAAACGTCCTCGGCATTTCCGTGAAACTTATTTCAAGCCGTCGCGTCGGCACTTAAACTGCCGTCAGATTCAAACAAGACGTTACGGCACCTTCTCCGTGCTAAATACCCACACACACTAACCGACATCTCTCGGCGCTTATACTATAAATACAGGGCATAAGATAACGGAGTCTCTCTTCATTTTTCACCTAGCGGCCAACCGGATTGCTCAACAAACAGGTGGTTCAATTGCGTTCATACAGTCAGTACAGCTTTTCTTAAACTCATTATTTCTCAATTTATACAACTTTTGACACGCTTCACTGCCAATAACCACAAATAAACATCGAATGCAAACAAATTGCTCTGTCTTCACATGCATACTTATTAAAATATAACTGACGCACTTGTATTGCTTAATTTGCATGTCATGTCTGCACTTATCCTATACCCTGCCTGTGACAAACTGGTTGGGGCAACCATAAACTGGAGTTGATCGGCCAGAAAACTTAGATATGGCTAAATTTCCATTACTGTATAATATTATAGTCAGATTATTCAACAAAACCAGCGTTTATTATGTGAAATATATGCCAACATTATTTATTCGCTTGTTGCTGATCTATTTACATGACATTCACGCGTTAACTTATTTGTGATCAAACTACTGTGCAATGCCTGTTTGACAATTAACTTAACGGCAAGCAACTTAAAGCGCGTACGCACATTAAACTGCCAAAAAAATTTAAATCCGATAAGAAAAAAATAACAAGCAATTCGCACGTTTTACAAATTATATTCGCATAAGTTCCCAGTGTTTTTTTTAGGATTGTTTCACTTGGAAATGATGCTCAGCTAAAACTAACCAACACCCAAACATTGGTGTTTGCATTTAAGTCTTAAAAATAACTGTTCACACAAATAATAACTGTTTAAACAAATTTGGCAATAACTTTTCATTGTTATTCAGAGTTTTAGGCAATGACCTATCAAACTATCACTAAAATTGTGCCATAGACATTAAAAAAACAAAAGTAACAGTTATTACATATTTTTGTTAATTAATTTAAGCTGCTTGTAAATTTCAATTAAGCTTAAAAATTCAAAGAAGAGAAAAAATCGATAATTTACATTCCTTTTCAGCATAAAAAATAATAAAATATTTTGTACAGTAATACAATTGAATAAACTGTAGTGAAGTAGCGCTTCTTATCAGCGTGTCTATAGTAACTGGTATACAAGTTAGGAGAATGTTTTTATCAAGAAATAAAATCAACCGAGTGAAATGATCAATTTTTTTTTTCAAATGTCATTTCTATTCAGCTATTCTACTAGGTTTAAAATGAAATCGTTATAGTTATTATGTTTTGAACCGGGAAATGACAGGACTGTACAGATAACAGTGAAATATGTCGTGATAAAACGATGACGCCACAAAATCTTTTTTAACTTGTAGAGAACAAAACTTAAAATAAACAAACTCACTGAAACATTTTTTCCCATAAGAAAATGCGTTTCTGTTTTTGTTCATAGTTCTAGAGATATTAGAAACTATAGACGGTGAAGTGGTGGGATTGCGTATGACGAAGAAAATGAAAACCCAAGGTCCAACTTTTACCCATTGAATAAGCATAATCTTTTACAGTTTAAGTAGAACAAGAATTACTTTTGCTTTAAAATCTTTTAACACCACTACCCATCTAAGATTTAAAAACAATTTTAGGTATTGTACTTTTTTATTCTAACTGAAACATATTTTACACGTTGCTCAAAGAAACAATCAATATTTTTTTTCCTGGCTGTCAACTGTGTCATGAAAAACGGTTAAAATATGTTTTAAAGCAATTTTTACATAGCTTTTCAAACTAAATCACTTTAGTTTCGCATCTTTTTTTTCTTTCCAATGCACAGAATAACAAAGAGATTTAAAAGAGTTTTTTCTTTCACTTTTAAAAATTGTTTAAACATACAGTACACTCGATCTATAAAGTGTATGTAAAATATCAAACGCAATTTGCACGTCTGTCTATTACAGTTTTTCTTTTAAATAATAAAAAAAAGAGACAGTGATCGTTTTCGATTAAAAAAGACACGTTTGTCTGCTCTGTTTATATTGATCGTAAATTAAAAAAATGATTTTTAATACTGTATATTTTGTTACTTGATAATAGAATGTAATTTAGTAGTTTAAAAAAATATTAAGAACATAAGTTATATGTCTGCATTTACATAAAGAAAATGATCTAGTTTCTTCATATTTTAAAAAACTTATGCCAACATCAGTTTTCTTACAATATTTTAAATGTATTGTAAGGTGGCATCTCCTCTAGAAAATAACCATTCTATTTTATTATTGCTACTAAGTTTTTATTTAAATTCAATCCACAAAATTTCTTTAAAACTTTATTGTTAAAATATTGGTTAGTGTTCTTGGCATGCCGTTCAGGTTTCTAATTTATTTAAGTCTAAAATTTAAACTAACCTCCATAAAACTGTAACTTCACTTTTTTTATTTATTTTTTCTGACCAAAATATTTGGCTAAAATCATAATTTTTTTTGTCTTCAAAAATCTGTTTACCGTAAAAGATGAGTGAAATATTTGAAAACAGGATCTGAACTCAAGACATGCGATTTGTCATTTAAGAAATTCCCAAGGCACACAACTGACCCCCTTCTTCGATCACGCCTTGCAACTTAACATTACAAATTGTACAATCCCCACAATTTGACGTTTGAAGGACACGAAATTCCAAATAATTAAATGTCATAAGATTACTCAATAAAAAATTAAATTTTAAAATGATAATAACGAACAGTACGTGCTGTGCAGACATTACTTAACGTAACACCTACTGCAATATGATTTATTTAACTACATTAAAACGTTATCTATGTTATGATCGGTACTGGATTTCCCACTAGGTAAATCTATTGGTCAAACAAACGTCAACACAAACAAAAATTAAGTCACTCAAACCCTATTTCTATATGTGAAGTCGAAACCCACATCTTTTTTCAAATTTAGTTACTAAAAACCAAATTTCATGTATTAGGCATTACATTTAGTTACTTAAGTCCATTCCTAGAGTCTCAAGTTATCAGCACTGGGTCATTTGGGCAAATAGTAACGGTAAATTTATTAAATAATACTGCTGAACAACTTCCTTTTTTTTCCCAAAAGTTCATTTTGCTATACTACAACGGTTAAGAAGGCGTTTTGTGAACTAATTCTTTATGTGAGATCTCTAATCAGTGCTCACAAAATTCATTTGACCAAACCCATAAAGAGAACTCATCTAAAAACAATGTCAAAATGTAAGCCCCCCTCATTCCTTCTCCTCTCCCACCTGCAGATCACTTAACATTGTTTCACCCATTTCGGTCTCATTTTCTACAAGCCAGTCAAATAGTTTTAGCATTTTTTATTTACTTGTTTATTTTTTGTTGGATGTAGATTTATAGGTGTCGCCATAAGATTAAGGCCGGCGCTTTACTGTCAAAAACTCCAAATATGCAACCAACCAACCTAACCATTAACCAACCCCGCCCCTCTTGCCCCTTCTTCACTTTTCACCCTTTTACTTTCATACTAATAGTAATAACGACCTCATTCAATTTTTTACTTCAATGTTTTTCGTCAGCGGCTTCATTTGAATTACAGAATAAATAAACGGTATATAAAGTGCTTTACATTTGCAATGGTGTGATTTATCAAGTTAAGTCGACTAATGTGCTTTGCTAATAAATAGTAACTTTTCTTTTCTAAACTTAAAAAAAGATACGAGTTTGATTTATGATTATTTAATTCGAAATACTTTTGTGAAATTGTATCTATGCTGTAAATTAAAATTTTAAATTATCTGGTTAAGTTATTGTTTAAACTCCAACGGTCACAAGAAATTTTTTAACTTAAAAAAAATATGTTCACTCGTAAAAAATAATACAATCGATATATAATTGCACCTCATTTTAACACAATTACACAATTGTCTTGTAAGAAACTCATAATTTTTTAATAATAAGTTTCGATATACAAATGAACGTTTAACTGACACACTAACAGCAATTTTCAATTAATGACTCGTATCAATAGCGAGTAAGGTTGTACTATATGATGTAATGTTATTGTATAAGGTCATCTACATAAAAAAATAAAGTAGCAGTAGCAAACTTCACAATACTGTTTATAGATTACTCTCCCACAATTTAATAATAATAATATTCTCAGCACAGAGCCGTTTTCACATATCATAATGCGTAGGTTCAAATATAATAGATTTTTACATGTACAGAAGAGCAATCATGCAATTTCATTGATGAAAAGTTGCATAAATAGTCGAAATAGGTTAACAAGTGTCATCTCGACGACTAGCTAATCACCGTTGTTGAATAATACATTTTTATTAGCATTAAAAGTCTCTTTAAAAGTCAATGTCTAGTCGAAATTCAAAACAGCCGGATTGGTAGTGTTATTTGAAATCAAAGTGGTCAACAAAATAACAACTTTAGATAAAAATTTAAAGTTCATGTTACCATAAAATCAATAAAATCATCAAATTATTTGAATCGTAATTAACACAATCGAGTATACGAAGTTAAATATTCTAACCAGAAAAATCGTCCAGGTGCAAAATATTTGTAATGACAATTTAGACAAAAAATGTACCAAATTTGACAATCTCTGTCAAAATAAACTCAAAATATAAAAAAAATGACTTGTTAGTAAAACGTCAGTTAAAGTTGATAAAACTTTAATGCAAAATAATTTATATTTGCTCTACAAATTTATTAGACATGCCAGTTAAAGAAAAGCCACTAACAATTTTGAGTAATAACTTAATAAGCTAGAACTTAATAACTTGTATTTAATTTTAAGCTACAGTATGTTGCCTCGTGGTTTCTCTGTCGTTTTGTCTCATTGCTTAAAAACCATTTCAATAATAAGTTAGTTTTTCCTGTGCTTGGGTTACATAATAAAATCCAATGTCTGTTGCTAACCACAATTTGCACACTGCACTGTATTTAATGCTGAATTTTTAAAATCCTAATGATAGCGTTAATGATATATTTCTGACAAGGCATTCGAGTACTTTCCTGCATTTGCATGTAGTAACTAATCATTTGGTTGATAAGGCAAGTCCGGCTAATTAAAAAAAATTCAAACCCACTTTAACAACTTCAAAACTCGACACATGTTAACCACTTATCTTTGTTTATGCATTTTCGTCCCTTAATAATGAAACACTAGCTCATTCCTAAATTATTTTTGTCAAAGTTTTAAAAAAAATAATTTTTAAAGCTAATTTTGCTTAATAAAGCTAATTAATATAATAGGCCAGCTCATTTTACCGTATGTGTTTATTTCCATGTAATTTATGTAAATGAAGGCGTCAATAATTGACAGCGTTTTAAATTTGAACTGAATTTCATCAGTTCCAATTAAGCAATAATAATTACTATACAGTTTAAAAAAATAAGATTTCGCACATTGCTAATTGTGGTACCTAGAAGGTCATCAGGTATCTGCCTGTCGTTAATGATTAGACCAATTTGGGTTAATCATTTTCAAAAAATCATAGCAAAATATTCAAATATCGATCATTTTTCAAACTATAATATGCCTCAACTTTCTTCTGTATTCAAGTAACAACCCGTTATCAGCTTTTAATTACAATTTCAATCGTAAATACGAGCACGGTCATTTAAAGTGATAAAAACTGATTGCAGTAACAACCTTGAGTAACACAATTATAATGAAATATGTCTCATTATAGAGGACGACTGTTGCGAGGGTGGGAGAGATTCCTAAAATTAATGAAATGTGTGAGTTACAGGGGTGAAACACACCTATTTCAACTTTCAATTAGAAATATGGCTCAGATTTTTAATTAAGTTTATAGATGCAATAATAATAGGGGGCTGCATGGTTCCTACACTAAATACACATAAAATGTTTATGACATGCAGCATGGGTTATTAATTTAATAACAAAATATTGAAATGTTATCCTTGACACTTTGTCTTAAGTCTTACTAGGCTTATAATCGATATAATTTCAAAAGTGCGATGATCGCAGAATTTTAAAATTTCAAATAGTCTGAAACTGAGGTGCTATTAAATCTGATACAAACTTAAGCAATTCGATAATTGTTATCAGATAAATACAGTAATATAATTTAATAATGTCAATTGGGGTTCCCAAATTACATGACAGCAAACAAACCAGATTTTAATTGATTTAACAACTTTTTTTTTCACTATTTATTTTTTGGCAGCAAACCACAAATTGTAAGTACAATATAAAAAATTTCGTAATGATTTTGTGGATAAGAAATATTTTTCGCACAAATATTTTTAGATATCAAACAAACGAAATGGAGTTTTAGTAACAGGAATAATTACCATTTGGAAATCAGAATACTAAACATGTAAATCGTTATGGATTGGATAAAATCTTTTAAAGACGCCTAATTGACTGCTATCGTAAGGCATACCATCTAAATTTTATTCAACTTTTAAAAATAATATATAATAGCAGGTAAATATCAGTTTAATACCATATTACTGTGTATTATTTCGTTAAATAATATGTATTGTCAGTTCATGTTATGGGCAAACTATGTGGCCGTTTTTTTATTAATAATAAAAAATTATTTAGTTTGGCCTCATTTTAATGAAAATTTTAAAGGAATTTCTGCATTCAGTTGTGCACACACGTGTGCTGTTTTTAATAACCACTTATACGCATGCGTACATATTATTGTTATTACTATTGCTCAATCTTAGTACAATACAGTTCGTAATTTTGCATACAGTACTCTAATACAAGTGTTGAAATAGTTTTTCTCTCGACTAAATTCTTTCTTAAAGAAAGCAATCAGTGTCTTAATGTATTTCGCAAAACAGTTTTCGCACATCCTGCAAAGTTATTTCAGGCATATAAAGCAGACAGTGTGTGGTGAAAACAGAGAATGAAGTTTGTGAATATCGAGCGATCAAACTCGTTTTCTTAGTTCAACCTCAGTTAATAATAGAGAACTTGAATATGTTGTTGAGCAAACGTCACATTCTAATAGTTAGTTGATGGGAAGGGAGGAGGTCAAACCGGATTATATCGTTAATCTATAGGCACTGGATTAAACCATTTATTTTGGTTTTTTTATTATTATTTATATACGTCGCAAAGCATTAACAACCCCCAATCACATCTCATTTGCATATTTATTATCTTCAATTAAAAGTAGAAAATATATTTAGATTAAGTTAAAGATTGGAGTAACCGATTAAAATGAGGAACCGGAATTTCCAATCCACCGGAGGAAAGGAAATTGCTACAACAAAATAAACATTTTATTCATAACTTAATTTTTGCACTGTCACTTGCAGAGTAGTTGTATTCCTTTATCTAAAACTTTAAATGCATTGCAAAACAAGTACCGGTATAAAAGCATGAATTTATGAAGAAAGCATAAATTCATATTTTTATGTCATTTACGCTGACAAATCAAAAAAGATAATGTCATAGGTTACACTTTTGCAATTATTATACGGAAAATGTTTAAATGTCAAACTGAAATGACTTTTAAGAAGAGTTTTCAAAGAGAAACAGTCTGAACAATGTTGAATAACAAAAAAAAATCACAACAGTCAAATCATTTTTGCAAAAAGTTACATAACAGTCTAATATCTAAAAATAATACTGTAAAAAATTGCAACCCTGCATTTTCAATTACAATTCGATGGCTTTTTTGAATTGAAGCACTACACAAATTGCATATTAGCTCAAATATGTACTAACATTAATTCAAAACCCACATTAAAAACTTTATACTAAAAATACTATATGACCCAAAACTTTTATGGTCGGTCCTAAACGGCCTCATCTTTTAAAATAATAGTTTCTCACTATTATTTAAGTACTATAATTTAGTTCATCTATTCAAACATAACTTTCAAGTTTACTTTCTCAAAATAAAAAAAACAGTATGTAATTTGCTAATTTAAATGAAAATTGGCTAAAAGTCATGCCCCTTTCAATATTTTATTAAAAATGTAATCAAAATCAACACTCAATGAGATAAAATCATGACCAAGTTTAATTACTTTAGCATATTTTCATCCGAATTGTTGTGAACTAATTTTAGTAATAATTTAATTAAAATAATCAGATGATCGCGTTTGATTGATTGGTTAAAAGTGCTAATTAATGGCAGACTAGCACGCGTGTTCTCATTCAAAAAACACTGTTTTTGTTTACAGAACTAGTTCCCAAGAATTCTAACAACCCTTATTTATATAAACTCAGTCCACTCGGTAGGTACACCAAATTATCATAGGAGTTATTCACATAACTAATATTATGAATGTGATCCATCAAAGATGATCGGTGGTTCAGAAAATTGAAAACTAGAACACAATTATCATCATCTATAATTTACAGTAAGTGTTGGAATTTTTTTTCCCCCGACACAAAAAGACAAGAAACGGTAGCGTTATTTATTAATAACGTCTCCCCATTTATACCGTCTGCTCAACGTTTATCAAACTCAGAATTTATATAAATCAATCATGGAATGTGCACTAGTCATATACAGCTAAGTTAAACATATCCAATTAAGCCCTTTAACTCAATTTCTAAACCTGAGACCTTCACAACATTTTTAAGAACTGGTTTTGTTTTCCTTTTAAGGTTTAAAATAACATTAATAAATTATAACACAGGAGGAGGGTATTTATTCATCATTACTTCAATTTAGACAATTTCTCCCAGATTTTACTGATTGCTATCGAAATTTTATTCAATATTAGAGAAACAAAAAAAAAATGAGTGATGTAAATAAAATTCTAAACAGCATTCCAAGTCAATGTCTCGAACACCTCCCATGGTTAAAAATAACCCCGTCAATTGAAAAACGCAAAAATGCTTATAATGATGATGAAATCGTTTATTTTACAGGCGTCGGTGAAGAAAGTTGAGAGGAGGTCATGAACCCTTTCTCACAACCACATACAATATCTGAATGACTAATATATTACTGAAATATTGATGGGAATTCCAGCAAATATTAAGGGGCTTGGAGTCAAAATAAAGGTGGGAACATTATGGTTAGAGAGAATTTGAGTCTAAAAATGGATGGTGTCCTTCATTCTAATTTTCTCCCTGACTTTTCTTTACATAGACTGAAAGTGACAATAACCTTTTAATTAACTTCGATTTCTCTTGACATTTTGTCTGGTTTTATTAATAGTTACACGTTAATTCAGTAAAGAATACAAGATAATCGTTTTGAAACTACTTCAAACAGCACAATGTATTGTACATGTTCCTAACTATTCAAAAATATAGAATTAAATAAATTTTAAGAAAATTGGATAAAAATCATTCAACTAAATTAAACGTGATGCTAATCACTGTAATCAGTATTCCGTAGTGGTCTTGATTGCTTTTTTAAGAAACGTTTCCTCGTTATTATTATCTTTGTAGTCTAATTAGCTTAAAAGTAAGCGCAGACTACTGATAAAGAAAAAGATAAAAATAATAGTTGGTGAGGTGATTTGTCCACAATATCAGAGACATATCCAGTCTAGAAATGGCGACGTCTGCTCATTGAAATTCGGACACACAAAAATGTCAAAAGCTATCAATCACAAATGCTTAATAGGATGGAAAATTGTGAAATCTTGTTTATAAATAAAACTGCAATAAAATAATGACAACAAAAAGTAATCTAGTATCTTTTAAGTTATTTTTTTTTGTTAAAATGCAAGATATAATATTTAAGTTTCCTTGATAAGGTATTAATAGTAAATCATATTGAAAATAGAAATAATAAATCCTCTGAAAATAACTATAAACAAGCATAAAATCCAAATTTCAGCACCTGATTAACCCAATCGTAACTGATAGTAACTGTGAATGTAATTGTTTTGAGTAGTAATAGACAACTGATCACGCAATGAAGTCATGCTTCAACCTTCAGATATTGTTTTTCGTGGTTTGAATGAGTTTCAAGACAATCTAAATACACAAATGTGCAATGATATTACACGACATATCAATGATTTTCCCTTTAATGAAGGCCGCTGGCTTTCAATTTAATTTCGGATTTTTAAGAATCGAACCGGTTGCTCACATGTCAACCAACATGCCATGCACTAGTATTTGTAGAAATGTAACTCAAACAAAAATAAAATAATCCCAAATAAAATTATATTCAAAATAGGTTTACTTTAAATAAATACACGATAATTAAAATTCCTCAGCTAAATACGCTATTAAATGATGTCATCATTTATTTGTACGAATGAATTTCGTTTATGCAATTTAACGACAAGATTTGTTATATTAAAGCTAATTTAACAATAACATCATGTTTTAAGTGAATATACTTTTTAAAGTATTTTATTTTTATGGCATTTTTATGTAAACTACTTAAAAATGAAAAATTACTGCAACTAAATTAATATTGTTCCCATTTTTTTTCTATTCTCTTCATTTCCCAATTTATAAACAGCCAAACAAAACAAAAAATCGTTTTCCTTCAGTCTAATAACAAAATATAAGAATAATAATGTTTTTCTTTCAAAAATAATAATAAAAAAATCCTTCACTATCAAAAAAAGAAGCCGTTTTACATTGTTGTGTATATAAATCTTTTATTTTTCCTTCTCCTTATGTTAAAAGCAAATTTGCGAATTCTCCACCCAAAAATAACTAATGTTCTTGTACAATACTCGCAAAGTTACCATTATTCAACTGCTTTTTTTTATTAATAAGTCGATCGCTCAACTCAACTCCATCTTCAAGGATATTGTATTAACTAACTTAAGAAATAAATATTCCTCAAATCCAATCCTCCTCCTCCCTCTAAAACCAGTAAACATACCGACCTTATTAAAATTATAATTAATTAGGACGCCACCCTGCTTTTAATTATTCCTGTGGTTACATAACTCACACAAAAGCAAATTCTAGATCACATTTTCAGCTCTTAGTAATCAGTTTTTTTTTCTCGTTTTAACTCTTCAAACTAAATCTACAAGAAAGCTAACGAAATTTCTTTACTGTTACAAATTATTTACAAAACCTAATTTATATTTTTTCTTCCTACTTTAAAAATATAAAACTTGAAAATTACTGTTATGCTTAGATGTCAATCTCTTAAAAATTTGGATGAAGCTTTAGTTTTTTTCTATTATTATTTTCTACATGCTACAGTATGTTGATCGGCATATCTTTTTCTTTGAGATAAAAATGATAACATGGAATTTATTTTTTAAGGAGCCGCCCCTTTTGTGCTTAAATGTGACCCCAGAAGTTCATAAAATTACGTGAGTAAACCCTTGGGACTTGGAGCCACCTAAAAATTCATTAAATTTTTGCATAAAATAAATTTGCATGTCTTAACTAAACCACACATACACCACTCGATTTCAATTAACAATTTTGCTCTAATTTCGTGACACTTGATTGAAACGTTTTGTTGGAACAGACGAAGCGAAAAAACGTTAATAAAAAAGCAGACTATCCACGCCTACCATTTCGCATAAATAACAAAAATAACGAGCGTTCCATGCTAATGTTATGATACAGTTTTTATGCTGACAAATGATTTTAAATTAGGTATACAACTTGTAATGATGTTTAGATATACAAATTTCATCCTTTCTATATTGTTAAGACATGTGTTTAATAAAAAGAAAATAGTACTGTGCTGTATGCAGTATAGTTTATAGAGCGAATGTGCATTATAAAAGTTCATAAACATACAAAGAGCCCCCTGGGGGTGCAGTAATAACAAAGTTTTACTACAAATTTGATATAGGATGACATTAGTAAGTAGACTTTTGAAGAAACTTCAAACAGAGAATAAAAACGAAATTAAATAAGAAAAAACTAACGTAAAATTTACTTAAAAAGTAAGTAATACAAAACAATTTCCTAGTTAGATTATAAAGTTTCATTTAATCACATGATACTGTAAAATACCGTATTCATACAGTATATTATCTTTAAAAAAAATAAAAAGTTGAATAAATTGCTTCAGCATACTAATAAAATCTTTTAAAAAAAACCTTTTTTTAAAAAATAAAATAATCCTAATAAATTTTGGAAAAATAATGTAATCTTGCAAACATTAATTACCATTAATATAAAAATTTAGATGACTAAAAAGATAAAAATATCTAGCCTGAAATGATAAATGATCATATCATTAAAATACAATATAAAATAATAAAAAAAGCCGAAATAAATTAGCAAAAGTTTATATTTTACACAAAAAATATAAACCATACTAAAAATTTATTTAGTTTTCAGGTAAATTAATAATAGTGAAAAATTAATTAAAAATGATGAAATGCTAGAAATGTATACTGGTACTTGATATGACTCAGCTAATAAATAGTAAAAATAACAAAACCAACTGTATAATATATACAGTACAAGAACACAAAAAAAACACATTTAATAAAACTCAGTAATGTAAATCATTTCAAATGATTTTATTAAGTGGGAAAATAATTTCCGCTAAGGTATTTCCATAAGGCAATACCAATTACTGTACTGGTTGCAGGGACATCCACAAAACTTGTTATCACTTACAGTAAATTCCTTAATATAAAACTAATCCGGGTGTGAAATGTGATTGAGAAGGCATGGTCAACCTTGGCCAGCCCTCAACATGAACTGTGTAAATTCAAAATAGTCTACGTAGCAAGCAATTTAATTTGCATACAATTTTATATCAATTTTTAAACGCTTTGTTTCTATTTGCTTGGTGGCACTACATGATCGCACTTAATTTATAATAACTTAACTGTTCATAAGTTATTATTAAAGATGATGGAGACCTTGATTAACACTTCGCATTTCAATTACTGTTTATGCATTTTCGCTTGATCAATTGATAACGTAAATTACTGAGAAATTAAACTTTTGCTATCACTATAAACTTAATGCACTGTGCTTGTAGCTCTTTTTATAAATAAGATTATCTTATGTCTTATTAAAAAGAAAAATAGCCAGTTACTTACCAATAATCGCCGCCGGCTTCCTTATCAAGTTATCAACTCATTATTATTAATAATAACAGTACTGGCAAGATTCCTTTTCAATAACCTTCCTTTGGCATATATTCCGTTTATTATAATATGATGGTGTTGACGTCATTTGTGATTTGTTGATTGGCGTTTTTGTCTATTTCCCATGGCTTCAACAGCCGCTAATTTAAAAAAGTTCGCGTTTAGATTATTGAAGGACGTCGGTTGACACTAATCAACTTTACCTTTTCAACTCACAATTAGTTTTCATCAAGGAACACCATTTGTAATTTTATAAAAAACAATATAAAACTGACCACTAACCAAGTGGTCAAAGGAGAGGTAGGTCACAGCCTTGCAAACGAAATAAAAAGTTGGTGGTTCCACACTGCATTACATCATCCTAAAAAATAAAACACCAAGTTATTTATAAAGATCACTGTAAGAACATTGCAAACAAATTTAACAAAATAAGTAATAAAAAAAAAAACAACATTCAAGTACCTCAAGTACATGAGACCTTAGCACATAATTACCGTGGTACAGATAATATGCAAATACAATGTGCAGTACTCGTGTTTAAAATTAAAATATAACCGTGTCCTTAAAGTTAAAGATAAAAAGGTCACGAAATACTGTAATTGTAGATCACTAAAAGTTTCTCCCATGGAATTCGACATACTTGTTTAGTTGGCAATTCTAGTATTGGCATTTTGCAAAGGTGACAAAAATGGTTAAATAAAAATGCATTTTATTACAGACTACATGTTGTCTGTACCAGCTCCAGAATCCAAGTGTCCCATAAATTACAAGTAAAAGAAAATCAACAAACACTCACAATCATCTCTGACCTGTGTCAACATTTCCCAATCATGATTTGCATTTCACTTATTGCAAATCATTTGCATAATACAAACTAATATTACAACACTACAGTAATAGTTCGTAGATTAATTTATTGCTATTAATAATTAAATTACTGCATTCTCAAACTCCGATTTTATGATCAAACATAATGCGAGACTTTCATTTTGCACGATCCGTTATTAAATCAACCGTTATTAAACGTTTAGAACGTTTTTGAAATTTGCCACATATGGCGATTGATTTCTAAAAGCCTCGCCAGATGGCAGCATAACATGTAGCAAGCGACTATTACATTATTTGATCTAATCTTTGAATTTTTCAGTTTCAGTATATTGCTCTCGCTCCCTTGAGCTATGAAATCAATATTATTCAATTACGATGTTCTGTATTCTGCTGACTGAATTGTCTCGTTGATGCCAATAGTTACTTATAAAATCAGGACCATATTTATTTTAATATTACAATTCAATCAGAGGTACAGTACTGTATAGTGAATACCCAGAGCATACAAAATATTAATAAAACATTTTGTACAAATAGCCGGTCGAGTTTTAAAGCTAATTAGATTTTTAAAAAAATTTTGTTATACCGGTACTGCTGAAATCTACTTAACTTAGTAACAGAAATAAATTCAAATAAACCTGAAGCCGCGTTAAAATCTCTCCCATTAAAAAAAGGTGTCAATGTCTTTCAATTAAAGCATGGAATTCCTTAGATAGTGAAAAAGAGTAATATAAAATAAATTCACTTTTAGCTTTCACCTCAAACTCTACCGTGTTAAAATAAAACTCTTTACTTTCCATTATTACACAATATACAAGTAGAACCGTCTTTTATCATTTCCTTTATATCATTCAACTAATCCTTGTCATGTGATCATTTAACTACTAATCCATTGCTCTTCTTCTGATAAAACATACGCTGTGCTTCCTTCATGGAATTATATTACAAAGCCCACTCACCATCGCATAATTAATTTTTCAGTTAAAGGTTTAAAAGGCTCTGGTAGTTTCAATTACTTTTGAGAAAATGAAATTTAAAGTAACGCAATAATTAAAAACTAAATTCACTTAAACGAATACAATATTTCAACAGCTAAAATTCGCATATACCGCTACCTACAGTATAATCTTTTGACGATAATATGAAGAGCATTATTTAGCTACTAAGAAGAGATAATAACATACTGTAATATGTTGACACTTTTACACAGACCGTCTAATGTTTAAATTAATTAAAACTCAAGATTCCTAAAACGCGTCTTAAGAAACCCCAGAGCTTCGTGTACTAAAAAGTTCAATTAATACTACACTACAGTACTGATAGAAGAATATGTACGACTAAACAAACATGCTATAAAGAAATCATTAAAACTCTTACTAGAGCCAAATCTAAGTAGAATTTCTACAATAAATACAATATTAAACAGATTTCATCAGTCTTTTCGCAAATATGACCGTAAAACTTTAAACCAACAAATTATTGTTTTTATATGAGTTTCATCTTTAGGAACTTAACACCAATATGTTTCTTAATATGTTTAGTGCCATCAGTATAATACGTTGGGATCCACGCGCGTTTAGCATAATTTTTCGTTTGTTTACATTTTGACAGATGAGACAGCTCTTAAGACGGTTGAATACTTCTTTGCTTTAGAGTTTAGAAAGTAAAGAACCCCTGTGTTTGTATGCACATTAAAATTTGTCTCAAATGTGCCAGACTGCATGAAATGTTGACAAAATGTTTGAGTTGGCAGTATCACTCAAAAGTGTCAAGGGCGATTGTCGGAAGTACTAAGTTAAATGGTCATGATTAAACAATAGCGATTTAAAAAAAACTTCGTGAAAGTACGACAATGTGAGCAAGGCAAGATAAAACTCTCATAAGAATAAGTAAAGATCAGTTTCAACAAGAGCCTTATGATATTTTTAGCATCATTATTATTTATCCAATGACCTGCAAAGACTTACTGCATGTTTTAAAGTGTTTCAGATAGCACACTTATCCTATTTCTATATTACAAATGGCAAATTAAAATTTACATGTTTAAACAGAAGCTTTCTTTTCCTAAAAAAAAAATAATAAAAAGGCCATAAAATGGTGGAAGTGTATGCAAACAAACGGAATTTAGAATTTACTACTGCATTACGTTTACATTCTTTACGTGTAATTGTATAAATTGAGTTTTTCTTTAAAAAAAAAAAAAAAAGTAATTTAGATCATGTAGTTTCGTTGGCGCTATCAATCTTTAATGGAATCGTACAGTGCTGAATATGTATGTCTATTGAATCTTATTGAATTCAGTACATCTTAACTCTGTATCGTACTGTACCTGTTAAAGCATCGATTCTGATTAGCATTGTACAAATGAGCGTAATCTATTTAAGCACTGAAGAAGCAATAGCGTTCATTGAGGCAAATAAAAGTAAAAGAAAAAAAGTTGGTACAGTACATTCGATATATTAAGAGTGTATAGACAGCTCGAAGAGTTGTGATATGAAACGGCAATGTTTCCACACTGTTGAAATTTCAGGCAAAAATCCAATTGCAATCACAGACACGCACTGCTGCTGACATTTCAACGTGTACATGTATACGGAATTTGCATGGTGGAAAAAAGGTGATTTGCTTTTTCCTCTAGCGACTTGTAAACTTCTGTCGAAGAATAAAAACAAGATAAATAAAAAAAATATATAATCTAATAATCACTTAGGTGAAAAATCGATACAGCTAAGTTAAGAATCCTTTTTTGTTTCTTCTTTAAGAAAATAAAACGAAATATAAATTTAGTCAATAAATACTGTATGCTTAAATGGTATACCATAGGTGAGATGTTCATTCGATAATTACTCTTCAGACAATTCCTTGCTGTTGATTTATAAATCAGCTAAATCAAAATACATCTAAATGCTACTCTTAATAATTCAATTATATCAAATAGCTACTCAAGTTCAAGAAGAAAAGAATGTTCAATCTAAATCTAACCCAAATTTCATCTTACATTAGAGAGCAAAAAATATCGATTTTCAGAAGAACACGTTAAACTTTTAACTATTCAAAAAATTAAAATGTTATAAAAATTTAATTGCCAACAATTAATTTAGTTATAATCTGTTCATGCGTTAGAATTTTTACGCTAATTTGAATAACAAACGTTTTGAATAAATTAATGAATTTAAGTTAAAGAAAAGAAAAGCAGTGGAATAAATAAGGGTAAGTAAGGTATGCCGACTTATAGGGGAAAGAAAAACAAAAAAACTGTTGAACTGGATATTCAAAGTTTAACTAAAAAATTCAGTGAAACGGTAAAAATATTGCAGTTTTCACTTTTTTTCTTAGAGCGCTGTAAATCACGGGAACCCAAAAAAAAACATTTTACGCTAAACAAAATAAGTTATTCATGTCACCCTGTACATTTCCAATATTATTTTAAGATGCTTGTGTGTTTGGCCATCCAAAAAAATAAGTAAAGAAAAGAATTTTAAGAGAACAGTAAGATATCAAATCGAAATCTAAAGAAATCATGACAGTGACACTTTTACCTAACGCAATATGCTTTTATATAGGAAGTTACTCAGTGAAAAAATGCATTTTTCTCCTCATACACAATATATATAAAATTCAAAGCAAAAAAGTTCTATCTGTCACTTTGTATCAATTCGGATGCACAACTTGTCTTTTATATAATATTCAAAATAAATAAATAAACAGCCTAGTAGTTTGAAGAAGTCTACACAGGCCAATGCGCTTATGTGCAGTAAGTATTGGGAGAATTAATCTAGCAACGTTTACACTGCTGTTACGTGCCTAAAACACACCGTACCGTATATCTACACCATTTACTCTGATTGATCCCACCGTATCATAATTAAAGCACAAACCATTATAACAAAGCTATAAAAAGGGAAATTAAAAATCAATCAATATCAAGTTATCAGCTGACGTTTAAATTAGAAATCACGTACGCCTTGACAGCTATTAAATCTCCCAGTGATAAATGAAAGCAGATTTAAGCAAATTAAGTTGTGACAGATTTGAAATTATTCTTAATTAAATTATTTTACGCTGGTGGTTCTTTTTATTGCCATTAGGTTTTTTTAAAAAAAAATCTAAAAATAACTATTTTGCATTTGGTGTAAATAAACACCAGAATAACAATTAACGAAATTAAGTAGACGTTTGTAGTTATTAAATATTAAATGAAAATAACTTAAGTACACAATACTACAAGTCCTTGCACCACATTACCAGTACATTGATAAATTACATGGTTGTCAATCATGTAGGATTTAATGTCAATACAAATAAACTAGCAACCTCAATACCCCACATCATCTTCAGGCATCGTAAAGTACTGTACCAGCTATGCTATGTCAACAGCACTGTATTATATGTTATTTTTCAAAATATTACTTGATTGATTTTATAAATATTTTATCAAACATGTTTCTTTTTACTTTATATGCTAGCTTAAATATTCAATAGCATAAAATAAAAAAATACTTTTAAAAATAAAAGCAGCTTCTCATAAAAGATAAGAATTTTTAAAGCTAGGGTTTCTTGTGGTTTATGCAAAATGCATAAGAAAAAGCAGCAAGCATGTGATTAATCAAGTAATGGCTCCTCCTCTTTTGGCCTGAATATCGTGAATTGCGTCAATGCAAAAGAATTTGCATTCTCAGCTTTGTTTCTCAACCAAAATTACAACTTTTTATTACGACCATTAATTAATGACCCATCCCTTTAAAAACGCCGACTGCGAACATTTTCACTGCCACAATGCCACCTATCGTACAACATCTAAAGTTATTCATGTAGTGTATGACACAATATAGTACATGAAAAACGTCCATAAATTCTTATTTAGCTGTAAAATAACTGTGGAGTCAGTGGCAAGTAGGATTTTTGAAAGGCCACACTATTGTTACTGCAGTATCAGCCATTACGACTGCATAAAACTGATTTAAACCATCATCCGCAACAATGAATGTATGTGCCGTAAAAAAATAAAATAAAAATTGAAGCTGCACATTTAATTTTGCAGCTTTTTTTTTCACTCGCACTCAGTTATTCCTGTTATTGTTATTTTTTCTAATGATAATTTTATTTACCCACATCAGAATTTAATTTAGATTTTTAGACTATTGTACATGTGCATTAGTAGTGGTACTGCTTCTGACTAATGATACGTCATGAAACGACTCCCAAGACAATAACGCTTGGCTACCACCATATTCAAAGCCATTTACTCTTCTCGTGTTCTGACTGTTCCCAATGAAATGTAATAAAAAGTAATTTGGCTTTAATAAACTTCCAATTATGCGATTTCTTTTTACAACTTCCGATTAAAAAAAGTTTTAATGTCTCTTGCTTTGCTTTCGTCATCGTTATGCTTTTTTTTCTCTTAAGAGATCGAGTTTCTCTCTTTCAAACTCTTTTGTTAAGTATAAAGTCGTTAAAATCGGAAGGAATAAATGAGTAAGGCGATAAAAAACACTTTTTAGACATGCAAAAATCGATTTGTGATTTAGAATAGTTTGCAACCTGAAGCCGAGACACCAGTTTTGATTATTTCATCTAGTCCAATGTAATTCGCTAGAAATCTAATTTCCCCTTCCTCCCTCTTTCTTCAAATCCTACCTGAAACTAAATCTTTGCCCCAAAGCCATATCTCAACAAGCAGACCCACGCACGCGTATATCCATACGGTGCTATACATACAAATTCATCTTTTCCACCAATTTTACTTTCTATTTTTATCGATACGACATCTAATCCAATCGCTAAAGACATGTATCATATGCGAGAATGGCAATTTCAGCAAGGCATTCATCGTTTGTTTGTATATATTTTCAGAAGCGTTACTCTCAAACAATTTTCCAGCAGACAAAATGCCAACTATCTTGCATACACAGTAAGCTGAAAGCTTCAATTTCAATACAATACAACAAATTACTGAAATTTATGTTTGTCCCGCTGTTGTAGGATTAACTTGGAACGCAGTACATCTAATTATTAAAGCTCAGATTAGGCTAGATTAAGCAAGATAAATTTAATTGTATGCCACATGGCAATAGCCCCTATTGAACACAGGCAGGGTACATTGTAGAGCATCTGTTTTGTTATACAGTCGTTTTATGGGAGATGCGGTAGAACTTAACTGCAATGGGTGCTGTGTAGAATGCAATAAATAATAAAATTTTATATTTACGTCATTTCCGTGATGCCAAGAAGTGTTTCCAGCGAAGTAGTTTCAGAAATAACCTCATGCATTGATCATTTCTTGTATCACATTAAATGAAAAACTTCAAAACAGTAATGCACTATCACATTCAGGTCACAAAAAATTCCATCGATTACGTCAGCCATCCATCTATCCATTTCTCGACGTGATCATTTGTTGGTGCTGTACAGGTACTCAAAAAAAAGACGACTTTCTACAATACTATTCACTGAAAACGTGAGTTGAATAAATAAAATGTAAAACATTGTAATGTATAATGCAGAATGGATATTCGTAACACCGTTGTCTCCACTTACCGTAACCAGGTGGCACTCTTTGTCACTCTCGTTTAGCCTAATTTAATATTAGCTAGTGTAAACTTTATACTGTACAACATAGTTGGCATCCCGGTATAGAAAATTTCAATGTAAATGTCAGGGTTGACATTCCACGTACTGTGTGACATCTTCATCTGCGTTTCCGACTAAATTAAATAGAAATATAAACAACGTTTAAGTTTATGTTATTTTTGGAAAAGATATGAAAAACATGAATGCACATCAAACGATTATTATGTAAACAATGCTGTTTTAATTAGTATACATTACATTATTCTTAGACAATATTTTCAAACTTTTTTGTTTTGTCAAAGCATAATAATTATAATAATGAACGGCAAACGCGCTCAATCATTTACACAAATAATTTACAAAAACAATTTGATTTTTATTTATTAATCGTGATTATTATTGAAAGTGTCATTTCCCTAATCCAACTTTAAAATATAGATTTTGTAGCATTTTTTTGTTCAAACTTTTTTCGTTAAGTGAGGTGAATTTTTAAATTTGTACGAAATTCTGCCTTATTTCATTATGGCGGATTTTCGCTAATATATTTTTTTTATTTATTAGATAATTAGTGTGAAAGTAGATGTGGGGGAGGTTGTTAGGTAAACGTTTGGTTCGATTGTTCAATTATAAATGCATCGATAAACCTCATATCGATACCACCAATATCCATCACAGCCAACTATTAATGTCAGACGTCTGTTTAATTCAGGTTCATATAATTAAAAAAAAAATTCAAAGTTGATTCTAATTGGGTATTTCTAATATCGAACATTTCTAGCAATTTCTCCTCAATACAACCAAAGTAAAAAAACCCAACTTTTATCATAAAATCGATACCAAATCGATTTCTTAAAAGGGGTAGCAGACAGTTGACGAATTAGGGTGGAGTTTTTATAGTTGAAAGAAATATCGATTTTTGATTGCAAGACATTTTCCGCAATATTTCTTCTGATCGTACAGTACTTTTAACTTTGTCATAATCGTTCATGTCTAGCAGACGACGTTATCTAGATATGGCAATGTTCTTTCTCTAAAGCCATCAGTCTGTCTTCCCTTTCCACACTTACACTGAACGTCTTTTTCTGCTGGACATAAACAACCATGCTAATTAACCCTGGACGCACAAACACCAAAAAAAAAAAGTAATCGACGAAACGTATTTTTAATTACAGCAACAACAAATAAGCAACGCACCTTAATTTAAAATTAATAAAACACACATCAGCCATGTTTGGTTTCTCTCTAACGTCCGTATATATCTATATAAAGTTCAGTTTTAATGAACTCCACATACATAAATTACTGTTTACAACAATCACCTTAAATGCACTATGTATTTATTTATGATTATGGGTGATGGCTGATGAAGTATGTTTTGTCAATACGAGCGTCACGTTAGTAGACAACAGTATATTACACGATGTGCTTTCACTTAATGATTGCCAAGTTTAAACTTATGGCTGACTGCGTTTCCAACGTTTAATATAAACGTCAAATAATTCTAAAGTTAAATTATGTATTAAAAATTGAAGCGAAATAAAAAGAGGAAAACTTGTATTTCTTGCATTGTAATGAAGCGTTTCCGGTTGCATAAGCGCAGTCAGCACCCATGGGAAATTTCTAGGGAATCTCTGTCTGTGTTATTTGATGTATTTAATATTTAATAAACTTGGTTTTTAGAATATATATGCAAAAATAGGAGGTGAATGAGACGAAAAGCATAAAAATAAAAGAAAGTTTGCATTATTTATAAGATACCGGATGTGCAGATAAAACTCGGTTGTGGGCCACTTACTGTATAGATCCGAAAAGGCAAAAATACAGTACCACAACAGTGTAGGGCGGCGATGTCAAGGGAATAAAAGCATCCCATAATCCAATGCGAACACTATAACGGTACATTCACAGCGGGCATTAAGGAAATCATTTGCATTTGTTCCCTCAAAAAAATCTACTTTTATCTTAAAACATAATTAGTAAGTTTTTACAACAGAAAAAAATTACTTTTCCTGAAAAAAAAATATTCAAGACCAAGTGCCATCGTATTATTAACAACAAAACAATAACAATAAATTATTCAAACAAACCAGAAATTATTATATTATGTCCAGGGTCATTATTGGTTATTATTAACTAATTCAAACTGAGATTTACAACTTAACCTTGGTTCACACGAGTTCCCATCACATACAGTAAATGATGATCGATTACATAGAAAATCAATAGAAACATCTGGTGTTGAACCCTATAATAATGTTTGAGTCTTTATACAAATTAAATTACTAATATTATAATAATAATTGCTTGGAATTAAATTTAGGGTAAACTTATAAGTTAATGCGATAATAATGCAAATTTATAAGCCATTTGCCTGTCTTTAAAGAAAATGCAAATACGGTAATAAACTTATCGATTGTGAACTTGAAATTTTGAATAGCTCAGCACAATACTGCATGAGATTTTTACTGACTAAATTTCTCATTTTCATTCACATTTTATAGCATTGTAATACTGTTTGAATAATGCGATATTAAGAAATGACGTTCAGCATGACAAACCAGGAAATCGACATCTTTTTTTGGTGATTTGCTGTGTGAACCAAGCTAAAAAAAATTATTATATAACAAGATATATATATAAAAGATTTCTCTACACGTTAATCATGTGAGCTTTTTCACGTCGTCTGCTGAAATAAATCTTTTATGATTTATGAAAATAAATGGTCTGTGAAAATCTAACCTGACAATCGATAACGAACCATTTGCATTTGGTCGATTGGCCAGGTTGATTTAGAAACAACTTTTTTTTACATTAAATTTACGCATGATTGACAACTGCCACACTGGGTCACCGTATAAGTTATAACCATAAGTTTATATAGTCAATTGCTGAGACTATGCAATTCATTTGGGAGATAATTGAGGTTTATAAATATACTGGAATAATTATACCGTATATAAACGCTAGGGAAAGAATTTGATACAAATTTTTTTATGGTTTTCAATATATTAAGTTTTACAGATGGCGTTAGTGATGGTAGAGATTGTTTTTTTTTAAGATATAGAAGAGATAGAGAAAGAAATAAATAATTAAAGCTCGCAAAATTTGAGATGTTTGTTGATGATTTGAAAAATGATACAAAGCCGCAAGTGATGATGACTTTATTTTTGTTTGTGTTGGGCGTTTGAAAATCGTTGTTTTTTTTTGTTAAGGATAGAAAGAGAAACAGAGAGGTCTTAGAAAAAAATATACCCTCGACCTCGAATATATTTCATAAGATTTGTATATTTATATTAATCGCTTATCAACTCGAATCATATAGATGCTCTTTTTAATTTGATTGGGTATTGTAAAAATGAGTTTGTTTCATCATTGAAAGCGCTAAATATGTCTTCCCTCGTATCCGCTGGAGCCAAAGTGTGCATCTGCATGACATGTCCTGGCGGATTAATTATTTTGCCCGGTGACCGATGTAAACTACTTCCGTATCGGTGCTTTGGTGTACGTATGGTTGAACCATAACACGTACATGAACACACAGAAGTCAGATCTTCAAACGAATTGTCACCAGTACGTAGAGTACTCGTTGCACCTCCACCACCACCGCCGCCTCCAACATCTCCAGGTCCTTGTCCTAAACCCTGAGCCGAAATTATGCTCCCATTAGCCGTAATAACGTCACCTTCTAACCGGACGGCTCCGGCGGCCGCCAATTGTGCTTCAGCTTCGTCTTTTCTTTCATCTTCTGTATTCATTGTCATAAACCTCAACACCAATAAATTCATCGAAGCGGCTACAACCGCTAAACCGAACAGGATAAACACCAAACTAAAAGCCACGTATTCTGGTTTCTTTTGAAGAGCGCTGTCTTTCTGTAACGCAACGTAATCGCCAAATCCAATAGTAGTCAATGTTACAAAGCAATAGTATAAGGCGTCGAAGTAGTCCCAACCTTCGTAGCTGGAAAAGGCCGCTGCACCTGTAGTCATCACCAATGTGGACAGCGAAGATACAACTACAATTAGATTGGTCTCAGAAGCCTCGGTGTTACGAAGTCTTAACACCCGTTTCACGTTACGAATAATAACAGCAGCAAAACGATTCAATCTCTCACCAATGCTCTGAAACATCACGAGGCCTAATGGTATGCCTATGAGAGCGTAGATCATGCAGAAGGCTTTACCACCAATGGTCGTCGGAGTTGAGTGACCATAACCTGTCCACAAAATAAAAAAAAATACATCAATATTAGTTGCATCATCACCAACATCATATAAAATTCTATATATATAAAAAAGTGTATTACATGGCAGTTTATTACCGAACAAAAAAATCATATAAATTTTTTTTTGTTAACTATGTGCTCTAGAATTTTGACAGCCTTATGTTTATAAAACGACTGTTAATCATAGTTTATTTTTGAATTATTTATGAAACTGTTCTAATATTAAACTTCATACCAATTTACTAACAATAATTAAACCATATTCAACTTCAAAGAACTTCCAAACCGTTGGCTATCAAAGTGATCAAATTTGTCTCAAATGACCTGAGATATAAATCATTAAAAAAAAGCATCGAATATAAGTTACGAGTATAATTCAGTTGTGTTTTGTTATATGCTTCATCACTTTCGTCCAAATACATGCGACAAAATAAGTTGACATTTTTTCGGTGCAACGAACACAATTTCTGCTCAGCAAAGTTGTCAACCATCTTTTATTTTTTCTTCTATCATTCTCACTTTTATTCTATCCATACCTTTCACAAGTTATAGATATCTAAACACTGATATGCCATCGTATAGCAAGCATTTTTAAAAAACTTATAGTCTCTCCTGTCCTTTAGACATATATCATTATATTTTTTTGAGATTGTATATGTATTTTGTACGTGCTAAAAGGAGGAAGCAAGTAGATTCGACGCTTTAGACTCAGTCAAGTGCGTGACAAATCGATTGCAACCGCAACAAAAGAAATTGCAATCTTATTTTCTATACTTTTTTTTTGAATAGAGATTTTTTAAAACTCTTCTCAATAAAGCCCTTCTCTTCACCACACTAAACAAATATTGACAATGATGTATATTTATACACAAAACTGAATTGTTTAACATGTTAACGAGTTTCAAACTTTTACAATATTATTTATAAGATTTTATTCAAATTTTATTTAACAGTCATATAAATGGAATTTCAAAGGTATTAGAAATAAAGCAATACATCGACCTATTTGTTTAATAAATAAATAATTAATGAGATATTTGGGTGTTAAATAAGTTTTTAAAAAATCGCCATAAATAATAATGTACTCAACAGCATATTTTAATTCGGATAGTAAATGATTAATTGCCTTTTCATAAAGCGTAAAATAATTTGTAAACAATTTTTCTGAATAATTGATAGCACGCACTATGTGCGCTGAACCATGCTTAAAACGCCCGTATTACACACAGCCAACCCTCAACTAGATTTTTAAGCAAAATATCGGTTAAGTTATAAAATATATAAGCGTCTGAACTTTTATCAAGTGAATTTAGACTAAAGGCAGAAAACGCGTTTTGTGCGTAACTTTGAAGCATAAAACTACATCGGATGTAGCCTTTAGGTTCGGCTTCCTTTGGCGTTAACCTCAACGGGCTAAAAGTACGGAAAACGAGCGAAAAATATTTTCGATTTCATTTTTATGTAAGTGTATGTTTCTGTAACCAAAATGCCCTCTGGTAGTGTTATTTAACAGTTCTTGAAATAGATGAACACTGTTCCAACAACGGTTGTATTTCGCTTTAACAAAAGAAAAAAAAGACAAAAACAGCCAAGTCTAAATTTAAAATAAAAGTCCAGCGACAAAACGTATTTGTAATTCAGCCAAGCGAAATGAGACAGACAAAACGGTCAATATTATATACCAAGAAGGCATACATACTTCCATATGACATTTCCAACTACCACTCACTGTATAATACTAAATTTTTTATCAACAAAAATTGGAAGCTTTTCCTTCTAAAACAAAAGATACACAAAAGTAAATGAAAAATGAGAATTCAATGAAGAGAGAAAACTTTCTATCAACAGCGTTATTATGTTATTCAGTATATCAATTCTGACAATAAAAAAATAGAGAAGATTTTTAGCTAGGCTATTTATTAAGTATGCAAAAAAAAATGATGCTACACATCAAGGGAGGCTTCATTTAAATAAAAAATAAATACAAAGATTTTCCGCTACATTAAGCTGATTAAACAAAATAAATGCAATGGAAACATAATGGATGAAATGACTGCCAGTATAAAATGAAACCCTGGCAACTAACTCCCTCTTTGATATTGTGATTTAGCGTTGGTAAAGCATCCGTCTGGGTATTATATCCAAACCACTCCTAGATTTATTTTCTGTACAACATAACCGCTACATGTACATTGTACACGGACTGTACATGTGCTGCATCGAGTCTTACTCAACCTTAATAACTTTAACAAATAACAGGGAAACACCAAATGACCACGTGGACCGTATATCCGGTCAGATATTAGACTAAAGAGCTCCAACAGTCATAATACATGAAGAGATAATCGAGTAACATAAAATTCCTCAACACTGCTACGCTGACCCAACATTACAGTACATTATGAAAACTAGATAACAGCCAATGTTTTATTTTTCATTCACATAAGTGTTTTTCATCTTAAGAAACGTTGATGTTTATATTCGTTTATACAATTCTATTCAATTTATGGTTTGGCGCCGCTTTCTGATACCAGTTTACTATGGCGTCATTATGGTATCTCACTTTCCCTCATTCAAGCATTTTAGTTCATTTTTTTAAGTAACTAATCTTAATTATTGCATATGCTCAAGATCAAACCAATTGATTCTAATTAAACCAGACCTGATGTATTTAACGACTTTCATATATTGCCATTAAATTTTTAATGCCGTTAGCAATTAACCGTTTCCATCGAGAATCCCACAGTGTGATATTTGTTTCTACAGTGGAAAAAAAGCCAACCAACCTAAATACATGTAAAGGTAAACAAAGTAAATATATCAAAGTGTTGCAAATAAATGCTATAATTATACGCTAGTTCAGAAAGAGAAGTATTTTGGTGCTGGTATGTGTATACAATCTCGTATCTACTGTAAGAGGGGGGATAATTGATGGGGCTCTTCTTCGGATACTCGGTCTTAATTAGTAAGCGCTTTTACGCGCCACACATTCATTAATTCTTTTCCAAAAAGATGAAGACGGAGGAAAAGAAGCCTAGAATCATATTTCACTTTGCTCCAGCTAAATTAATTTGCTCACTAAAATAATTAAGACACTGTTTATGCACGAATAATTAATGGTAACAGACTGTGGCTATTTACATTCATTCGCCAGCTGCACCACACTAAATGACGTTAGCAACTATTTATATTTATATATCATCTCTTCCTCCTCAAATATCTCCACATACATACTCATATTATACAATACAAAACCACAGTAAAACACTATATCTACCGAACAGTAAGCTTAGATTGCCTCCATATTAAACCTATAATGTATAAATTCTTACGCCATAACATATGTTTCATAAAACATTTTTTTTTTAAGTTGAAAAGACAAATCATTTGGCATAAGTTGTACACAAAAAACATGTAATAAAGGAAAATGAGTATTTAAATAGTGTAATTTACATTGCACATCATTCATAATATAATTCAGCTGTCAAAATTGACTTTATTACGTCATTTGACATTTTGTATTTGTTAGTAATTAGTTAATTTAAATTAGAAATGCTTTTCAATTTAGAAATTAACATAAGCGCTACTTTCCGATGCCAATTTAGATTTGTTTATTCTTTGCCAAAGCGAATTATTCTTGTGTTGGAATAAAGCCTAAACATCCATTTCCATCCATAACATTAACAAAACTAAACGGACCAAAATATAAATAAAATCCGAAGCCAAAATAATTGACTAGTAGATAAACTAATGCCTATCTGTGTTCATGAGACTGAAAAGTACGAGTACAAGCCCCAACTTTTACCCAAATTTAGTCAAATTTAATCGCCTAAATATAAATGTTGCTGCATGGCCAAAAACAAAATATTTAACCGATCTTAAAATATATTCTTCTTTTTTGTAAAGGAAAAAAAAACCCAACAGCCGATATGGTTAACCACCATTATTTTGTACTGAACAAACAAATAAATAAAATAGAAGCTTCCAACAAACGCATAAACCGACCAGCACATTCCTTTAAACAATATTTCAACTAAAATGAGAGAAACTCTGCAGTATTTCGTCATTGAAGCACCACATTCACATCTGCAATTTCGGACCCCTCCACCACACTTACAAAAACGTGTAAGCATTTTCTTACGTAAGAACAACACGATGTGTTACGAACATCATATGTAACTAACACTATGAATTTCAATGTGCAATACTCTTCTTCAAAATGTGAGTTATAGCGTCCCTCGATACACGTTTGAAGTTGAAAGATGAATAAAAAAATATATATAGACCAAAATACCCAAAGTTCCAAAACGAATTCCAGGAGGAGAATTATAGATATACAATACAAAAAAAAAACAAAAGAATAAAAAAAATGCGTTTATATAAAGGTTATTCGTGTAAGCATGGTAGTTTTAAACGTGATCAATGGAATGTTACTCCAACATTTTCCCTTCAATTTCATCATCACCAGACGAATTTGTACTTTGCAGAAATATATTTCAATACATACAGTAAGTTAGCACTGAAAGGGCTTTGAATTTGCAGTGGCAATCGGCATTTCAACATTTGAAATGTTGAAACTTTTTTTTTATTCAATTTTTTAAAACTCCAGTTTTCGTTCTCTAACTTTATAACCTCACTTTTCTTCCTTTTATATTATAACAACATTTAAAATATCGCTTATATGCTGAAGTGACTTGATAAGATGAAAGTTCGCCACAGGCGTTGGCATAAGATTTATCAAACAAAATAATAAAAAAGAGGTCGATATATCCGTTAGATGTCTCCACTTGACACCATGGCGTAGAATACATGATTCAAAATCACAGAACTGAAAGCGAAAGCGTTAATATGATAAAAAGCGCCTAAATCATTGCCCTTAGACAGCGTTTAAATGCTTCATAACCCTCAAGCTAAAAGGAATTTCGTATGCTCAGAAAGTGCATCGGATTTGTTGAAAATTCGCTATAAATCATTTTTAAACAAATTGTAAATTAACCTAAAAAAAACTATAAACATCGTAAAACAAAACTACATGTAAATCACTGACGTAAATCAATACGAAAGTCTTTGAAATGCTAAATTATGCGTGTAGAGCACAACATGTAATTAGATTCGTTTACGTCAACGCAAAGCTTGTTAAATTTAGTATAACGTATTAATCAGTGCAACTTAAGCTTTCCAAATAAATAAAATTTCCAAAAATAAAAATAGTTTTCTTCTTCTTTCTAAGATTTTTCCAAGCCACATCAAATTTGCCGTATCTTAAAAATATCAATGTTAACAGCTGTATTTTGGCAGAGCATGAGTGTAACGCATTGTTTTCTCAAATCTTACACAACAAAACAAGAAATCATGTCAGGATTGTAACATACACAGTCAGAGCTGGATGTTTAATGAAGCAGAAACTTGTTTTTATACTCTCAAATAATATATTTACTTTTAAACAGCACTGATATACGACTGGAAACACACTTAGAAAACAATCGTTTATTCTAGATGTTGTCACTCATTTATACTGTATAATCAAAAAATAAAAAAACAGACACAGATAAATAATATTAAAAATGAGAAAAAAAATTGGGTCATTTTATTAGATAATATGGTATTGATCGACCAAAAAAAATAAACTTACACCAGTGTAATTCCAACATTATATTAGATTAAACAAACGGTTCTGTTATTTTTCAATTTAAAAACCCATTGAATTTTAATTGTACGTAATGTTATTGAATTTAAACTTAGACTGTACTGATGAGTTTTTTTTTTTTAAAAGTCCCAGTAGAGCAAACAGTAGCAACTAGACAAGTTGATCAGTAAAAAAAAGAAATTTCCTTATCTCGCTAGTGTTTTTCTTCGCAAAGTAACAACTGAGCTTTAGCAGATGACACTCAGAATAAATGCTCAACATTTGGTTGCGCACCAAATGAGCGTAAATAAAGTGCTAAAAACATTTAATTGATATCTGAACAGGAGCCAAAACTGTCATTAATTATAGATCAATTAAATTCCTCCTACTTTGTCGCCACCTACAGCATAATGTGCATTGCCACAAACACCACACAGTCAATACGCTTCAAATTAACAAGAATAAAAGCAAAACAAAAAATTTTTTTTTTCAAACAATCGATATTAATTGGCAATATAAGTGATGGGGGGAAATGAAGTCAATGGAAAACCCACGCAATTACCGATTGGGTAACATTGATAGCGCTTCTTTTGTGTTCATGAGATTAATGAGCAAAAAATAAAGTTGAAGAGACGACGCGACGGGTCACAAGTTGTACCTGAGATTGGCTATCGAATAACATATGGACCTATAATACGATCTGCTTAATCAAAGAAATTTCTAAAGCTACCACTCATTCTCTTAACGACCAACACATACCAATTATTTAAATGAAATTCTAACACTTCGTAATTACGTGACGCAATTCTAAGACTATAGTCATAAAAAACACCAACCATTTAATGAAACAAACTTACAGTATGTATTATTGTTCAATGACAGTTCTTCAAAAATTAGTATTTCTAAATTTTGATATTTGTAATTGCATCTTGTAAAAGTAAATCAATGTACAATTTAAAACTTTTCAATCACATGACATATGTTTTGTTTTCATCCTCCTAAGTAACGTAATTACACACTAAGTTATGTTAATTATTTCATGAAATACCTAGTTATTTTATAAAATACCGTACTTTACACTTTCACTGTAAGCCATATAAATAAACCATCAAATAAACTTATAAATTTATCCTTTTTGATGCATTAAAAACTGTTGAATATCTTATAAAAAATTTTATAGCATGTAATAAAATTCATAGTATACTTTTATCTTTTCACCGAAAACATTAATCTGACATCCCCTTTTTTTTTTTTTGCAGAAATCGACTGCCATATAATCACATATATTGCTATTTCTTTATCACTTCTTTAACTTACAAAATCATAATAATAAAAATATAATGACATAATTTTTAATTAATTCAAATTAAATTATTCGAAATGATTAATAAGCATTAGATTAGACTAAGTTACTTAACCTTGTACCACTTTCTTCATTCCCCTATAATAATTTTATTTCATTGCATAATATAAAATTAAGATGGACGCGATTGCATGTTAATTCAAATACACTTATCTTGTCTATAGAATTACATGTAAATTGCTATTAATAAATCCTAAGTCGTATAAGTGTGATAGCATCCACAATTATAAATCATCCATATAAATTATGCCAAGCCAGCAGGTGGCACAAAAGTTAGTACAAATTAAAGTTTGATGATCACCATGGGAGAGATCATTTACTTTTTTTTACTATCGATGTTGTTTATTTTGCTTTTATTTTTTTCTTCTCCGTTCTTTATCATCGTGTGTAATCGCCCATTTATCGATTTTTATCCCAAACGGTACCACCCTGTATTTTGGTAACAAAAGCTCCCAATGCACCTGCACCCAACACAATTTCATCCTCATCCACCCATCACAAATGAACACCAACTCATTTCGTGGTCAAACCTTTTCATTTCTAACTTAGTTGTACTGTCAATGACGCCCTAGGGGGCGCTTACTACAAAACTTACTGGAAAAAAAGACACTATTGCATCATCAATAGAAATAAGTATTCTCACAGGAAATACCAAACAAGTAAAATAATTAAAAAATCAGCCATTAATTACTGCAGTTTAAGTCATGCTAAGTACCCAAACAAAAAGTGCTCATACAAACTCTAAAATTGCACTCATAAAAGTGATGAAATTTAATTTCGGCAAAAATTGACTTCAAGCCACTAAACAAAGTAATTGCTTAACTTCCTTTATATCTTGAAATGCTGCACAAAACAAGACATTTTCTCTGAGTTAATTAATTTAACTCAGTAAATGAATCAATAACCACTGCAATACTGAAGATAAAAAAACCCTTCGTAAGAAATTTTGATTGCTACAAATATTTCGGACATAACATCGAGTTATGTTGCTATGGCAACAATACAAATGTTAACAATAGCAATATTGAAGACAATAACACGCGACTTTTTTGTTGTATGCACTATATTACCGTAGTATGTGATTTAGAAATTAATTTTCATAGTGGAGGGTGCATGGAAAGTGTTGTTAAAGTTCTCATGCAAGTGATAAAATATGTGCTATCTGCATGATGCTAGTAACAAAACCAAAAGTTTTCCACTCGGATGCGTTCGCCATTTAAATAAATACGAAAAATGAGATTTTTTTTCCTTCCTCCAGTCATAATCATAAACTTAATTTTTTTAAACACGTAATAAAGCTGAGAAACATTGAACTGAATATTTCATGGCATTTGGCATGAATATTTCTGCCGTTTTACGTCAGATGCTCATGAGAAAATAAGAAAGTTATACCACGATACTCGCACTTTCTATTGAAGCAAATAGTTCTCAATTATACTGTAAACAAAAATAAAAACAATAGATGTCAAAAAAATAACTCCCAACAGCATTATTTGCATGGCTACTGTTTCACAAAGGCCGTTTGCTTTTTCTTCGTCACTTTTTATTTTACTGCAAAGCCATTTATCGTCAGAAGAAGAATATTGCTCGCAAACGTTAACGTTGAATTTTACGCTCATGTTTATATGAAAAGAAGAGAAAAAAGTATTTTTAAAACACAAAAAATAATGCAATAAACTAAAATAATGCAATAAATAAAATACAAGAAATGACGACTCGTCTGGATGCTTAATAAAGTTTATTACCAACCTAACTGAAGTCTTTCCTAATCTAAAAATGTACAACGCATACATGGGGATGATTGCTTTAATTTGTATGGAATAAAACTGAGGAAAAGTTTGGTGCTCAATACTCGAAAATAAATTTGGCGTTACGTGGACTTAATGCCAACATTATAAGTATAGCCAGTATAGTGTAAATAAAACGATGCTGGATGGCGCAGTTGAGTTTAAACAAGAAAGGCAATGACGTCAGAAATCCAAATTTCCTCTTCATACTCCCAATGTAAACATAAAATAGCGTACAATTCGCCATTTGGCTATGTGCAAAACTTTTCTACTCAGTAAGCGATTTTTTTGTAGCCAAAAACTAACGTTTACTGGCAATAATTACGAAAAAAAAAGTGGGTGGAAAACTAATATACAATGGTTAGGCTCATTATGACGTCAGTCTAAATATTTGGCAACCGAATAATCCTAACCCAGTTGAATTTTTTTTTTTTGTCTTTTAAAACAAATATTAGAAAAGTAATAATTGGCCTATCAACATTGTTCCAGTTCTTGAATAAGATGCCACATCTGCTTTTGTTTTATAAATAACAATTACTTAAAAAAAGAAAGATAAAATGACGTCAAAACGAATTTTTTTATTCGTTATCAAAGTAGGACAGCTACTTTTCAGCGTTTGTGTTTTCTTTCGTGCAAAACAAATTGACTTGTATTATGTATAACGTCACAACCGCCATCTTTATTCTGTAAATAATAAGCCACAAGAGAAAAATGCCTTTTATATTCACTTTAAACACAGGCACACCCAAACAATGATGGCTAGAAAACAATTCCCACATCCCCAATTGCAGCTGAGAGGACCAGGGTGTTTAGCATATGAAACGCCTGAACAGTCCAGCGCAAAAAAAATAATAAAAAACAAAGTGGAACCAATTCGAATGATCAAGGACATGTCATGTCCTTTAGTAAATACAAATCCATGTAAAGAAAAATGTTAATAATAAGATCAATGATACCCAAAATGAACTTAATTTATTCAAGTCTCAAATAACCGTTCTTAATAAAAGTATTAAGAAAAACTAATTTATTCGATCAATACTAGTTGTCATTTGAGAGAAAAGGCAACTGCACTGCTGTATGGCCCTCATCATAATCATAATGACATCCTAAATGACTAAAACCTAAACCCAGATTTCAGATCAATAAAAGCTAACTCTGATGTAATCATAATGCATTAAAATATTTTGTTGGAACGACCTTCAAAGGAAGCCTATGCAACAAATCTTATCATGTCTTTAATAAGACACTATTGACATGCTCATTGCTCTATCGCTTTACAGTGTTGTTCAATATGTACCCAGGTAAATCGTTAGATTCTTATTTGTGTTAATGGACTGTTGTATTGTTAATTCTTCTTAGAGTGATGCCCCACAATGCCATTCGATGCTTCATTAATTAATGTACACACTTACTTCTTTATTTCTTTTTTTTTTTCGGCAACAATAACATACATCAAATACAGGCATTGCTTTTAATTAGAACGTAACATTAAAGCTGACGCCGTAAATTTTTACATGCTAATTCGATTTATTCGGTTAACCAATCTTTAGCCTTCAAAAATACTTTTTTATCTTAATTCCTTAAAGAATTAACGCTCGACTAAGCAATTAACGGCGCTTGAGACAATCCCATTGCCAACTTATACAGCTAAAAAAATCTTTCTGAATTCTGCTGAGAATTGATAAACACTTGTCTTTCTCAATCCGGTATATTCCACCGTGCTGTGCTAATCAAATCAAATAAAATTGTTTAAAAAGACAACAAAAAAAATAATGTCCATCACAGTTGCTAACTATCGTCCCTCGCGAATTCAATTTTCAATAGAGAGTTAAAACATTATTATTTCTTTTAAAATTATAAACTAAAAAACTTATGAACGATTCTTTACCAAAATGAATGTATATAACAAACCTCAATTTACTCAACGACATAATCACACTCAATTAGACGCTAATTTTCCACAAGACGTATACGCAATAACTTTTCAGCGTAGCGTAGTCTTACGACGTTCAAAGGTTTTTACAATTAAGACCAAAAAGCCAAGATACTTCAATTAACATTAACCGTAACAATACATCACGCCATATTGGCTTTTATAAACGCCTATCTTAGCAACAACACAAAATGACGTTTAACTGCATGCAACATAACAATTTTGTTATTACAATAAAGTTTTTGGCTAAACTATAAAACGCCAACATAAGTACTGCATGTAACTAAAAGTTGGATATTATACACATCAAAACACTGAATGCCAAGGTTGTCAAAACCATATAATTTACTACAATGCTGTGGCACGCATGCGCAAAGCAATTATTCAGTTGTCAACTGAAGTTATTTTTTATATATCCCCTTCAGTTCCGTTGACTTGTTAGCTTGTGTAAGATAGATTTTGTACAGGGTTGTTTGTACTCGAATGTAATTACGTTCACCAACTGCAAAATGCAATCTCATTAAAGACCCACAAGCCGGAAATGCATCACGCCTTGAATTTAGCTATCTTTTTTTTCCCTCCGTCTAAGCGTTAATTATTACAATCAAGATTCCTGCGAATTGCATCTAAAGATGACTTTAATGAAGTCAGTATTCTTCATAGCCAAACAACACATAAAAGAAAGCAATTGTCCACTAAGCCAAATTTATGCTCAATAAATATGCAAATTGCAGCAAATTAAGAAAAGCAAAGTGCAGACAAAGTTAATGATCAAAACGCAAAATCAGACAAATGTCATCATATAACTAAATTAACTTCCATAGCGTTTAAAAAGGTCCCGCAATGTTTACTCGATTCAATCGCAACTAAATTGCGTTGCTTATAAATAACATTCGTTAAATATTTAAATGCAAGTAACCTGAAGTGGTGGAATTATCTTGTTATGTTGTACTTGTATCTAGCATTAGAAATGATGACTTACAGTATACATAGACAACCGGTAACTATAGTTACCATGAGTTGATGATACTAAGTCGAAAAGTGACATCCGGTAGGTATAATATTTATTTATTTATACAAGCTATATTGCTAACAAAACAAATAACCATCCAGCAAAGATGACGATATTTTCATTTACTTATTAGGTATCCGATCTTCATCATGTTAATTAAAGAAAAGACAAAATGCAACAAATGATGAGCTTGAGTCCCATCAAAGTAACATTACCGCGCCTAAGTTAGTACCTACTACATAAAGCCCTACTATACACGTCCTGATAAGAAGCTTAAACCAAAAATAACGGTAAAGTTTATAACTGCAGCGCATGTTCAGTGCAATATGCACCGGTAATGTACAACAACAGATTAAACTAATTACAACAGCCTTTTTTTACAATCAGCATGTAATGATGCATCATGGGTTAACCTTGAAAGCATAAACATAAAGCGTAAAACGCACGGCAGATGCATCATACATGCAAATTAATGTGGTTGCAACCGTGTAACATGAATTTAAACTCCAAAAAGCTTTGGTGTTAACGTCACTGCAATTTGACAAAAAAATTAACAAAAAGAAGAAGCAAATATGCAAATTAAAGCCATGTACATTTTCTCCCTAAACGCCCATTAACATTCATATCTACGACGACTTAAAACATTCAGCATTAAATCAAAAATACGCCAGACAATACCAGATGAAATTTGTTGATGTAAAAAGTTCTAAAAACCTCTAAAGAGACATAAAGAGCCCACACTGCATCAAATAACTTTTTAATTCAATTTGAACAAAAGAATTGTAGGCGAAGTTGTTTTTATTATAGGTCAGTGATGCCATTCTGTTGGATTTCGTAAGAGTTACAGTAATTGAAACAAAGTGGCTGCCCCACTTCTTAAGACATTGGTCTACAGTGACCTCATCTAAGGTTAACAGTAAAACGTGTTCATATACAGTAATTGATAAAACTTTTTAACAAAAAAATTCATTTTTATTTTCCCCATCTCATCAGTTCGGGAATGAATGAGACGTTGGCATGGTAACCAACAGTGCAACAATTGCGTAATTGCCATAGCAACGGAAATTGAGAGGGAGAAATGTTTGTCCAAACAGACTGTTAAACTTAACACAGCAGAAAAAAATAAAAAAGTGAAAAAACCACCTGCTGATATTGGAATTTCGTGTTGCATAAGAAAATATAATCCAAACTAAGATTTAAAGATTTCGTTTATGTTTTATATTTATATTGCATAGGGAGCAATGCTGTTGCAAAAGATGTTATTGCTGAATAAATCATTTGTTTTATCATTCAGGTGAGCCTATAAATAGACAATTGGGTTTGAGCCCAAGCATGTTAAATCAGCCACTTCTTTGTCATTCGCTCTTACTTCCTAAAACAAAACAATTTTGTTTTCTTTAAAAGTGCGCGCCTATCGGCTGTATTTTCTAGTAAACAAACATGTCATCGGTGTGTCAAGATTTGAGAAAACACGTGTATGTAGAGTAGATGCAAACTACGCGTTTGTTTTAAGCTACGACATGCTCACATCATCAGATTTAATTGAATTTACTAATTGCAATCAACATTAATATTAATTATATGCTGTCTTTCTAATCCGCCACACACGTACCGGTTTATGGCGGTATTTTCACACTTTCAAAGCATTTTGATGATGATGTTTCAGCATCATTTCAGTTTAAATATGCAAATGTTGTTATTAAATATATCATGCTCAACCGTCAACTCGCTCGCATTAGCTATTGCGCATGTGCAACGTTAAAAGTTGCGCCAAATAAATAAATTCCTAAATTTTTAACACAAATAGTTTGCGAAATAAATTAGCTATGAAAGCAAATGTTGCATTTTATTTTCTTTGCATCAAATATCCTCAGGAATGCTTCTTAAAAACCATCAACTAGATCTTGCATATTTCGAATCCAAAATTTCAAAAGATGCGTCGTAATAACATTTTTCTTCCAAAAATGATTATATCCACCATATAAAAAAACTTGAAAATCGATCCAACAACTGTAAAGGATCATCACATAAATGCCACATGCAATCAGTCACACAAATGGTCTGGATGTAGGGTTTAAATGCCAAAGCCATGTTTTTTGGTCAAAAGTCAAACTTTAAATTCAAAAATTCCACTCGTGTAAAAACGACTATCCAGAGAGGACGCACAAATAAACAAAATTGCCAACACATAAAACTTTCACAGCAATAAAAAAAAATAAAACTGACTACCAAAAAAAAAAATAATAAAAATAAATTTGGTGCAGTTTAATACAAACAAAATGTCTTAAATGCTAAGTGGCGCCATCTATAAATTTAGCGTCAAATACTTATTCCCTCCATCCTCCCCTCTTCTAAATTAATCCCAGCCATTAAACGAGGCTGTGTGAAGTATATTTGTCGCCATTACTGAGGGAGACATTTTGCAGGAAGTTACATAATATAATACTCAAATACAAACAATAACATAATATTCAAGCACAAAAACATAGAGTCGTCAGAAGTTATTTTGATTGATAGCATAAGACAAGTGCAAACGACACTTAAATTAATTCCAAACTACACATACACTAAATCAGCACCACATTGAACTTTCTTGGCTACATCAATTTCAATTTAGGATAAAACGAAATCGCCTAAATGTAATGTAAATAACACATTTACATAAAATTCACTGCTTTTTTAAACAGAATTAGCTACACTAAAAACTCTCAATTTATCAATATTGTTCACTGTTTATCCTAAAGAAACAGAACCACTGCATAAGTTACCAGTTGGTTTATTACAGGTAATAAATAAGTTACCAGACGACGGTCCCATTTACAAATAGCCCTTTGGAAACTGTGGCTTGGTTGCCATTAATTTCTTCCCTTAATTCCCAACTAGCACTTAATTAAAAACCGGTTCAAGTAAATTATGAGCGATAATGCTTCCCCTGGAACGCTAAAAACACTTTGATTTCCCAGAACCACTCAATCATAAAAGAACTTCTATGAATTGAAAATGTGTACAGTGTATACCTGGTTTTCATTAATGGTACATCCCCAGATTAGATAACGTGTAATAAAATGTTATAATTTATTTTTGGCAAAATATCAAAATACTGTGCAAACAAAATTTGCATAACTGCATTAAATATGAAAAATAATTGCATTGAACCAGCAAATTCACACCCCATTTCAAGCATGACATACATATTAAATTTTTTTAAAAATTCATAAAAATGTATAATTTTATCCAACACGCAGGAAATGACGTTTGCGTGCGACTGAAGCACGATGCACAATCACTTCAACTGCTGAAAGTTGTTGACTTGAAGTACCCTGATGTCAATACTAATATTATTTTTTTTTACAATAATACACAAGTCCTAAAGCACCTATTTACGAGTTCCACCTTCTTAAACTCCAAAGTGTGTTACTTATGAAACATCTGTTTCTTAAAACTAATGTTCTTCTAAAAACAGTTAATGGTTTAATAAAACATTGTTGGTATTCTTGTAACCACTTGAAATGTAGTAACATGTTTCCACGAAATAGTTACATGTAAATTAACTATTTACAGTCGCCATTTATCAACATATTACATATTAAGCTGCTGTTTTCTTATAAATAATGTACCATTTTTTTCGTAATCAATTTCCATGAACTAAGTCAACAGAGAATAGAAAAAACCTGTATGCTTCAGCTAGTGATACGTGTATTTGTTATTTGTTTGTCTCCAAGGTCTCATTTCCTACTTTCCTAATGTCCCCTAGTGGATTGTACAACTCCAAAGACGCTGAAGGTGACTTCTATTTAACTAACTTGTAAACATTTCTTTTTTTACACAATACGAAAGAAAGCCTTAAAATTTTTAAATCCAATCCAAGAGGTTTTTCAAATGTAAATAAAGCTCAGCTGAAACGACATTACATTTTCCCCGACAATTGCAATCCTTTACATAAACATTGAATTCAGGCGCTTTTATGTTCACATACAACACTATAAGACTTGCTGTACAATCTTATGGGAAATCAAACGCTGAAGGAATTCATCAACTAACATCAAATGACGCTCGTAACACTAGTGTAATTCGTAAATTATTTTTTTTTAAATGAAGAAGGGGGAGAGAATTATTATGTACTGTATTCGTGTTAGATGTTATTTACGACCGACAACCCTTTTGAAAGAGCAACGGAATTTTGTTCCTCAAATTACGCCAACGACTACAAGTTATAACATTTGGCGATTTATTCATACACGACTAAGACTTTAACCTTGACAGTGTAAAATTCAGTCAATTAATTTAAATAAAGTCTCAAATTGAACGTTTTGTATAGTGAACCTATGCAAAATAAGAGCACGAGGGGTTGAAAGGACATTTTATTGCGTTCGTTTAACGTTTCAGCTATTTATAGCGTTGTAGTCATCATAATACAAAAGCCTAGATAGAATGAGAGTAAATGAAAGCGATAGAAACGCAGAACGTAGTTTACAAAGGAAATAACGCCATTTAATCACATAAATGCATCTATTGATGTACTATGCCAATACACATGATGCCTTGTAAGTCTGCAACAACATGCAATGTCTCTCTAGCATTGCAGTTGTATCAAATATATATTTTAGATAAACGAACGAACTTATGATAATTAAACGCTCGTAAAAACGCTTGCCCAACGTATATTATCTATATAGAAGTCGTAAAATGTTCAACGTCGTGTGGTTTATACGTGGAATAGCAATTTTATCTTCAATGTTGCAATCATTTTATATTGCTCTCTATGTGTATTACTGTTACAGTTACACTAGCCAGATGAATGAGGGCGCCACTGTTGAATTTTGAAAAGGAAGCCATTTTGCAATCGTCACATTACAACTGCAGTGTCTACAGTTGGTTGGATTGATGGTTCGTGCTTTTACTCTTCGTCTTTAAACATAGCTCAATGTCGACGACGTTTCTTTTCAATGTTAAAGAACAAAAGGAAAAAAAAACTAGGAATAGAGTCAAATTACATTTTCGACTAAGACGCTATTTGCTTCTAGCTCAGAAAAAAATCCAGGTTCCATAAAACCTAGATCGTAAATACACCATAAAACGTTGTACTAAAATAAGGGGCTACTCATTTTTAACCTTTCTTTGGAATAAATCCCACCAGCACTCCTTCACTTACATACAAGCACACACACCCTCACCAATCACTAAATGCTTGTGCCAATGATTACATAAAATTCTGAGATAAGTCTGCTAAATTAATTACAACTAGGTAAACTGAAAACCAGCCGTTAACTGACGTCAGTCACTCACTAATCGCCAAGATAATGCCTCGTGAAAACAACAGAGAAAATGTTTGCAACGTGTTGAATGAAAAAGTAACTTCACCAGCCAACATTACATTTACATAATAACTTATTACAGTATTCAAACTCACGGTTTCAAAGCATTGCAAACACCTACAATTCTTTTCTCATCACCGCAACGCAGAAATATGCAATTAGACTTAAATAAAGGACAGAACTAAACAGTTCTGAACTGAAAACTATACCCGAGTATTTTTTTTAGAAAACAATATAAGGGACTCGTATAAAGTGCCCTGAACATCAACCAAAATCACTATCATAACTTTTATGTCACGATGTCGTAAAATTATACGGTATAACAAGTTCAAATTTTTAGGACAATACAGGTTACTTTCTAAAATAAATATAAAAATTTGGTGGCGTAAATTAATAAAAAAAAAATATCAAAAGAGAGGTAAAATTGACACAGTGAAAATATTAAATTCCCCCAAACAAACACCCTTTGGCTTCTATTGTGTACGTTAAAGAAGCCCTAACACTGCCTAATATTTTTATAAATATATTCAGTCTACAAACATCTAAGGAAACGTAATTGGCTTATGTGTATTGTACACTCAGTCCAGTCCAGTAATTGCAAAAGTATTTCATGTTGAAATGCACGCCAAGTTCAACTGATCCTAACTCATAGACCCAATTTGTTTTATCTCATTTAAAGGCGCTGTTTGAATTTGTAAGTGCGTGCGCGTTTAAGATAAAAATGGTGAACATTTTGTTGTAAAATATGGCAGCTAGCATGCAACACAGACGTGGCCAGGGCATCAAAAAACCGCTGCAGGAGTGCAGAGGACAACATTTACGAACCAAACGAGCGCGAGCACACGCTGTATATACACAATTACACTTCAGATGTTAATCGAGCGGAAATTCAAAAGACAAAGAACTAAACAAACGAAAAGAAAATATTAAATAAACCAAAAAAACCCCGTAAAATAAAATAAATAAAAAAAGCATAAATAAATTAGTATAGAATCAAAGAAATAGTTGTCATTAAAAGTTTTCCATTGTGCAATGACAAACTGAATAGGGATTACCCAGTATTTCTTCCTCCACCGATTTCATATGCAGTTATCAAAACACTGTCACGTTCAATCAGCGTATGACTTAACGCCCAATAACGCCAAGCGTTAAATAACACAATTTAGTCAAAACAACGAAAATGAAATCACGTTATTAAGTCTGATATGGCTTATAATCATCCAATATGTCATAATGTCCTTATAGGAATTAACTTAAGTTCCATTTTTTTGTCAGGCATCACTTACTGTAAGAAAAAATTATAAAAATATCTATAAAAAAAGTACTTTTATGTTTTTTATCACTCGAATTAGTTAATATCTTTAATCAACAAACTTATTTTGAAATCTGGCAATCCATTATGACCCATTAGCAGATTAGTTGACCTTCCAATATTAAGTACAATACTAAACGACTAATTTAAAACATCAAAGATCAATTGAATTAAGCTGTCAACGAAATAGTCTATTAAAATATACAGTTTTAACAATGAGTGAGCTACTCAATCATTAAAATCCCTTATTCCTTCAAGTCCCAACTGCCCTAAAACTAAATCGAATATTTTCTATCAAAATATTTTAATAATGTAAAGGTATTAAAGTCTTCTCTTCAAAACCGATTAGAAAGTTCAATAAAGTTGTTATCTTATTATACGCGACTAATACAGCAGGTAAAATAGCATCAATTAAGATGAACTAAACAATAGGATTAATAATGTCAAAACAAAGTTTGAATCCGATTTGAGAATGGCAAATTTGAAATGGAAGAGATGGCTTTTTTTTCTCGACATAAACAAAGCCATTAGCAGACAACTACATCTCGTAGGCGACTGATATTGATTCAACTTCTTTTATCTCTATACACAAAGCTTTTCTAAAAAGGATTAGGATTTAGAAAGGAGACTAGTCGGTGTAAGTCTGTCTTTTTAATGTGTAGATCAACAGAACTAGCAAGACAAATTTCTCTACGCTTATCTTCCGTTTCATTGCAAGGTAAAATAATTATAGTTGGACATTACACAACTTTTAAAAAACTAATATATCTTAAGAAAGATTAAAATATGGCTGAAAACGGCAAGTGATAACTTGTGATAGCTAAATATTCCATTATACAATATATGAAAAATCAAATCACTCGTTTGCCTTTAAGAGCTAGCTTGTCATTTCAAGCATGAGAGTTTCTTTACATGATTAAATCATTTTTTTGTTGTTGAGATGTTTAACATATAAAATCTTCAACAACTTTCTTCAAAATAATTTGTGTATAGCTTTAACTTATTAACACCACAAAGAAAAAGTAGGTCTATACATATTACATCACGCTCATTGTTGCTCAATTTCTTTTGCTTTTCATTGTACAATACACATGTAAACGTTTACAAATTGCTCTCACATTCCATTTCAAACCCTAAACACAAAACTATTATCATTTAAATCAAAATTGCGCATGCGTGTAAATGAATGATGATCACCGGTTGTTATCTAGCAAAACTGCATTGAGTTCTTCAGTTTGCACCAAAAGTCTAGAATTAGACAGGTGGAAATGCATGGTGCTGTTGAAGAGAGGGATGGTCTTGACACGCGGCTTTAAGACGCATCAACCGCCGCATCAACTTTAGTTTCCATCATCATAGTCACATCATTAACAAAAGAATTTCAATGGAGATAAAATAAAAAAGCTATACAGTATACAAGTAACGCAATTCAGTGCTGTCCTTTTGTTCTCTTATACAAGCTCATGCATCTATATACTGTAGATAATAATTTATTCCGCTTCCTTGTCAACCTTCATCGTTATCTGTGTACAATGTTGTTAAAACTGAAGAAAATTCAAACACTTTACATCTTGAAAAATGATGATATGCACCGAGAGGTTAAAGTTACAAATTGAAACTGCTTTTAATTTTTTTTTAGCTAAGACTTAAAAAATTTTCAATTATTGAGAATAAAATTTGAAATGCCACAATAAAATTGACAGCAATATTTGAACCAAATAAAAAAGCAATATAAACATCATTGTTCAAAGTTGGATTAAACAATCAATATCGTAGATTGGATATTAAGACGCCATTGATGAAATTCAAACTTTTCATATCTAACAATGGCGCCACCTCTGTTTACAAATGTCAGCCCAAGTTGCACAAAGACTACTTAATAGTTTATGATATGGTATACAATTATTCCCTACGATAATAAGAGTTGGTATCAGCCGTTAAAAAAATCTTTTAGCAAACAATTCAAGTCAGGTTTTGCTCAATACTACTGAGAACGGCAAAATCTGTTGCCGTCACGATGCAACCTTAGACGGCAAAGCTTTTTAGCAATTACCGAGATTTATCAACAACGCATTCTAAATAAATAAATCTCCAACATCGCAAATCAGTACTGCGTTTTTCAATAACAATACTACTTTAACTTGCTACTAATAAATATTCTATTTACTTACTGTAAAAAATATTCACTATAAAGGTTTCCATTTGTAACGCACATGATTCTAAGAACAATTAGGACATTAAGCAACTCCAAAAAAAAAAAACCTTAATAATAATACAAATAACAAAAGTTGGATAGATGGCTTCATTATCCATCTATTCATAATTACAGTATACAGATTCCATTAACTATTGTAGCAGCTATTTACAAAAATTTATCTATGAATAAGCTTGTTACCACATCTCCATATCCTACACTTGATAAATACGGTAAGGTATTTAAATTTAGCGACAAAAATCGCACACTTCCTGCATTTAATCACTTTCTTGTAAGCTATTTATGGAAAATAAGTATAAAAAAATTCATACGTAGGAACACATGGGACACACACCAGTCTAGACTTTTTCCAATATAATAAAAAACGCGTCTTCTGAGTGCACATGGCCGCTGGGTTAGCTATTAAATCAGCGCTGATGACTGATAAGCGTTCAATGAAACGCTGACATGTCATGTAACAAAAGATTTCCCGGAAAAAGAAAATCACTTGTCCATGACAATGAACGATACAGGTAGAATTCCTTTCATAACCGATTTTAGTAAAGTTCTTTATATAACTTATAAACCATTTATAATTTAAATACTGTATATACAAAACCCCCAAAAGCATGGTTTTGATCAATTTCTTACACTTACAGTATGTTTATTATGCTTAGAGCTCATATGTACAAATATTCTCATTCAATTAAAGATCAGTGTGTAATGCGTCAAAAATTGATGAAATTTATAAAGTAACCAAAATGGCACTTTTTAAATGTAAACAACTTTTGGCGTCTTACTGTGTTGCCATTTATTTTGTTGTATTTTCATGCTCTCCCCACTATTTCTTTTACTATTTTTAGGTAACTTTTAAAAAGGTTGCAATAAGTAAATGTTAACTGAACCATTGTAAATGCAGAGCTACATTGCACAGTATATTTGTACTGTACTTTAAGTAAAACAACATTTATGCCTAAAAATAATGTAATTTCGTCAATTTAATTTTTGTGACGCTGCATTTCTTTTTTGCAAAATAAAATGCAATAATCAATATTTTAGTGGGTAATTGTACCATAGTTGAAATACTGTACATCAGTAGTATTGATCAACAACACAGCAGGCAATCGGCCATAAACGATCGTCCACATTCATACGGTCCATTGTTAAAGTACAATTTGGAAAGCAATAAATAGCCCAATCATGGTTAAGGGTATCAAATGGGGCGTAAAACAAGTGAGAGACTTAATGTGTGGGCGTGAACATACAACTGAGCATCCCAATATCACCACTGATCGATTTAGCTAACTTATATGGCGTCATGTATTATGCAATTGCTACAAATTACAACTCCTGCCATCACATTCAATTTACATTTTAATTTCTGAAAGTAATTTCAGTCACATATTTTATTATTTGAAATTAAGGAATTGTGTGCTCATGTGCTGTGAACTGAATCTTAGCTTTAATCGAGTAACTTGCTGCTCTAAAAAGCATGCCAGCCTACTTTTTAACAAGTGCAAAAATGTTAGATAGAGAAATCTATTTATACGCTGGCAAAAAGAAGCTGACAAAATAAAAATGCTTCATATTTTCGCACCCACTACAGCTATTACGTTACTATTACTTATTGGAAGTGCGGCTGCGCAGCTGTCCTAGCAACAAACACAGCAAAGATCGTCAATTTTCAGTTAGAAGCCAGGTGGTGTAACAGTAGCATAAATATAATTCTTAACGGACAAAACGAAGATGGTAAAGTGATAGTAATAGAACGGGGGGAAAAAAAGCTGGAGAGAGATTGAGAAGTACCTGATTGATTATGAACTTGTGCAGTGCCAAAGTAATATAAAGCACTTACAGTGTGTTACCACTTTTAAAAGAAAGTTAAACATGCCAACAATGTCTTGTTAATCTAATGATAAATATCATTTTGTAATACAATCAAATTTCCATCAATTTCATATAAAATATTTTGTAAGCTACAAAAAAACCTGTTTACAATAAATCTCTCTCTAACCAATTGTTTTCCAAGTTGAAATTGAGTTTAAGTCACATTTGTGATTGACCACTTAGAAGCACTAATCTCCAATTTCAACTTTCATTGTCAACTTGGATACTACAGCCTACCGGTATTGTGTAAAGTAATGCCAATTGTAGCAGGTAAATTGCATTTTAAACTTTCATGTGATCGACTTCCTTCTGTCATTGTGGATTTAAAACAAAGCCTTTTTACACGACAGTTTTATTCAACCACATACATTTTTTAGCCTTCTAATGGATTATACACGCCTGGGCAATGTGTCAAAGCAATGATCACGCGCTTGTTTCATTTTATTTTTCCGGTCTATTCCTCACTGAAGTACGCCATAATTTCAATGGTATTCAATACGTTAAAGTTGGTATTGTTCAGCATGTTGCATTTTTTATATAGTTTAGCTGTACCAAGGACACCAAATTCCTATTAAGTATTCCAAGTGACTTCAATATTAGGGTGTTAATTTGGTGTCATCAGCAGCCAGCATTCGACAGATCTTATTACAAATGTAGGCTGTCTATTTATAAGGCGGATATACATGCACACTTTATATAGATAACTAATACCTTCATGTACATAGACGAATATGATAGTGAAAAGAAAAACAATATGAAATGTTTCACGCCCATTTTGTACGTGCTATCACCATCTCCAACATATCACCCACATCTCACAATGCCACATTCTCGTCTTCCATATATATATTACACGCAGCGTAATATATACCGTATATAGAAGATTTCCAAAGAACAATAACTGTTTATAACTGATTATTAGTGGTGGTTGGTGTAACTTTACTACTATCAAAGGACTTGGTGCGATGTGCACGCTGAAAATGTACCAATATAACTACGCATACAAGACAGAATTGGCCTTTGTTATCATTGTCAATGGCAAAGAAGAAAAGAGAATAAAAACAAAAAAAAGAAGAGCAATCATACTATTTATTCAATTTAACAAAGCGTAAAATTATCATGTAAATTAATACTTCCGAGTGGGTTTCTATGCTAACTTTTAAAGAGTAAAATCGTTTTATTTTTGTGTGTTGGAGTTCCTTGATAACAAAATTTAATCATTTCTTAAAAGTCATTAAGAGGATTTTTCCTGCTTCGGTTCTGTTCGCTTGCAACACTGGCAATAAAATCAGTTTCTCAAAAAGTAATAAAAAAAAACCTCCTGCAAAATAATTTTAGATCGTCTTTTAATGTGCCACCTGGTATAATTTCATCAACCAGCAATTACGCCTAAAGTACTTGTAGATGAGCATCAGCACTCATTTTGAAAACGTAATTTCTCTCTGCTAAATTATCGTGTGAAAATATCACATTGTTACATGCAATTACCACGTGACATTGAGATGAATTATGACGTCATACAACAACAAAAAGATAACCTCCAATAAAAAAAAAATTTTTTTCTACTATGGTTGATCAAGTGAAGTTTTATCGAGCGACATCTACCAGTAAGAGTACTTTATGACTGTATTGTCAGCTGAATTAACCTGTTTCTTATCTGTTAACCCCACTCGTTTTAGTAAATTAGTCCCATTTGACCTTTTAACCGGCTAAACACAGCTCTTAAAACGAAAAGGAAGTGCTCTTAGTTTGGAAGAAAACGACTTAGAAACAAGAAGCCCCTAAAACTCTAAAGAAAATTAATTACCAAAATTTAATTAGGAATAAAACAAATATTATTTAAATTCTAAAAAATCGATCGATTTATGGATCGATAAAGAATAGTTCATAAGATAGCTAATTATTATGATCATCTTCACTCAACTAAACCAAAAATTTGTATCATTAACATTCGCTTGAAAAACTGCTAAAATGACTACGCAGTCAACTGAGAAATGACCAATTAGCTATAGAAATTGATTTTACTAGATCGATTAATAGGTAAATCGATAAAAATAATTAAAATTGCTAAAAAGGAAAAGTGATTATACACTAAACTTAATTTGGAACAGCATTTTCGCATTTTTGCGTCACATCCGTGTCCCCTTGCCATCAATTTCCGCTCAACAACCATCATTAACGTTATCCCTTCAATATCCGTAGACAACCTCATTTATGTCTCAATTATCGTGTCTAATGTTATTAATAAACCATTCGGCCTCCTGCACATGCGCGTTCAGGGAACAAAATAAAGTTTTATCAGATATTATATCCTGCAAGTTACTTGTACAATACCAAACAAGACTTTCAAAAAAGCAAATAAAATTACGAAATTGACGGTTGAAAACATTCAAGATAAGAGATAAACCTAATATTTCCAAGAAAATGTCAAATGAAACCAGACTTAAATAAAGACCATTACTTCAAATAACTTGCTGTGGAAGTTTTCATTTTAAATTACACAAGTTAAATTACAACTGTCAATATTGCTTACTCAAGCAAAAATTCAATCGTTAATCGTGGTTTTAAAATGGTAAAGTTAATTAAAGTTAAGCGAAATGACAGCCTTTCCATCAGTAATTATCCAGACATACTGAACAAGTAGAACTAACATTGATGAAACTAACAAATTCACATCTACAGTACAAGTAAATTTAATGGATTTTGTTTCTTTCTCCACATTGATTTTTACCCCATGGAGATTTAAAAGGGTATAGAAGTGAGATGGCTGGTCGATGGTGGTGGTTCTAGTCCACCTATTGCACTCTGTCAAGAGTGTATAACCAATAATAATAATAGTTGTACATTCAATTACTCCACATGGCGTCAAAGTCTAACTTTTAAATTGACTGAGTGATGTCTCCGGATAATCCATCGGATGGGTGATTGACCGGCCATCTACACAATTTGCCAATTAAAACATTCACACGCATGCGCAACGAAACCACTTCAAAGTAAATCTACTGCTTTGCCATTACCGGACAGCGTTGGCGTAAAAAAAATAAAATCAAAGTTAAGCAAACTAAATTAAATATTTTTCTACCAACCCACTCAGCACTCGAGTTAGTTTAATAGAGTTTCGTAATTAGATTTCTAAGCCCAGTGAACTTTGTTACTGGTCAATTTGTATTTTAGATAACGTTACGCAATGCAAAGCTTACCAATGGTAGTTAATACGGTAGTTGAAAAGTAAAAAGCTCCTGCAAATTTCCATTGTGATCCAGCTTTGTGTGGGACACTTCTGATAATGACCGTTTGAAGTATGTGGTAATCCTCCTCGCTCATATTGTACTTTTTTTTGACTAATTCCTCAAAGCAGGTCAAAGCCATCCGTTGTTTGGACTCGTTTTCTGATTCCAGTGCATCGAAGACGGCTGCTCCAACCAGCAAATAGGTGAAAGTGCAGACAATCAGCGAAAGAGTTCGAATGTTTTGTCTCTTCATTACGGACCCCACTATCCCGGTCGTTCTGACTGACGGCCTCCCCTTGCTCAGTCCCACAACTTCTCGGCTACTGCTTCCTCGATGTCGGCGACTAACCACCCTACTGCCACCGCCTCCTTCGCCTCGTCGACGGCTGCAGATAACCCCAGCCAACGACGACGCATCACCGAGGAGGGATACACCAGATTTCTTCTCAATTTTTAAAGACACTTAAATCTCCCGCCAAATACTTTGCACTTCCTAGTAATGATTATTGCCCGATGGTAATTCTTGACGTATTCAAAAAACATTAAAATATCTTCAATTTTTGATGGTGATGATAGTGAATAATGTAGAAATTAATTTAAAATAAAATAGATTTTCCTATTTAATTATTTAACAATGGAGCTAGTTGTTTTAAATAAGCAATCAAACTTTGAGCAGAATATTAACAATCGTTTAAAGCACTACCTTTAAACACCAAATTACAGAAAACAAATATTTTTTTAAATATATTTTTTGTAGAAAATAAAAACTGGTATGGATAGACTCCTAAGTGCGTGCAGTGAATTTAAGCCGGATCCACGTGACGGGTTTGACGGGGTTAAAAAACCGCCATTGGGCGTTGAACACGAGAGCAATTGACAACACTGGCAAAAGATCAACAACATCCATCCATGAGCAGGTGCATAAGCCTTAATCCAATGCCAAGGAAGATGGCGCCATGGCACTAATACACAGCTATACACACATCACACACACTCGTACACACGCACACGCTTTTCGTTATAATTAAACAAAAAACGATGAGATAAAAATTAACAATTTCAACGACGTATATTCCATTTTAGTAGAATTAATTTCCCTTCAAATTTTCTTCGCAAATTATCCAGTAAATCACAATACACGTTAAAATAATTATAACGATTTGACGCAATTGTTTTCCCTTAATTTTCCTCCCTAAGGTTTTTACAGCGATAGAGACGAATAGCCGGCACAGAGCGCAGCATCGACGGCTGCCAGAATGATGGATAATCGGAGTTAGGCCTAGTTAATTAAGTTTAACCCGGCGTCAAATTTTCAAATTAGGTTAAAAATTAGATGACTTTACAAAATAATTTCGTGTAGTAAAAAAATTCCAATCCGTTAACTTCTTTGAAGTAGTTTTTTTCTAATGTGCGTTGTGAAGGAGAGTCTTTTGACTCCAGCTGCTGCTCTCCATCCCTGTGGCCGATACCGACCGACTGAAGCTGAAGAAGCGTCGGTTGCACCGACAACGCGTCTACAGTATCTGATCAAAACGTTGACTTTACCGGATGAATCCATTCCAAAAAAATGGGGAAAGTGATGTCATCCATCCTTACAAAGATCCCTCCATCGCTGCTCACTCCAATTTTAAATGAATAAAATGTACAAAACTCAATGGAGAAAAAAAGTAAAAGCATATTGTATATTTGTTCAAATGATTATAAAAAGACCACTACTTTATATATTTTAGAAAAATATGAAATCCATCGTCGATAAAGTAGTATTTTGTAGAGATCGAAAAGCCACCTGGTGGCAGGGCAACATTTCAATTTGGGATTAGGGATTCCATAACCACACACTCAAATGATCGACAGGCAAAGCGTATCAAGCTAACATCAACGAATTTTTTTTATTTTTAAAAGAAAAAAAAAACTTCACTTCTCTTTTAAATAAATCTGTGTGAAGCCCAAGCATCAATCGTTTCGTTCACAACAGATACATAAGTTTGAGAAATCTACTGTAACTAAAAAGATGGGAAGAAAAATCTCACAAAGTCGACAGCAACAGATTGGTAAAACGCGCCGTGGTATTATGTTTTGACGGCTTAACGGTCGACGCCACTTTCAAACATTTGTTGCTATTTTAGGCTCTGCCATCTGTAGTCATTTCAGTATATAATGTACCTACACCACAAGACTGCAAAAACTTGACTATGAAATTTAATTAAATAACCTAATTTAGAGCATCTTCATAAATGTGTCATCTGCATGATACCACCAAAATAAAAAGCTTTACTCACGTATATTATTGCAATACATTCCCACTGGAAAAAAAATAATATGCTTATATGCAACCAAACAACAAATTTAACATAGTAATTTCCACCCTAATAAAACTTAACATTTTGCATAATTTATAACGTATGTCCGCATAATATGAATTACACTTCACGTTATGTAATGAAATCCAGGAGAAAATAACGTCACATGACGTCATGCCCTAATTATGACCACCATGACGCAATATAGCGTACTAAAAACACCTCAGCCATTAGTAATTAATGCTTATGATAATTCTCACGACGCATGCGCTCACCTTATAAAACTAATTAACTGATGCCTTAACTTTCCGAAAAATAATTTATCAATTTTTCTAAAGAAACAAATGCTTGACGTCAGAGCAACACAACTGTCTTTATCTGATAAAACGACAACAAAAAAATCCATTCGCTAATTAAACAATTTCAATAGGAATATACAAGGAGTAAGTGAAGAAGTAGTCCCTCGATGACGTCATCACCAGCTCCCCAAACGACGCCTCAAATAAGTACATCAAATATACACCAGCTCAATCATCCCTTGCTTCATTAATTTATTGCACTTTTCTTTTGATAACTTATAGCGTACAAAAGAGAGTTGGAGACCCTTAATACACACAAGTGTAAATCAATCGGCAAACCAAAATAACAAAATTTCATAAAAAAAAAACAACAGATGTAATTTGAAGATAAAAACAAAGTAAAAGTACTACAACTAAAACCAAAATAATAGACACCGCACATATTAATAAAATGACTTAAGCAGAACCACAATTATAACACGAATTCAATTAAATTTATCAACTTTCTAGATCCCTAGTTCTACCTTTGCCTGATGGAAAATTTACCAAAGTTAAGCAACCGAAAGTTTAGCCTCAGCTTGGGTTCAAGAAACTTCAGGATTAAAATTTCTAATGCAAAAAATGCCTACCAATAATTTTATCATAGCTGAAACAATGCTTCTGTCGTAACAAAACCATCGTGTACAGTAATTGATTTCTGAAACTATTAAAATAATAGTAGAGTTACTTTTGCGATTCGATTGGGTTCGTTGGTAAAGGAGTACTGTACTAGATATACAAGTATAGCCTAAATACAATTTCACATTGTTTTCTTTTTTCTAAATGCAAATATTTGTATAACATTTAAAATACAAATACGGTATAAACTCCATAGAATAAACCATGCATCATCATCCCTCCACCCACTCCTTTCAATTCATATGAAAAATAATTTCAACGCTGTCAGCTGCGGTTTTTGCAATTCCCATAAAAAGTCGAAACATTTTTTCAAGCATTCGTCTTTACACAGTGCGCCATCTAGGTCACGCCATGTCAGTGCAGTTAAGTTGGTCAACTAAAAAGATATAAAACTGTCCACACATATGCATAAAGTGGGTGAAATTCAGCATAAAGTTGCAAACAACAGTTACCCCTTATGAGTATACATTTATATTATAAATGTGTGTGTGTTTATATGAGGTTTGTATGTCATCATGCACACAATGTGTAGCTACAGTATACATGTTAGGTAGAGAAGAGAGAGAGAGTGATAGAGAGAAGTCTGGGCTTTATGTAACAGGCCTGCATGTAGCAACTGTTCCCTAGCAACCGTTCCCGCCAATTGACGTCAGAAGTTGGCTGGGTTGGTTGGTAGGGAGATGCGCATGCATGAAATTCAGGCTAACAGCACCAGAATATGGTTCTTCAAAAAACCGTACCTCCAAACTTCATTTGGACCAAAGCTATTTACAAACCGGAAATTGATACTGTGTTCGTGTCAATGGATAAAATGCGCAAAGCACAAGATGACATCGTTTTCCAATACCAAACACATTAGCATTTACTTTGCACGCTAAAAAACAAATGTAATTTCAGCATGCTGCACTCATGCTGTTGCAATTCCTTTTCTCACCAACAGATAAAAAAAACCAACTTGAAAATAACTTAATAATTAAAATACCTTATTCGCAACGCAATCTAATAAACGCAGTCTAAATTTTCTTTAATAAAAGATCATTTCAAATATCTATGGGTGCATCATGCGTTAAATTAGCTGGGTAAACAATAGTCATTGGGACGTGTGCTTCAAGGCAGTCTAAAAATATACACAAACAAATCTCCGATTTATATTTTGAACAAAATGACGGTATTGGTGGAACAGTCATATAGGTCGCAGCCATCACCATAATGATATCAATAACTACTACAATAATTGACGACTCATCATTCTTGACAATGCTTTCAACTAAAGCGAAATACATGCGCATTTTATTATTACTACTTCTAAAAAAAGACAATTTTCTACATGCGTCAACGTTAAAAATAAAATGTTTTTAAATGCATTTTTAATATATGCTTGAAATTTCTATATGGAAGCTTTTGTGTAACGGCTTTATTATAGTCGATCTACAGGGAGAAACGGTGACTCAATTTGCCGCATTGGCAGAGTATGGAAATTAGACAAAAGAGCGCAGTGAGGGTATTCAGTACTACAATGCGTTTTAAAATGTCAAAAAATCACTTTCTGAAAGCTTATAATTGTTATTTAACAATTCAAACTATAAACTGGTGATGTTTACGTTTCCATTACTTCATAAAACATGAGATAAAAATTACTAACTAAATACACAAAAACAACAAGTACATTCTCATTACCAAATTTTCCAAAACAAAATAGTTGGTAAAGTAGTAATTAAATATAATTTTCAGTTAATGATTTGTTTTTGATTGCAGTTGCAACAATGTCAATGGGCCTGACGAGTTGACTGACATTAACTAAGTCATATCATAATTGCTCCTGCAGGTCTTCAACCTTAGATGAGTTGTTGCCAACTTAAAACACGCATAAAAACAACGCCAAATCTATCTCCATATCCCCTAACACGCTATACAAGTGGAATAAAAGTGCAAAATCCACTCTCTCACTCTTTCTCCATAAATATACGATGTAATTTAATTATGGCATTTTTCCAAAGAAAAAAACGTTATATCGGCAGGTGTTACTGCAGAATTAGTATCTTACATTTAATAAAATTGTTAATTTAAATAATCTCACTTAAAAATCGTACTTTTGCTTTAATTAACATTTAGATGAGCAACTGTAATAAACTCGAAAGATCTCCTTAGCACTGAAGTTTGGCAATCACTCGTAGCATCAGTGCAATGCAGTGGAACATAATACTTCATCAACAACAGTAAATTACGATTAGTTTCAGCCTAGTTAAAGCACATTAAAATAAAAATTTAATCAATTTATCACTGCACTTCCTGGTAATAACATACTCTTAAAGTTACTAATTACACTACATAACCTAAACTTCTAAAAATAATCTAAAAATTTAAATTATGCTCACATCAAAATCGTGCATGGAGCCATGTGCTAAAAATTCATGGGCGTAAAACAATGTAATTTGTCATCGTAAGTTAAGTGCACTAGTGCGTTGCAACGTTCAGCATATGGTTCTCATATTTCCGATGTATTTATGGGTCCTCTATATTTATCAATAGGACCTCGCCTAGATAAACATATTTAGGGTTGAATAATTAGCTGGAGATGACAAATGAAATCGTTGAAACCGACGACTAACTAAATTAACGTTAAATCCCACATGGATAACCTTATTAGCCTCTTTTTTTGATTCTTCTGTGTCTCTATGAACACTAGATTGCAATCTACAATATGTGTCAATTACGAAAAAGGAAATACCGAATGAAAGCATTAAAGCATAAATTGCTTTTATCACCGCTAAAAACTAACTAAATTATCAATATTTTAAACCATGCATGATCTACTCTTTTTGCTTTCGTTTGATTAAAGTAAACTGCAGTTTTACCACATACATTTTATGTAAGAATCAATAATACTAGCGCCTCAAAACCCTTTGGTATTAAAAGTTTTTGCGTGAACCCACAATCATTTTAAGTAACAAACTTAGTACACACAACTTGCATTAAAATAATTACATTTTTTTATAGATTTATATTTAAGCAATTCCAAAATCTTAAGTAAAAAACACATAATTTAGTGGTACAAATTAAATGGTTGCATCTGCCATTCATCTTTTAAGAAATCTTTTACAATAAAAACATAAAATGAGATTTAAGCATACTGTATATTTCCCATACGATAGATATGATAAAGCACTCGGCATAAACTCCCACTTAAATATTTCGACTTATAAATAATGCGGTATATACACGCTTTCATCACGATTTTATCAAAGATCATTGACCTCAGTACTGACAGCAAATTCATTTAGATTTTTGAGTTATTTAAAACCAATTGTTTCTTCCACAAACCAACAACTTGACGTGAAAAAAGCTGAACAAATCACCATGCCCACAATATTTAAATGCCTTTACTAACTAATGCACCACTAGTCTACTTCCTGTATTGATTTCAGGTAAGTTCAGTTTGCATTAAATCAACGTAAGCATCACATCATCATTGTTGTCAAATAGGCGCCCATCAGTCTAAACATTTTCAGATAATTACTTCATACCGAGTTATTTACCCTCCCACTTAGTATATACACACATACTACATAAACACATATTTCTCCACATTAATTCTCCTCAACCACCCAATCCCATCACAATTTTCTTACTCAACAACGTCAAAACTAATCTCAAATTCGCACATCGAAAGTTATTACTAATCCTATTCTGTATATTATTATGAATTTTACGATTTTACAGAAACGGAAGTAAGCATGAAAAAAATTTAGCATTAAAAGTTCTATCTAAAAAGTTGAACGGAGCGATGGTCGATATTTCATCATTCTGCCATATGATAAAAAGTAGCGTGTAAGAGCGAATATGTTGTCATGGAGCGCTGCACTACGATAGGACCTTCCATTTAGGCCACATGATCCATATATAGTCGGGTTTGGACAGCTAAAAATAGAACTGTTGATTACTCAGCTATTTTTAGGTTACCTGGTGCAGACAGATTACTGCACTGCCGACGCCCAACAAAAAATAAGGGAGGAAAAGTGAAAGCGAATAAAAATAAAAATAAATTGATGCGCTAAACACAGTGCAGCGTTAGAACGAAAGAACCCCGGGAAATGTGTTCAAGTATATAAACATGGTTTCTGTCCTCCTCCCCTCCTCTTTACATACACAATATAAATCTATGTATAAAGAAAAAAGTTAGGTCACAAGGCCAACCGCCTCCAATGACGTCATACTATCCATTTTTAGGTTTCTAAATAGATAAACGGACAAAAAAATGACATGAAACTTGTTCAAATTTAAACAAAATCGTGTAGTCAAATTACAGTGCAAGTCACATTTTTAGAAATGTATGTAAACATTAATATTGAAAAATGATTGCAAATTTCGATAATGATGATATATGAGTAAGTTATTGCCTACTATTTTTTATTTTTGGATATGATAACTTTCTGACAATCGTCTGTTTACTCGCAGATGTTATAAATACAGTGCTGTAAAACTAACTTGCCTGAAATGCTAAATCAAAAAGTTGCCATTTATTCATGTTATTTACTTGTGTACTATAAAAGTCAAAACTTATTTATAGATTCAAATAGTACCAGTTTTAACCTCAGTATCCAGCAAATTTAATGGGTTTGCTGTAAAAAATTGATTTTCTCTTTTTAAGTTTAAAAAAACTGCAATTACAATGGTAGTTAAATGATTGAAAATCACGTATAAAAACTCATTAACCGTACACAAACATTAAAAAAAATTCTTTGAATTAAGGTTTGGAAACTAAAATACTGTATTGATTTCTAAAACTATTTCAGGAAGTCATTTATAAGTAAATGAAAGTACCGTTCAAGTATACGTTACAGTATTTTCAATCAAAAATGATTGGCTAAATTTGTATTGTTATAACTGTCGTGCTAATTTATTTGGATTCTAACTACAGTAACTCTATACTATGTCGATAAAAATGTCTTTTGGCAAATAACAAAAGCTAATATTGTTTTAATAATACTGTATATAACGACTTAGTTTTTTGTATTGCGTTGTTTATAACCTAAATAACATTCTAGTACACGAACAGGTATGTCTACCTATAAATAACATGCCATAAAGAACTCTTAGAGATGGGCTGAAATTCAAATAACCTTGCATGTTATTTTATTTATAAACACAGATAAATATAATTGGCTTTGATATGTTATATCAAAACTTAAAAAGTCCAATTTCACAGCTTTACTTGTCATTAACGCACAGTGTTTTATTCCCCATAAAATCTACGTAACCAATATCAAAAATAGAAATTGCGACTTTAAATTATTTATTTTCTTGCACTGTAATAAGTCCTTTAATATTTTCTGAGAACAAAAACAAGCTAAATTTGAATTAATAAAACAGAATAAAGGTCTGAACTACACCAATAACGATGTTTTGTGTGTTTTACACACGCAATGTTGCATTAAACATAATGATAAAAAACAGACAGTTTGACAACTGGGGAAAGCGTTAAAATGCTGTTAGGTACCATATATTAATGTGCCGGTATTTTACGTTTCTTTATTGGCAGCAAAGTTGTATTCCGTAAAAAAATGTTTGGCGTTTCGTTTGTTCGTCTACGACAGCCGGTTACATCTTTCCCCAGCACCATCATCAAGAGCTGCACTTCTCCTTTTATTGCTTTCAAGTGTTGTCAAATATATCATTAACGTTGATCAAAACATAATTTTCATCACTGTATCTGCTCTTTCCATCTTTTTTTTCGGTTTATTTTTTTTAAAAAAAACTTTTATCTCTAAACACATTTCATATTATATTCTACCCTGATCAGTTCTAGTGAATAGCGAATATCTGACATTTATATTTTTTTTCCTTAAGATCTGCACACTATTCAGTCCATACAAAAAGCTTTTCCTATTCAATCTATTGAAGGTCTAACAAAAAAAAACTTGGAAAAAAAAGTCGGCTAAAAGAAAACTCTTGCTATTTTCTTTTAGAGGTCAAAACAGCTGTTGACCCTCTTCAACTCTTTCAGCACATATTGCTATAATCGTATCATATCGCTAGCACTTTATAAAATATTACAATAACGTATGCAATAATTTTTTCACATACCATTTCAGCTTTACTACAGTATACCAGAGAATTAACTTTTCTAAATACAGTGCATTCCTATTTCTTCCAGCTTAGTTACTTAATGCAAGAATTTTTTTAAGATGACAAACTTGGCTTTCAAAATAAAAAAAATCAAAAGGAGATGCTTAAATTTGTCAATAAACGGTCCCTTTCCTATGTCAACCAGACAAAATGTTGACAATCCAAACTAAATGAAATACCAATGATTCTAGTAAAAATAATTCCAAATTCCAAGCATGATCTTCCAAATCTAATCTCATGGTGCCAGCTAAAAAAATTAGCTCATCAGATAAAAAAAAATAAGTTTCATTATTAACAGTTATTACATGAGCACGACTTCATCAAAGTTGAACCACAATAACCCACTCACATTAAAATTAAAACAAAAATATCATTTCCTCCATTGTTACCATTGTTTTTATGTCTGCAGTAGCCTATATTTACAACTAAGCGACTGCAGTAATAATGTCAATATTTCCTAAAATAGCTTGCAAACAAAAAACGAGTGCATATACAATATGTGCCTAACTACAACTTAACAACAATTAAACAGTTTTAAAAAAACTCTATTTTTGATACTGCATGGAATAAATAAAAGTAACAAGTTCAGACGTCTTGAGCTAAAATAAATGCCACTTGAAATGTTACCATATCAAACAAGCAAATATTATTGGTTGTTCACAACACGAATGCATGTAAATATATGTCAACAACTTGGAGATGCTACTTGTTGACGTCAACGTTGAGTAATATTATGCACATAGAATATAGTTCGCATAACTTAAATCTATGTAAATCCCTTGCAAACCCAATTTGTGACAACTGACTGCTTCTCTCGACATCTACATGGATAAATACAATATGAAGGACGCTTTTCCTCAAACTTTACATTATGCAACATATAGCAGAAACGGGATATGTTAAAATAATGCACATATCGTCCTCCAAATATGATTACAGAATACCCAAAACTTTAGGCTATATGCATAACATGTACTGAACGCTCTGTTCAAAGCCTCAAAATGCATTATCATTTTAAATATGCAAAGCCATGCAAAACGCACCGCCTTAAGTTAACCACGTTATGTTGACGCCATTGTGAAAAATTAGACCCATGACACAACCAAAGATTCCATCAAAGAATTTTTGCTTACACTGTACAGTAAAGTAACAGCAGATATATCGAGAAAAACTTACGAATCCTACATTACAATAATACGAATAGTTTCGATGTTTAAATTACACTATAATTTTAAGATATGCGAAACACCCATTAACTAGCAACTAGAAGGATTGGTACCATTAGTACTATGAAATATGCACAACTGCAACTAAAATATTTATTTGGAATATTTATTCAAATGCAATGGTAAAAAACACTCTGCAATAAATCTAGAATTTCAACAGAATTGCATAAAATGTTGCAAGAGCAGACATCAAAATTTCCCATTTGGCCCATGTAATTTGCCATTTTCGATCAAGATCTGGCCCTCTAATCGTTTCCCTGAATTTCGCAATTTTAACTATGCAAGTGGTGAAAAATTGGGTCTGTTTGAAGAGGTAAATAAATAAAGTAGATAGAGAGAGAAGAAAGATACCAACAGTTTGGTCATCGGTTACCATTGTTACCGCTGATGACGTAATTCGCCAACCCACTTATTAACCCCCATATACGGTTGCTGTAGCTAAAGCATGACTGAGTAAAGATGCGTTTTTATCTCCCCCTCATAGAAAAGTGTAACGCAATTAGAAAATGATAAACGTAGACAGAAATATGAAAAAGCGTTGCTCGCAAAATTATGCAAAGAAGAGAACGCAAAATCACTTTGTTATAATGTTATACTATAGAAAAACGCCTACGTCAATGATTTCCTTTCAAATAATTCTACAACCGAAGAAATTGAAAGCAAAAAAAGATTTGTAAACTTGCCGAGAAACGAAGTTTATACAAACTTGTCACTTTACAGGTTTTACGCCAAAATTCACAGAAATCCAGGCATACTGTACATTTAAACTTATCCACGTTTAGGATAACAATACTAGATATTGAAAAAAAGTACCCTTTTAAAAAGCAGAAGCAAATTTAAGCTGCGATCACAACTAAGCAGCGACTGTATAAAATTTCTGCACACACTTTCGGCAAACTAACCATTAATCTTCAAAATTACAGTATATAAACCTTGTATATTACAAATGATTATTTTGTAATATTAACGAACCATTATGTTTCCATCTTAATCTAGTTATTTTGCATTTTCTTCTCGAAACTAGCTGCATACCGGTAACGCTTAATCTAATCGAATAAAATAATGGTAAAGAAAATGCAGCCATAATAAACGTAATTGAACGAGACGTTACAGCTATGATTTGCACACATACCACTAAAACTACCACGTAATACACTTACGAACACACAATAATTTGTTTAATGGATTTACTTAAAAATTTACCTTGTTAATTTTGTCTTTATCTTCAAAGGCTTGTGCTTTCGATAAGATTCGATTTCCTCAAAATTGACGGTCTTCATTCTCCTTGTAAACTTTTAAGTAGCGTTATACGGTATATTTATCATGTACTACAGTCAAATAGCTTGTTACTGTACTGTAATAAACTTCGGAAATTTCCATGATCAATTCAAAAGTTTTAATTGTATTCAACATGTGAATGCAATTTGGCACCACATTACGATCACGACTGCGCGGCGAGTTGTTTAAACCTCAATTATAGTAAACCCATCGAATTATTTACACAGGTAATCAACGTAAGATCGACCGTATATTAGAAATTACTTATTATTTTATGTAATATTGTATACACTGTATTTGACGAGGGGGGTTACTAATAGTATTGTAAGCAAGGCGACTTGGCCTTGATTTTGTTCTGGTCACTGTTAAGAGCGCCAGTTTGGTTATCGGCATTACATGGGATTAGAACAAAGTTAATTTACATCAGCAAGACATCGCGTCAGCAAAAATATCTTATTTTGTTGCGTGTTAAGTTTTAGTTAAGACTATAATATAAATATTTATAACGTTGATATTAGTTTACATACCTATATTCGCACTTGAAATACAGTACGGTATATGACAGTTACTGTTATCACTCGGTGATGTGGATTTCGATTGGCGGGGTGCACCTCCATATTTTGTTGCTATTATCGGAAACATTTCCACCGCCAGAAACTGTTTGACTATGACATCGGACGTCTAATTTGTAGAGACCGGGACAAAAAAACACAATTGAACAACTATGTTTATAACTTTCTTGATCCGCAATCTAGAAAATTAAAAATGACAATCAACTTTTTTAGAGCACACACCGTAACTTTACAACACACTTTACAAACACAACTAAGCTAAGAGCGCGCCGCCGGGTATCAACATCATCCGGCGGCGCAATAGTTTCCAATACACGTCGTAAAGCTACAGCCGAAAATGACAATCGGCGTTACAACTTTATAACTTAGTAATAAAACAAAAAAAAAATCATCAGCTGTTTGTTAGTGAATACAAGCTGCTTTGTTGAACTATAAAACAATTTATTTGAAAGGGTAAAAATATCTCTGGATTTACCTAAATGACTTTTTGTAATAAAACTTGTACAAGGTATAACGTTAACCTAAACGGTTTACAAATCACTAACAGTAACTGCTAATTCTGTCTACACTACCGCATAAGTACCGGTAATTTTTAATTGATGTGGGCACCAATAACATGTTTAGTTTCTCGTCCGTATTTGTAATTAAATCTAGCAAATGCAATTCAACTTAATGATAAGAGCTCAATAAGCCTTTGGCAATACGTCAAAACCGTATAATATTCCACAGTATACGGTAATTCAATCCACCATTATGGCATTTATTCTGACAATATTTCTATAGTTTTCTAATAAAGTGGATAATAGTTGATGTATGTTAGTCATAAAACACCAAGTTCATTAATTTTAGTAAATTAGTTTGTCTGTGTAAAAGTTAGGAATCCTTTTCAACAACCGCAATTCGAAAAAAACAAACTCACTGCAGTAAAAGTGGAGATTAACGAAATGTGGAATCCAATTCACAAGCATGCATTGAGTGCATCCTCTTTAAATACAGTAGTGGAGCCACTCTTCATTCTATTCTTAATTAATGGATTTGACGACTATATTATTGCATTTCTACTCGTACCAACTTCATCGAAATTGTTATTTGTCACTACCAATGCATTTAAAATTCACCAATCTCGTAAAATCATAATTTGCAGAATTATTACCGACTTTAGATTTCATTCCAAGTTCATTTTAAAATAGAAATGGCCAGGGTTTGTTACGAGTAGTTTTTGTTCTATATATATAAAAGTTTTGTTTACAAAAAAAAGGATTTATATAGCTTGATCTATGACTTCTTGTCAACTTAATGTTAACATTACTATCCTCACATTTCTTACAATAATCTTTTCTTAAAATTCTCTTGTAGTTGAAAATAATATCCCAAAATATTTAAACTAATAAACATATCTAAAAATTGTTTTCTCAGCAAATAACAACTTAGTCATTTGATATGTTTTGTTTAGTTGTAAGACACACGTGTGCTACTCAACATGTATAATTTTTTATAATGCAAATTCAGAACTCTTTCATTACTTTTAAACATTTTTTAACAATGACTTAAAAGTCTTTTTCTGCAATTTTTTTTATCAGAAAACGGAAAATTTTTCATCTCCCAATCGTATCCCTTTTCTATTTCTGATTCATAGTGTCAAAACAAACCAAAATAGGATTTGTTATCTGAGCTGCTGTAAAACACCAGGGATATATTGACGTCAAACTCAAAAGACAGCACGTGCAACACAGACTTGCACACACATACGATTTAAAGTCTATTAAAATATATTTTGAATTTCAAAACTTACTCTGGAGATAATCATACTGGAGCATCCAATAAAAACTAGCTTCCCCTCCACCGATACCGTTTGGCCATTCTGATAATCTTGAAAGCACTTCACGTTCAGGTACAAGTTCGACATAGGCAAATCTAATAAAATTAAAACTGTTTTGTTAAATTTGCATAAATAATTTAATATACAATTCAATCAAGTTAAATCACTCCCTCTCAATATGAACATTCATGGCGTCAATTTAAGTGATAATCGCACTTTATCTTGTTCATGTTTGGCAGATTGCGTAGCGCATGGTCTGGTCTGGAGTGATTTCTGTGTTTGTGTATTTACACAAGTCATTGTGTGGTTAGCCAAATATATAGAAGTGTAAATGTATCGTGAAGCAGTTAAGTACAACAGAATTTTTTAAAAAATCTAAAGTAATACACAAGTTCATTTTAGCACTAATACTAGTGTACATTGTATCGTGCAGTAGCATGGATCATTTTACATCGTCAAAAATAAAAATAAATTCTAGTGAGAAACGCAATTGAGGAAATAAATAATTTTATACTGTATATGGGATGTCACTACTAGATCAATACATCTTTCTTTATATTGCTTCTGGATAATGATGTCAAAGCTAATCCAGTGCAGAGCAAACAGTTTCGCGTGCTGCTCAAGTTTTCGTGTTGGCAAGAAATTATAACGAATACCCAAATAATAAGAATAATTTTCAACTAACAGCTTAATTGCAGAGACAATCAATGGCAAGCTAAAAGACTGTTATTCAGTTACAAAGCTAACATCGTGAAATGTGATGACTTGCCAGAATAAAAAAAAAGTGAAAGGAAAGTGGACTTCTAAGTTCAAATCGGTATTGTATTCCAATCAATTAGAGTTTAACGAGTAAATAGCAATTCAAACTGTATTAATCTGATATGGACAGTGTAATACATATTATGTGTTGAATAGTATTTGAGAAAACGTTTTTCAAAAGAAATATCATATCATCACAGTATAATAGAGAAAAAAATGTGAATTTAAATTCCATTGAAAAAATAAAGACTTCTAAATATATCTTTAAAATATAAAGTCTATTTTGAGGGAGGAGAATACGTTCACAGTTTCACACGTCATAAAATCAAGATCAACTTTTTTTTGCCAAAAATATTCTGTCATAAATGTATGGCACAAAATAAGCTAAGATAAAAATCACTGAATGGCGCATCTGCTCTTATGATTTTCAATAACAAAGTAAAAAATTATTTTATATTAAAAATATCAATCTTTTTTCGGTTAAGCATACTAAGTTAGCGTTAGTCGTAAGTAATTTAATCAAACAACAAATTTTTTTAAAAAAAATATAAGGTAATTTACCTGAGTAATTTAAGATAGCAATGTCAATGGGAACTACATGTCCTACTGGGAATGCAAACTCGTTTTCAGGTTTAAAGACTCGATCGTCCAATGAAACTTCTGTAAAAAGAAAAAAAAGAACATATTGATGCAATTTTGATGATATTATTACATTTCCTAAACCGTTTTGAGTTCTTATATCTAAGCGGTCACAATAGTTAACAAGATTTTCCTATGGTAACACCACATACTGCTCTATACTAATATATAGAGTAGCATCACCGTCATAATAGCTATGTGAAACGAAATTCAATTGTTAACTATTCTATAGAGTCTATATGGTATACCAGTATAGGAAGTGGCTATCGAGACAAAATTTAGCTCTCTTGCTATAAGCAGTATAGTTCTATAAGAAACACCTAATGCCCCATCTTCTTTCTAAGATTAACACGGCTGTGTTTACTCTTTAGCTTTTTTTTTATTTTCAATATAAATCTCGCTCTATATAAGGTTATCTTTTTTACTGATTCCACAACCGACTAAATGCAAACAAAAGAAACTTAGAAAACGATTTTCTATCGTCTTCTTTTATTTTGTTTTCTTTATTGTATTTTTTCTAGCTCTTCTGCTTTGGGAGTATACTCAGGTCTACTAGGGACATGCCAGCATTGCTAACAAGCTAGATCCCAAGATCATGGACGGTTAAGAAACGGGTTTTCAACAGATAATGCTTTCAATACATTGCAGTAGTACAAACGACAGCATGATTGTAGAAGAAGCTTTAAAAGCTTTAACACATTTGTCACCTTGCATTAAGTTATCATCTGACAATTTAAGGTATTGAAGGTTTACTTATGATGATAACAATAGAAGTTTTTTTCAGTTAGTACTAAAAAAAATTAAAAACTGGCAGAAAATTTAATGTAAAGATCTAACGGTCTTACGTACACTAAGTGGCAAGCACCAGCAGGTCAAAAAAAAACGAAAGATAATTGGAGGAAACGGGGGGAAAATAGCACGTCAAATTTTCAACCAAATCGATAAATCGATCAAAGAGCAAAAGTGCATGTAATGGCTGTTTTTGTAGCTGTTTTAAACAAACAATAATATTCTCCCACACATATATACACAGCAGATCTTTGCAACTGTGATGCTACATTGAAAGCCCCTTTTTTCCCTCAAGTATTTAATTTGAACGTATGATATTAATATTGAAGTGGATTTCTTACTTTCGCTAAAGTTGAACAAAAATGCGTTCAATAAATCATAATAAAAAATTCCCAATATCATAGTGGCATTTCCAGTGCCTCTAGTCTAGATTCATGGTTGCATAACATTCAGTTTAATTTCAAAGTTTTCAGTTAATGTTTTGGTAAGAAACTTGAATCGCTTTAGCTTACGAAAAAGTAAATGCCAAAAATATATTCTGCTCATGAATCTAACAAGCAAGAGCTTTTATAATTGGTCCTTGAAATGGAAAGATTTACAAACAATATTTCGAGTGAATAAAACGTAGGGAATTACTTAAGGAGAAGAAGAACTCCATAAAAAGTTAATAAAAACTTGCATTTCAAGATAAGCTTTTCAGCTATTAATAAGTAAAATAATGTAAAAATTCTAGAGGGAGAAACTCAAAAAAAATGTTTATAACATCTTTTAAACCCTCGACACCCCTACATCATAATATTTTGAATAATTTATTGGCATTGTTTTACCGCTTTAAACCTACATTCTTTTATTGTATGTGAGAAAGCATGAATAGTTAATTATCAATTAATTCGCGATTCATTGGCCTTTTCAAACGGTAATGATGAAGAAATTTTAAGCATCTGCCGCACTTAATAATACACACTGTTTCATCAAAGTAATAAACACGTCATTGTGTAACATCATGAAATCTTTGCTAAATTACACTCTCAAATCTTAACCTTAGCATACTAACATGTTCTATAAAGTATTATGTAGACGTTATTTAGAATTTTTTAAGCTTCAGCATTGCAAGAAAAAAATATATTAACTCACCCCACTGTAATGGACACATTTTTATCATGTCCAACATATTTGAATTCCAAGTGAGAGACGATATCGAAGCTTTTCCTTTAGTTTCAGTAGCCTGGTAAATGACCATTAAGGAAATAAGCTAAGTATACATTTAAACTACTTACAAATACGATACATTAAAGGATATCATTGTCCAACTTAAATCAACAAGTTCTGCTACGTGCTGACGGCAAACTTTCTCAGCTTCTTCTTCTGATAAACCAGTTAATTTCGATAGTGGACAGCGAGCCACAGGAACTGGTATTCTACATGTGTCATTTGCTTCTACAAGTATTCTCTTATTTGTCGAGTAATGAACTTCCATTTCATGGTCAGAAGCATTTAAGATGTCCAACACCAAATAGCAGTGACTTGGTCTAGTTTGAAATTTTAGTATAATCTGGTTAAAAGTTACTAACGCATTTTCTAATTACGATTCGGCAGGAAGAACATCCCATTTTGTTAGAAAAATTGAAGGAATAACTTCTACGGATATCGACATACTACAAACTCTGCAGTAACCCTTTTTAAGACCTGGTCCACCTGAGTATTTCAGTTTGAGCAACGCTTCGATGACCTTCATTATATCAAATAATTAGTAGATTAAACAATCACTAAATGATCATTAATACTTTAGTCGGATGCGTGGGCTGACTAGGAGGAGTTGGTATAGACAAAGGTACAGGCGTAGAAAAGAAATCTGGAAATCGACCTCTTAAAGACGAATAAGCAAAACTCGAACGTGAGGAACCAAAACTGGTTAAAGATGATGTTCGGTTGGTCTTTGATTTCGATGGAGTAGATGTTAAGCTTGCGCTATCAGACACCGTGGATGCTGCTTAAAATGCCAATCAAATCCCATTAATAACAAATTAAATTAATTAGTTTTAAACAAAATTATAAGCTTGCCTTCATCCATTGTTTCTTTAGCTGTACCCATAAAGTCTCCAACTGCAGTTATGGTTATATTTAAAGAAGCTGATTTGGTTGACTTCAATGGCAACTGAGATGACAAATCTCCAAGATTCCATACGCAAAAATCTTCCTCCATTTCTAAAATGTAGGTATTGCTATGAATTTCCCTTTACCTGAAAAAAACGCGTTGCTACCTTTATCCAATTTTGACTCTAGGGAAATCTCAACAAGCTCTACATCCTCATTTCCACTATTCATTAAAGTTATAGTACATTCGCAACTAACAAAAAATTAAAATGCTTAATATGTTGTTAACCAATACCGTAAATACTAAAAATTACCTTTCTCCTGCAAAAAGACTAACGTTGATACTTGATTCTGGAGTGGAAGTAGTGGCTGTAGGTGACTTAGGCAAAGAAGTCACTACTTCCACCCTAGGAAGAGCTGGAACTACATCAATTATAAAATTTGGCTTCTTAAAATGATAAATATCTTTTAAACGGCAATTGCTCTTTACACCAAGAACATGAGTAGTGTAACCTAAAACAATTTCATTAGAATTTTAATAATCAATTTTGCAAACACCAATTTCTACCTAGAAGCAAAAGTTCTCCAGTACTTCGTGGAGTGCCTAACAAATTGACAGGAAAAGGACCTGACTCAGCAGGCAGAGATAAACAAGCAGGAAATGTTTCAAATGCGATACCATCTGGCAACAAACCCTAATTGCAATAAAATTAGAATGAATAAAATAAATAACAGTAAATCTCTTTTAAAATCTAACCATGTTTGTAACTCTCAGTTCAAATGGCAGTGGGTTATAAACCTGAAGAGCAACTTCACATACATCACCTTCTACCCATTTAAAATCTAAGATTTGAATACAAAATTAAAAATAAATATTAATTATATTATAACACAAACGTTTACCCATTTTATTGCTATTTTTCTTTTCTTTTGTATTCATAAACTGTAATGGTGAAAATATAAAGGGCCCACTATTAATTTCTTCTATTAATTTCGGTACAAGTCGTGTCGGTTGCAAATGTGGAGCCAAATTTTGAAGTTTGAAAGACCTAAAAATACAATTTTTAAAAAACTTGTGTTTAATACTGCAATATTTATCATACTTACTTCACCATTGGTAAATTTATAAGATTCACTGGAGGAACAATTGCTCCAGATTCTAAAGATAGAGGAACTGGAGCTCCTTCACATCTAGAAGTTAAACTTTCTAATTGAGTAGCAAATTCCTTCCGCTCAATTGGAGTTAGATGTTCAAACATCGAGTGAAGTAGAAATGTCATGTGCCTAATTATTATTAACTTATTAGCTAATTAATTACATTTTTATATTAAAATAAAACCTAACCGAACAGATAACGCAGTATTTCCCATTCTTCTAGAAGTTGCGACTAATTCTTGCAGTATCTGTATTTGAAGCGTTGGCCAACCATGAAACGTGTCTAAGATTGCCATATTTAATAATAAACAAATTTTTAAATAACAAAACAAACCTTTCATGTGAACTTTTGGGTCCAACGAAAGTTTATATCCATCAAGGGTTTGCAGCAAATAGTGATAACACTAATAATACAAAAGAACATTCACATCATCGTTAACAGTAATTCAAAACTAATAAAACATACTTCAGACCAATTTGGATCAGCAATTTGTGGAGTAACACATCTCATTGCAGCAACCCGCTTAAAAAATGCTGCTTTTCTATGAAAACCTATTTGCTTATATAGCAGTGATAGCTCAGAAAACCGTCGGATCTACGTTTAAAAGACATAATTAATGAGTTAAGGATAACTTGTCAAGAAACTGCTTTACTTAAAATTACCTTTTCTTCTTCAGTTAATTGTAAATTGAGAAAAACCGCGTTTTGTAAAAATTCTGCTGCTTGCAAATATTTATTCTGCCGTGTTAAGAAACGATAAGCTTTAATACAAGCCTCAGTTTCAATGCCAGAAGCTGCATGATACTAAATTATATATATAAAAAAAACCATTAAATAAATACAACTAATGCACTAGTAAAACTGTAATTACTTTTCGATAATGGGCAATAGTTTCACGATACTTTTCAACAATTTCTGCAGATGACAGGCAACCTTTACATTTAAATTGAGTAGGATCTAAATTTGTTGGCAACGAAGAAAAACCTCCTAAATAACAAATAAGCGATTAATGTGTTTCAAATACAGTATATTTAAAATGGTCTTTTATAAGTCAGACCTAGTTTAAGTTTTGTATCAGATGAAGTGGGTGTTCCTGCAGTAAATGATGAATTTCTTTGCAATGATGGTAGACTGCGACTATTAGGATATAATAGCAAAATAGAAGCCGAACATAAACCCTCATAGCTACCTATAATTAAATTTAAGCTTATTCAAATATATGATACCAACAATATCTTAAAATTATAAAAATCGTACTTTAAATTATCTACACAATATGCCATTTCAACCAAATCCCCATCAATACAATGTACGATTTTTAAATTTGATAAGCAATAAAGTAAAATTTATTAGTTACCTCCAATCCACAGCCAATCATTGGCTGATTTAAGATGCTCTAGAGCCGAGTTATAGAAATTAATCGCTTCAGTTGGTAATCCTGCCAAAACACATAAATCACCAATATGCTTCTTCATTCTACCGATACACCTTTTTTTATTAGTTCTACTATCCATATCTAATCCAATAAAATCTTTCTTTTCAAATGGTGCACAAAGCAGAGGTAGTCGTTCCATTTTATCATGTGACCGATCCAACCGTTTAGATTCCAGAACCCAAAAAAGTGAACAAATAAAATCATGAAGATTTTGTTCTAACTGAGCACTTTCTTGTGAATTCTGATAGCAAAGTACCACCGTTTTGAGATTACTTGGAGGGAGAATTGGTTTGATAGGGCGATGTGATGAACTGTTAGAGCTGACGTCACTTTTTTGACTGTTGAGACTACTGGTACTGTGACTGGTTGAGCAACCAGGTGTTGAAGAACTGGAACAATTAAGAGATGGCATTTCACCGTTCACAGGACTGTCCATAGTTAAAGATGTTAAACTTGAAGCAGAGGTTACACTATCTGGTGACATTGGACTTTTTGGAGAAGGAATAGCGGACGACTGAAAAGGCAACGAACTGTCGCTGTCAGAATTACTTGAAATCAGAGGAAACAAAATTGGTTGATCATAGGTTCTGGTATCTAAACTATCAAAAGTTGCTCGTTTCGTTGACTCCCAATTGTCATCCAGTTGAGTATCTAGGTTCACATTCACATTCTTATTAATAATACCATTATTTTTAAGATCAGTATTGGTAACAGCCTCGACACCGTTAGTAGTTTCTAAGTGGTGATTATTAGCGACCGGTGTTTTGTCTGGTATCGGTGATGACAACTCTGATGCTGGACTATTAGATCGAAATATAACACAGCGAGAGTCGAACAAAGTTGAAGAATATTTTTCAAGAATTTTTTCGTGCTCCATACACAAAACGTTTAACTCCTCTTGCGAACAACATTTCCCTAATTCAAGATTCAAAAGACTATTATTTAAGACGACATAAAAACAATATTAAAAATTTATGAATTGCATAGTCAATTATTTTTTATTTAAATTAAGTGTTAGTAGTAAACCTATCATTAAATCCTAATTTCACATAGTTGAATATAAATTGTGAATTAACTTCTCCTCAATGTCATTAGTTTTTGACAGCCCAGCCCAATGTAAACATCTAAAAGATATACTCGAACTTACCAACACTAATCAATCCCAAAACTTTTCGATGTGCTTGAAAGTCTCCCCATTCATTATTCTCCATATGATAATTTTTTTTGTATCGCACCCAAATCTTCCTTTGAACGCCTGTCTGTGACTCTGTAACCTTGATTTGCTGCATTCGAGAAATTCGGTCATACATAGAGTTGAACGTTTTCAATGGCATTTGCTGACCTGCATTTTCATGCAAACAGGAAACGAGTCAAATGACATATTGCCGTATATAATTATTATTATGAGTTTATGATCGATTATATTAGATTTGATCGTATTTAATGCAGCTGTTGCTACGTGTAAACTTAAATATATTACCTATGGGTTTGACAAGAATCAAGAGTGACCCATGGTCTTCCGCCTTCTGTCGGTAATCAGGATAGTGCATGGTCTGATCAGGTGGCGGATTACTAAACATAACAGTCACACTGGCCCTCATCTGTGATGCTTGAGTTAAATTCCAACATGTCACATTTCAACATAACGTCTCACTTTCCCGACCCACTAAGAAGTAAAGTACTTAGAAACGGATAAAACTTTGACATCTTCCTTTAAACTTGTACATTTCTTTCGTCAAGTATCAATTAAGTGGACACCCAAATAACAAGAAGTCTCATGATTAGCATTTCCATGCGCATGCGTGGCAAACTTTTTACTTTTGATAATGATTATGAACTAAAATAAGAAATGTTTACTTTTATTTACATAATTCTTTTTTTGTTTTCATCACTTTACATTAATCATATAGATATTAATAAATTAAGCTTCATTTAAAAAATCAAAAATGATAAAAAAAATGTCAAAGTGAAAGAGATTTACATTGAATTGAATCTCTTTTATAAATCACTTAAGAATTGAATCGCTGATCAGTGGTGTTACGATCATTTTATTCTGGTTACTATGGTAACTAGTGACGCTGCTGATTCCTGAGTTGTCTGCTACATTAATAAGTTAAATCGAATACTTCAGTATTTGGTTAAATTATTATGACAGCAAGTTTAAACAACATCTTTAAAAAGTTAGCTGATCATATTGTTGTTATATTATAAATGATAAATGAATGTCGTCAGAAAGCGGAATGAAGAAAGTTAAAAATGAGCATGTTTTCAATGCCATTAGTCAATACATGCGAAAACGGCAATATGCTGTAAGTGTCTAAAATTACTTTTGCCTTTGCATTCAAAATCACATTGATAAGCTAACTCAATTAACAACTTATAATTAAGTAGTTGACGGTTTTGCTATTGTATACTGAGTTGTGTATTTTGTTTTAGGATTCTGAAACATTCAAAAAAAATGACGTTAAGTTGCAGCAAAATTTGCAAGAATTGGCACTTCAAAATGCTGCTACTAATGAAGCTGGTGTCCGTAATGTTATTGGCTTCAGCAGCGTCAATCGAGATGTTACTGTTATTGATCAACAGTTTACACGGTTTATTGTTTATCTTAATTATGTTAATTATCATTTTTAAAATGTTTAATGTATTTAGACTGAAGCTGTTTATAAGTGAAGGATTGGATCCATATAAATCTGAGTTAACATACATATTATTTCCTGTATTTGTTCATCTATATCTTGAAATGATTGTAAATGGACAGAAAACACCTGGTGAGTTGCAATTATGTCCCTTTTTTAAGAATTCAACGATTGTTAATATGTCTTTCATTGCAGCAATAAAGTTTTGCAGTAGACACCAAGGGCTATTTGTTGATGTCCCTCAGTATAAAGAAGTTATTGAAGATTTAAATAAAGTTATCACTGCACAGGATCTTCCTAAATTTCTTAAAATAAAAGCATTTAGGTAAGTTTATTAGCCATGCGCAAGTTGTAATATGGACAATAAACTATTGGATATTGTAATGTTTATAACAGAGAGAATAAGTATGTAGTAAAACTTTCTGATGAAGCTGCTGATTATCTTATGCGGTATTTGAAAAGCAACGATCATTTAATTCTTCTACAGATTTTAAATTTATACATCGAAATCAAAGGTAATTTGTTTTAATTCATATTTTTGCTAGTTTTTAATCATTTAAAATTACAGTTAGGAGTAAACTAAGTGAAGAGCTACAGCTTTACGAAGAAAATATTTCTGAAATTGATAACGACGAAGCAGTCGCATCGATTCCTACTGAGTTAAAAAATGAAACAGAAGAAACTGAATTAAAATTACTTAAAGAATCCATTCGTAAAGTTAGAGACAGTCCTCCAAATTTGCCATCCATATGTTTATATTCATTTATTAACAACAACAGAGGGTAATTTTATATTTAAATGTTGTGTAAAATATATTGATTTCGAACATAATATAGACTGAGCAGTTGCTGTTTATCAAATGACATTTCACTACTGGCTGGTGGATTTGAAGATTCCTCAATTCGACTTTGGAATCTCACACCAACGTCTTGTAGCTCTTCGACTCATGAATATTATAATAATGTTTCAAGAGTACGCCTGTCTTGTGATTATAGTCCAGTAAATCCCACTGGAAAGCCCATTAACGTGTAATATATTGCTTGTTTAGTTTAATAAAATTTTTATATGTAACTTATTTTTTTTATTTTTAGATCCGATTTAGATAATCATTCTGGAAATGAAACCAGGACATTACGAGCTCACTCTGGTCCGGTGTATGGAGTAACTTTTATCGAAAATAATTCTTTATTAGTTTCATGTTCTCAGGATACAACTAGTGAGTTATTTAAAACATTTTAATTTAAAAAATATAATATCTTGTATGTTTTTTTTGTAACAGTTAGGGCATGGGATTTAGATACTGATGGCAATGTAGCTATTTATCGAGGGCATAATTATCCGGTATGGGACATCGACTGCAGGTAGCAATAATATTAGTTTATGAAAAAGTACTTTTATTTACGGTTTTAATCTTATTTTAGTCCACTATGTACATATTTTGTTACTGGTTCGCAAGATCGTTCTGCAAAGCTTTGGTATTTGGATCGAACTTATCCTGTTCGTTCTTTCGTTGGCCACACTATGGATGTTGATGTATTAATATACGATATTTTAATTCCCGTTAAGTATATTTAAACAAGTTATTGCTTATACAGTGCGTTAAATTTCATCCTAATGGAAATTACCTTGGAACTGGGTCCAGTGATCGGTCTGTCAGGTTGTGGAATATTCAAGATGGCAAAATGGTACGTTTATTTCAGGGTCATCGTGGAACTGTTTTTTCGTTAGCTTTTTCTCCTAATGGACAGATGCTTGCTTCAGCTGGTAATATACAAAATCTTTTCTAAACAATGTTATCATACACTTTACATAGTTTAAATTCTATTAGGTGAAGATCGAAGAATTCGATTATGGGATATAGCATCTGGCTCTCTAATAAAGGAGCTCCGGGGACATATGGATACAGTTTATTGTCTAACATTTAATCAAGACAGTTCAGCTCTTGCTTCTGGTAAATAAACTTAGATGACGGTAATGTCTTGTTTTTTAAAACGTTATAAATAATTTAAATTAGGTGGACTGGATGGCAGTATACGATTATGGGATGTTAGAAAAAGTTTTACAGCTTCAAACACGTAATCATTTTTATTGTAATATTCGTTTAGCCAAATTACTAATAATCTTTATAATTATGCAGGTCTGATAGTCATAGTACTTCTCCAGAACTGTTAAGTTCTTATTCAACCAAAACCACCGGAATTCACATGCTCAAGTATTCATTTCATAATGTTTTGGCAGCTATTGGTGCGAAAATTAATTAACCTTTAATCTGCCAAAACTTTAAAGATTTTTAATATGTAATTTAAATTATATTTTATATTTTTTTTCATAAACACTTTTTTAAATAATAAAGACGCCAACTTACTGTAGCTGCCGTTTTTCCAATTAATTTCTGATATGTCATTTTCATTATCAGTGACAATATCGGGTGGCAAGCATTCACGTAATTGACACCAAACGCTCTTTATAATCATTAGTCTGTCTGCTTTGATCTACAGCACATGTACAGTAAATGGTGAAATGTGGTAATCAAAATTAAGCTAATTTTTAAATAACACGGTGATTCACTACAAACGCTAATCATTAGCAGGTAAAAAAGATTTATAACAATTGCTATGTTATATATACATACGCAATATGTTTGCTTTTTTTTGTATTATTTTTATGCATTACGCCGTGGCAAATATGTTAAACGAAGTTCTGTATGTATAAATGCACAATGTATAATTTGGTTTTCTAGGGAATTTAAATACACAGGATTGATTTTATAATACGACGACTGCGGCAGCAATACTTTTACTTCGATGTTTGCAATTTAATAACTTGAGTTTATATTATTAGTTTCCTTTCACCATTGAAATGGACTTTTCCAGTGGAACAGGTTAGCCAATATTTACATTGAACCGTTAATGTTATTTATATGACCTTAAAACGCATAGTAAGTAACTAATCGCATATGGGGATAAAAGCCAAGCATATTCAATGGTTGTGTAATATACTGTACTAAAATAAAGCATGCCAACAAATTAAAGATATCGATAATGCATTACAGTAGTAATTAAACTTTAAATATCACTTAAATTTTTTTTTTTTTGCTTTCAATGCTAAAACAGATGACGATACACTTTATGCGGTTGCTATCAACAATTCTACTTCAACTGTCAAAGAAAATTATGAAACAAATTCAAAAAAATGTAATTTTTTAAAATTTAAGTTAATTTTACACATGAAACTGAGTTACATTTTTTTTACAACCTTCATTTAGTTCGATTTCCAATTCGATATCTCGTTGTATTTGCTTGTGCTATGGCAACTATGACAATGAGCTTTATAAGAATTTGCATGGGAATGGCAATTGTATGTATGACCAATCACACTGCCATTTTAGCTGACCATGTACCTTCAGAGCCTTCAGAAACACCAGCCTATTGTCCAGCTGATCCAAATACTAATGTGTCACATTCAATAAGACAATTTGCAGAGGTTTGTAAACATTATTTGAAATTCAACTTATATTTGACAGTAAAATTGCTAAAACTAGGATGGACCATTCTTATGGGACGATGCCACTCAATCGCTAGTTCTTGGTGCCTTTTTTTGGGGATACATAGTCACTCAACTTCCTGGAGGAATTGTGGTGGTTAAAGTTGGTGCCAAATGGACAATGGCTGTAGCTATGCTATTTAGCTCAATTCTATGCTTGGCTATTCCAGTAACAGCTACACATACGCATGTTGCATTTGTAATTATTATCAACGTGTTAATTGGTTTAGCTAACGTGAGTACTTCATTAGCAGTAATAAGTTAAATAACAAATATGATCTAAATTTTTTAAAGGGTTTTATATATCCTGCGGTTTACAATGCTATTTCTCGATGGGCACCGAAAACTGAAAGAACGCGAATGATGTCATTTGCTGTATCAGGTTCGTTAATTTGTTAAGAAATATTATGTTCAACAAAAATAAATTAATTATTATTAAGTATAGGATTTGCAATCGGCCAGATATTGGTTAACACCATTTCAGCTAATTTGTGTTCATGGGACACCGTCAATGGATGGAAATATATTTTTTACGTATTTGGTACTTTTGTTGTAATTTGTATAGATTTTTATCTAATGTAAATAAAATTATACATATTTTTTTTTAAACTAGGAGTATGTGGTGCTATCTCAGTAATATTTTGGGTCATCATAGTTGAAGATTTTCCATCTGAGCACCGCTGGGTTTCATTTAGGGAAGCAAATTACATCAAAACGACGTCAGAGTGTTGTCAACAACCTGGAGTAAAAGTATTGACTAAACTAAACATAAAATAAATAGCATTTAAATTCATTAATGGAAAATTAACAAACAGATTGTAATTCCATGGAAAGCCATACTAAAATCGAAACCATTTTGGGCTTGTTTTGTGACAGAAATGATACTGACGTTTAAATCAAACGCTTTATTAGTTGATTTACCAACTTACATGAAAGTTATTATGAATTTTGATATAAACAAAGTAATAATTTTTACTTAATTATCATTTGTAACATTTAAGTAATTCTAAGTGAGTTATTATTTATTACAGAACGGTATTATCAATTCGGTTCCATACATAATAAAAGTATTAATTGGTCTTTTCATGGCTTTTGCTGGTGATTTCATCATTTCTGCTGGATATTTAAGCAGCACCAAAGTTCGCAAAATAAGCGTTATTATAAGTATCTAACATTTCAATTTTAAAGTTATCGTTGCTCTAATAATTTCATTAATTGTAGTTTCAACTGCATCATTCGTTGGCCTTATAGGAGTGACCATGGCTGGATGTCATAAAATAGTTGTGGTCATGTTGCTAACAATGGCTATCGGTTGTGACGGTTTTATTATGGTTGCTATTAACTTGAATCCCCTTGATCTAGCGCCAAATTTCGTCGGTAAGTTCTTGATCTTAATCAAATAATGCATGATTATTTTCATTAATAAATCATTAATATTTTCAAGGCATTCTTAAGGGACTTTTCAACATATCAGCGGCTTTTGGAAATTTGGCAGCACCCACAATAGTTGGTCTAATGATCACTAACAATGTAAAATATATTATTTTATAATGCCAACTAAATAATTATTTCCTGAAAACTTATTTTTATTTACCGGTGCAGAATACTGTTACGACATGGAATAACTTTTTTTACATTACATCTGGTTTAATTGGAGTTGCGTGCTTAGTGTTTATTGTTTTTGGCTCTGGAAAAGTTCAACCCTGGAATGAAATTGAAAAACCTTCAAAAACAGCCATAAACGACACTGAAATCAAAGATGTTGATTATTATGAGCTTTTAAAAGAAGAATCTTCTTCAGCAAATTAATCTAGGTTTTATCACTTTCATCTTAGGAATTAATTTTCGACAAAAAATGTTTTATCTATACGTTTATACACAGTATAAATTATAAACTAATTTTTTCAATCAATGTAATCGAGTTATACATGTATTACTACTACCACAATGACTTAATAAATTTTTTTCAATATATTGATAAATAATTATTATACTGTTTACAAGGCTCAGATTTTATTGTTGCCTATTACAACATTGATAACAATTAAATATCTTTATTGAGCAATATATTTGGCTTATACAACTATTGTCGCTTTAAAATGTATAGACTGCTTTGCCAAGATTGAACGAGTTGGCAAACCGCAAAACGAAAATAAACTTTTTTTATATATAAATTAATTAGTACCTGTTGGCATGTTGCTACCATCATGCCACAAACAACTCTTTAAAGCCACTAACAATTTAGTTTAGCTAAGGAACACACCAAGCTTTTGACTAAAATCACATACGGTAATAAAAATGCCTATTAATTCAGACGGTCAATCGATTGAGTTAGCATCGATGGATAACTGTAGTCAACTAACGTTATCTGGACCGTCTAGTAAAACAGGTTAGTCATTATGTTTGCTAGTTATTGTTTTATTAACCAGAAATTAAAGTTCTTTAATTTTGAAAAAAAAAATCGATGATTATAAAGTACCACTTTGCCAAAATGGGAATTGAGAGTTCATACGAGTTTATACTTGGAATATTTGCGTTAATTTATTATTTTCATGCTTCGGGTGCCTATGTTATTAAGTAATTATTCATCGCTATAGAATTTAACCGTATTTTTCTCATGAACAGATAAACAGGACAATTAATTTGTATCCTCTTTGTGTCATAGGTTGCTGGCGATGGCGTTATGTAATTGCCTTTCTAGGATTTCTAGCTATGACTAATTCATACAGCATGAGAACAATAATTAGTGTTTCCATAGTTGCAATGGTTGGCCCTAGCAACACAACTTCAAACTCATCTGCTCATGTATGTGGAAAGCAATCAGCCCTAGACCATCGAGGACATGTACTGTTTTAGATTCATTCATTTTTCTTAATTTTCCTTTAAAATAATGGATTTTATTTAGGTGGGAGAGTTTGATTGGGACCAAAGACTGCAAGGCATCATTAATGGGGCATTTTATTATGGTTATATTATACCACAAATTGCTGGAGGACGATTGGCAGAAAGATTTAGTGCTAAATGGGTTGTATTTAGTGGTGGAGCTATTGGTACTATCGCCACTCTCATAGGGCCAGTGGCAGCAAGAATAAATGTTGGGTTCTTCATCTTCACTAGAATACTGTGTGGATTAGGTTTTGTAAATGTTTTCAATATACTTCATGTCAGTAATAAATATTTATAATTTCAAAATTATAGTCAGTCTTTCAACCGAGTTTGCATTCATTAATAGCTCGATGGGCTCCACCGTATGAAAGAAGTATCTTCTCAGCTATAATTTACTCAGGTTATTTCGAAATACATTATATAAAATAAACAACTTATAAAATTACGGTTTTATTAATAGGAAATCAATTTGGAGCAGTAATCGCCATGCTTGCGGCAGGAGTTATTGATCAATATGCTCCAGATGGAGGATGGCCGTGGTCTTTTTATACTTTCGGTAAGTTTTGTAGTCAACTTTAAAAATATGTTAAATATCAACTGATTACTAATGCATTAATACAGGAATTGTAGGAATTGTTTGGCTGATTTTATGGGTAATATTTATTTACAAAACACCTGACGAACACCCGTGGATTTCAGCGTCTGAGAAAGAATATATCCAATATTGTTTAAGGACATCCATGGATACCCAACATGTACAGTACAGTATAATGAAATCTAATACAAATGATTACATAATTGATATATTATATTTGTTAACATTTAAAGGTGTTACCAGTTCCTTGGAAAAGTATATTTTCATCAAAGTCCTTTTGGGCTTTAATATTATGCCACTTTGGATATAACTGGGGATTTTATACATTATTACAACAAATACCAACATACATGAGCAATATCCTTGGGTTTTCACTTGCAGCTGTAAATAAATTCATCATAAATTTCAAATTTTATTTTATTTCTAATATTAATGTTATTTTAGAATGGACTCTTATCTAGTTTGCCATATTTAGTAATGATGCTCACTGGTTATCTAAGCAGTTTTGTTGCTTTTCAGCTGACCAAACGTCAATTATTACGAGTTGTAACAGTAAGAAAAGGTCTCAATACACTTGGTAAGAAAATATCGCATATTCGGTCTATTTAATATTGATTTGAAATTTTGATTTTTGTAATTATAGCGTTTTACGGTTCAGCTGCCTCACTTTTAGTCATAACATTTCTGACCTGCCAAACAAGTATCATTTATGGAATGCTAATGCTGTCTGTAATTCTGTTTGGCCTTACTTATGCAGGATTTCAAATAAATCATGTTGATCTATCGCCAAATTATGCTGGAACATTAGAAGGCATTACTAACACAGCGGCATCCATTCCTGGTATTATTTCGCCTTATATAGTTGGTGTTATTACAGAAGGAAATGTAATTAGTTTTGCAATACTTCACAGCTGTAATTATGTATTAATAGTTGTATTTATATTTTTCTTGCAGGAAACGGAAAACGCTTGGCGCACTATATTTTATATTTCGATCGCAATACTTCTCGTGTTTGGCACTTTTTACCTCGTAGTAGGCAGTGCAAGTCTCAAGTCATGGAATGAACCTGATTTGGTAAATGATCAGAGTTCATTTAGAAGTGTTCGTGCCATCTCAATTCATCGACTATAACAAGTTTCTTATATAAAACAATTTGAAATGTTCTTACTGTGCTTATTATTAAGTTCCTTCAACCTAACAAATATTAATATAAATGAAAGAAATATTATTACTTACTACGACAAAAGTTTTTCCGCTTCAATAAATTTCTCTTCGACGAATATAAAGCAGTGTGTCGCAATTTCTTTTTGATTAAAAGATATTGTTAGAAAATATTAGATAATAAACAGAAATCCATTATTACCTCTAAACATTTTACTTTACGAAATATCTACACTGTAAATCACCCGTTTAATAATAGTTGTCACCTAAAAATTAAGACGAAATTCTTCATTAGTACTGATAATAAACTTAAAAACGAAAGAATAACAAGGTTACTGTGTTTCAAGGTTCGATAAAAACTACACGAGCATTTAATTACTGTAGTTTAGGTATCTATATAAGAGTAGTAAAATAATTATGTCACATTATTGTCAAAATAACGCAATGTTTTCAGTTTTGAGCATTATACTAATTTACAATTATTTTATTGTCCATTTTTAACAGTAGACAGTTGATAAAAAAAATTCCTTTTAAAAAGTTCACCGGTATTTTCTAAATTACTGTTAATCGTTTTAGACTACCATTTACGAATCAAATTCGCGTTTACGTATAAAAGATATAATGAAAAATATGGTAAAATTATAATGTAAAATGAAACCACGACCAGTATGAAGGATTAGCAATGTTTAAAATCGTTACTATGACGAATTAGTTGTCGCCTTTCTATTTACAGTGCAATTCAATGGTGATGATTTAAAATATGACACATATTTACACAAGTATTTACAATAACTAATAGCATATAAACTATCGTTTTTCGTATGCTTCCAACGCTTTTTCAGGATGATTGGTAATACCTGGTAGTGTGGATCCGTGTAGATTACTTTCTAATGTAGACTTATCTAATATAAATTTAGGCTCATTCCAAGACTTTAAGCTGGCACTGCCCAGGATTAAATAAAAAGTACCCATTACTAATAATATGGACATGGAAATGTAGAAAACGATTGACCAAGCCTCCTGGGTCTCCTAAAATAAATTTAAATCTTGGTATAAATACTAGTTTATTTCTTAATAACTCAAACACTTACGTTTCCATTGGTGATGACACCCACAATGTAAGGTGAAACAATTCCTGGTATGCATGCAGCCGTATTTGTAATACCTTGCAGCGTACCAGCGTAGTTTGGCGATAAGTCAACGTGGTTTATTTGAAATCCAGCGTAAGTTAAACCAAAAAATATAACGGAAACCACAAGCACTCCGTAAATGACCATCGTCTCGCAATCCAAGAAAGTTAATACCAACAGTGAGATAGCACAACCATAAAATGCTGTAATAAATAACATGAAATTAATATACAAAAAGTAAATAATTACAAAATATATACCGTACCAATAGTATTGAGACCCTTTCGTACTACAACAATTGGCAGTAAATTTCGTTTTAACACGTGAAAAGCGGCAAAACTGCTCAAATAACCAACGACCATCATTAAAAGGTAAGGCAAGCTTGACAGCATTCCATTCTGAAAATTATATAGTTTTTTATAATTCAATTCAAGAAAAAAACATGCATTTATATTCACACTTACTTTGCTAAGAGAAAAACCCAACACGTTGCTCATGTATGTTGGAAGCTCAGTTAAAATAGTATAAAAGCCCCAGTTGTATCCAAAATGACATAAAATTAAACCCCACACTGATTTTGATTTAAATATTTTCCCCCATGGAACTGGCAAGACCTGCAAACACAACACATTTAGCAAAATGCTATCGTTAAAAGTTAATCTTATTATTAATTACTTGTTTTTTACGGTTATCAAGTCGTGAAGTGATATAGTTACTTTCCTCCTCTGAGATCCAAGGATGATCGGATGGTGAATTGTAAACGAAAACCATCCACAAACAAAGCCAAGCAGCGCCAATGATGCCTTTTTAAATTTAAGTAAATGATTTAGATTAAACAATTAATTTATTAACATAATTTAAAATGCATACCAAATGTATAAAATGGCCATGGCCAGCCTCCATCCGAAGCATAATCACACAACACCCCAGCAATAGGTTGAGAAAGAACAACACCAAATTGATTACCTGTGCGGAAAAATACTAACTATTCTCAAATCGATTCATTAATTACTTGTTGTAAAATTTTACCAGAGTAAATAATAGCTGAAAATATGCTTCTTTCGTTTGGTGGAGCCCAACGAGCAATTAACAAATGAAGACAAGGTTGAAAAACAGCCTATAAAAATTAAAAATACATTACTAATTAAGTCATATAAATGTATGGCATAACTCCAAAACTTTATAATGTAATTAACCAGTAATTATCAATGCAAAATATTAATTACCAGGCCAAATCCGCACATCACTCTGGTAACAATAAAAAATGCAACATGAATTCTAGCAGCAATTGGCCCCAAGAAAGTAGCTATTGTAGCAAAACAGCCACCAAGAAACACCACCCATTTGGCACTGTATTGCTCAGCAAGACGTCCACCAACAATTTGAGGAATAAAATAACCGTAGTAGAAGGCTGAATTGACAATGCCCTGCAGTTCTTGGTTCCAAGTAAACTCGCCAGGCTAAATTTAACGTAATATTTTGTCAGTGTTGAAGTAAAGTTTAAAAATTCGAGTAATTATATACTTCTCCGATTGTGGCATTAAGGACTTCTCCGCACTTAGTTTGGTTAGTCGAATTAGCGGTACCGACCATTCCAACAATAGTCACACTCATGTGTGACCTCATTGAATAAGAAGTGGTCATAGCCCAAAAACCAAAAAATGCTATAACGTAACGCCAAACCACGTACCGAGAGCATCCTGTCAAAACATTTAATTGTATTTAAAAACATTAATTGTAAACAAATTTCATAACTATTGTTTATAATTATCTACTTTAATTAAACACTGCCAAGTTCGTTGGACCGTTGCATTATACCGTATCAAATCAGCACTATCATTCATTGATATTATAAAAGTAATCGATTTTGATTTGAGTTATTCTTAGAATATCAAGCAATGTATTTAATGTAACTGTAAATTCTCACATGACATTATCAGTACATCAATTAAAAGACAAAACTTGGTACAAAAAAAACTTGTGAGAAGTCAAGTTAAACAGCCAATCATGTAATCACTAAGTTGATCAAAATATTTGAACTCTTTCAAAAAATGATATACTGTACTTGTTGTAATTGGAATTTCAAATTAAAAAAAATGGTTGGTACTACCATTGCAAACATTTATCGATATATCAGACTCAAGTCTACTATTAACTCATTTATTGGCACTCGAATTGCAATACACTTTAAATGACTGACAGAAAGCAATCACCAGTCGAATGTTAAGCTAAATGTATAGTACAATGTACATGCCAAGATGACAATGCACTTATATTGTAGAGTATCATAAAAGGTTGATGCACAGATAATAATTCATTAATCTGTCCCGCAAAATGACATACTTTATGCTAGGGTACATTTTCGAACTTCCTGAATTTTTCTAAAGTTCAGTTTATCAAGAAAATCATTAAAAAAGTTAGCAATCTTATCTGTTGGTAACTGTAGACATGGATACATGTAGAAATAATAAATCAGGAATACCCACACTCATTTTATCAAATAAAGATCAAAAGTTAAGAATTTTCCAAGTAAACTATCTTTACAACAGGTAACTTCCATGTCAATTTATTTTTAAATTCTATTAAATGACTTTATTATTTAAAGTTAAGTAAAATTAGATTATCACTAAAAATTGTTAAACATCAGTATTTGGGATGGATATAAGTAAATACTCCACAATAAATTAATTATATTAAGGTGATATTAAGAAATATTAATTTACAATAATGTGTCATAATTAATATACCTGTATTCGATTTTGGTGTTTTAGCACAAGAGTCACTGCTCTGGGACGATGAGTCCACATCGTATATATTTAATGATGACATTTTACTGACTGATTTCACACTAACGAGACCACCGTTAGATCATAAGCTCTGACTGCCAGCTATGATGGCTTTTCTGTACTTTTACCAGAATCTCAATTGTAAGCCAATACTGTCACCTTTTTATTAGTCTCCATCATACGTTACTGACGTCATATCTTATCAATTGAATTTTCATTGGACAGAACCGATAACAAAAACACGGATGGCCTTTGCACTATCGAAACAATTGCCCTTTATTTTACAGAAAAATTCATCAATGATTAGCACTCATTTAATTAGCCACACCCTTTTAATACATTTAATTTTTGGCAATATATTATTTACGGTGCTAGACATTGACAGGAAGTGGAATATTCTTAGAAACGATATAGCACAAAAACATCCAATAACGTGGTGTTCACGTGCTTGTTAGTAGTTAACAGCCATAATCGACACTCTCTAGTAACAATCACGAGCCAATCGCTGTTGATTTGTCAGCCAACAACCGAAAACCCATCCTATCAATTAACCAATAACGTTCAATATCTCTATCTTCTGACTAAGTTTAAAACACTGGTAATACAGTGTTAATTTGAATAATTGAATAATTAATACCAAAATGTAATAAACAAATTACGTTAATGTGCACGTACATTATGACATTGTGGAAGAACAATCAGATCAACACTGTTTATTTCATCTGTTTCTCACGTAATATGCTTCTAATAGCTGATGAGTGATGACCTTATTGAAAAATAAATTTTTTAAATAGTTGTTTATTACAAAAGGTATAAGGTTGAATTTGAGCAATCATCGGATTTCCATTTAGACAACAGATAAGCTCATCCAGTACATGTTTTCCTCTAAAACAAATACAATTCGGTTCGGTAGATTAAAATAGAAAATGGATATCGTCTAAAAAAACAATATGCTTTTAGTATAACTACAGACATTCAAGGATGATTAAGTAATCAACTTTTAATCAAACTTTGAGAAAAACTTTTGTTGAAATTGATTACTGCTTTGTAAGTAAACAAGACTTTGAGAGGAAAAGCATTATGCAAGATATAGTGTATAAAAATATTTCAAGAATATCAGATCCTTTTTTTTTCCTATGGCAACAACCGTATTGTTACTATAACTACATTTGTTTGATCAAACTACCGGATAATTTAACCCCTCTGTTTTTTCAAGGAAACACTTAACAATAATTTAGCCCTATTAAAATCCGTCATTATTTTATTATCGAATTAAGTCAACATTCTTAACAGTTCATCATTTAACAAACAAACTTTATTGTTTCTATGCTTTAAATCGAAGGTCTAAACCTCCGCTAAAATTAAACAAATGGATAAAACAGGTTAAAAATATGGTACATGTTAATCGTTAAATAACTTCGTAATTTTCTATTTAATCGAGTATCAATATTAACCTTCAACAAACCGATAATCGCTTTCATTATTTTTCAATAACCAGAAATTCACAACACCGAGATACTTTTTAGTCAGCAACATTATTTAATTGGTTTACGAAAACTTAGGCTTCTAAAAATTGTATGCTCCTTCAAATTTAATATTTAAATTTAGTTTAATATAATTCCTTTACTGTTCCACTTGGCAAAACATTTTGATACATTAGTAATCAGTCATATAAAAGAAATTAAATTTTTTATTACAGTGTATTAGTACAAGACGGTAAATATTATTAAAAAAAAAAAAAAAGACATTTAAAATCAATAAAATTCTCTCTCAGTCAGCTCTGTATAAAACTTTTCAAACATTCGATTATTTATAATTGTATTTGAATTGTTTGTATTCAATTCATTTATTATTAACATACAAAAAAAAATTTTAGTACTTTATTTATACTGTTCATGAAATTGCCTAGCTATCCAATTAGTATGCTTAAACACTGTACTTGTAAGCTTACACTTCGTACAGTAACCTTAAGATTAAGTAAACTCCTGAAGCAATTAAAGACTTTCATAACTTTTAAAGTCATTCTTTTCTGCCAGACAACGATTACAACATTAATACAGCTGACGCACATTATTATTCAACATCAGTTTCACTCGAATAAAACCTCACAAAATTCTCAGTTTAATGTCAATCTCAATGTAGTTGTTTTCTTGTCCCAACTAAAACAAAAGTTACGAAATAACATGTTGAAAATACAATCAATAGGTCATGTTTTAGTTTATGGTTGATACCTAATCAAACTTTCAAGTACAATATCGATTACTTTTTTTACAATGCTTCAATATTTCATCACCAATTCATTATGCAGTTCGTTGATATTACCAATTTACCAAACAAAAAAATGTTACGATTACTTTATTTTACTGTATAATTCACTATTATAAGATTAATACTGTAATTATTTTAAAACACAATGAAGACATGATACATTTCTCTCAACTATTACTAATATTAATAACAGAAATTAGAAATTATCATTTTCATGGCCTGACATATAATTGCTATCATAGTAATAGTATGCAGTGTGCTACACAAATAATTACTAAATGTACTATATTTTAATTGTTGAAAGATGACAGCTAGTGCCATCATCAATAACGGCGTCCCTGAATTTCAATTTGCTGAACCATGAAAATAAGCACCAGAAAACTGGCAAATAACAACCACATTGTTGCTTGAAATTACAGTGCTGTATAACAATAATTAATATTATGTTATTGACTTAAAGTAGATTTTAATAGTCTCTTTATCTAAGTTAAAGAATACCATCTACTACTGTATAAGTTATGTGTTCATAGTATACAATTCAGTGTAATCACTTGTCAGAATAAAAGCAGGTGCAAAGCCTAAGGGCACAAGTACCCTTTAATAATACCGGATGTCAAAACGTTACTCAACTAGAAACCTATTCATTGATCGCACAACGGATATTAAAAAAAACATTTAAGAACGGTTAAAAAATAATTTTAAATATAAAAGCGACAAAATTCATTTCCCTTGGTTGTTTACAAATTGAATTCACTAACTGTGTACATGCAGTAACTGAATTTAGAACAATTTATGAGTTTAATGCAACTGCAATTCAATGTTTAATTACTGTTGATATCAGGGCCTTGAGTAACGATATTAGGAAGTATATTATTTATACGGTAAAAAAAAGCTAAAAATACCCCGTCTAAAACTGATTTAAATTAAAATATGAAATAGGGTACTTGTCACGCCACCGTACGGTCAATATTCAGATATGAAAGTAGAAATTTCGGTTATTACATCAACAGATAGGTAAAATTACACATTCAAATCAAGGACATTTTGTGAAGTTAGTGAAATAAGTCGAAGTAACCAGTCACGTAAAAAACTCATATACAGTACAAACAGTCATACTGTACTGATAAATGCATAAAGATTATATCAGTGTTAATACTGTATATATAAAAAGCAATATAATCCATTATAATTTACTTCTTACTACAAATTTATGAGATTTGAAATAGCATTAGAAGCATTAGAAGTGTTTCACAACCACAATAGATCCCTGAAAAACCTTAATTTTCATTTTCACTATACAAACTACTGTATTATTTATTGTTTATCAATTTTCTAGTCAGTTAAAGTGCCAAATTCATCAACAACTCTTACAAAATCCCTTAAGAACCTTAAAATTTCTATCTAAAACTTGATGCACTTTTATTTTGGACAGTTTCCACAATTTGCTAACCGTAACTTCCGAATATAATTATTAGTTTAAAAACAACTAAATGCTATCAACAGTTGACCACAATAATTGTCTCAAATCCTTGACATATATACCACTGTCATAAGCAAAATCTGATATTTTCATTTACGAAAATAATTGTAATGTAATGACCTTTTGAATAACGTCATTTCATAAAAGGTAAAATCTTTGCAAGATTTTTTTTGCTTTTAAAATTATAAATAGAACTTTTATTTGTAAATCCGTAGAAAATTGAACATTTCTTAGGTCCTAACTCGTGCAACATACGTTTAGTAAATGTTGCTAAAGTGGAACAATGCTACTTTCTAAATTAAGAAAATGCGTATAACAACGATATCAGTTTAGTTAAAGTTTCACGTTTAAAAAACAACCAAGTTATATAATCAATAATTCAAGTTCGACCAAATTTCAAGTGTGGGGGTAGGTCATTTTGTGTGGAAAAACAAGTACCTTAAATACCTTAGATAAGTTTTGCGGGTTCATTACGTCAACTTCAATATAACAATACGCTAAATTGTATTGAATGTTATTGTAAGCACTCGAAAAAACACACAAATATATTTGATAAGGGCAGAATCATCAGTTTTCTTATCCCCACAGCACTTTTATGATTAGACATCTTAACGTATCTGAATAATTGTTTGCCTAACGTGGGACACATACGACTTGATCAAACGTGACACAATAATTCACCTGGCGTTTCCCTTTAATCTATCAACGTATATCAATTGAAAAATATATTTTTTTCAAAGGTAAAAGAAAAATCATCCGTAAACCACGTGAAGGCATCAAGATAAAAGTGTCGTTGTTTAAAAAAAGATAAGGTAACGTCCGTATATGGATATGCCAAATGTGTCTAAGGCATTCCACCACTTGAAGCACAACATGTACAAATACTTATACAATCTGTCAATTATGTATTAATTTTTACCTTTATCTCAACTTTCAATAAAATTACTCGAAATTGCACCATATTTTTCCTACCATAGAAACATAATATACTTTAAAAAGTAGATGATTTAACGGCTCTATCTTCAATCGACAGATGTTGTTCAAGTCAGGGTCACATTTTTTGGCATGAAAGTTTACAGTTTGTTGACATAATGGCATTCAAAAGTTACTTGGCATTCAGAACTTGTCCGATGATACAGTATTTGTTTCACTAAAACCTGTAAGCAGTTTCAGAAGTAAGTCAAACACCCTAAAAATTTCCAAAACTATAAAAACTTCATTTCAATAATAAATTGAACAAAATACTCGTATTATACGAGATCTACTGATAATTACATCATCACACAATCAACAATATTTTACGGTATACAGCATGTAAGTTTACTAGAAGTCACAAGTGCATAGATAACTTTGAATTGTTGATTAAATCATTATGATCACCTTATTACATCATGAAATGTGATGATGAATTATTGTCATTCCTACATGACAACTACAGTACAGTAAAACAGATGAGATCTTTTCATGGAATAGCATTCAGCAGAACACTTTATTTCACAAACAGTATACGTGTACAAGAATACAGAACAACTCATTACTGAAAAACTAAAGCCATGATCAGTGAAATTACGAGAATCTTCGCCTGTTCAACCTAACAAAATCAGCAACCAACTATAATTACAATATCTATTATATATAGCATTTTAAACTCAGAAACTGGTGGTATTGCTAACTTTATCATCCTTTATTAATGATAACCGATAGTCCTGTTAGATGTAGTTTCCAGAAAGTACATGTATGTGCATGTATAATTCTCAGCAGTACTATACAGTATAAAAATAATATGCTTACTTTAATATATCAACACCGCTTGTTATTCAGCAATTATTATAGAACGTGATGTTCAATACACCATTAAATCTGCCATTCCAAATTAAGTCGACCAATCATTTACTTAAATGAAAAGGAATATCTTCATAACTTAAAGAGTTTGTCATCTGGAACAAAAACATATCACATATAATATCCTAATCAAAGTCAAATGCAGCAAAAGTCTATAAACGGTAATGTTTTGGTTTATATACCTGTTAATCATTATCATGTGATAGATAAGCTTATGAGTTAAATAAAAATTATTTATTTGCCGATCATAAATAACTTTCATGTTGATACTTTACATCAAGATTCAGATAGCACTCATACAATCTCCGTATGCATCATAAGTGGTAGTTACGTGACACAAGTCGAATTTTTAAGTAACCAAAAAATTAGTTTTTTTATATATGTACAAACAAAACTTAAAAAAATAACTCACGATTTACATATGATCATACTCAAATTAATAGAGACAGATAGTAAACCCACAATTTAGATTAATTTTTACTGTTTTCCACATTGTTGACTTCTGCTCCTTAAAATGTCGGCTGCTTAATTACGGTTGCGCTAAACTAATATTCGGAATATTTTTGAAATTTCTTTAAAATTGTTTATAATTATTCAAACAATTATTAACATTATAACAAAATAGTTAAATTTAATGTGCAAGTTTAAAACAATCAAATAATATTTACATAATAGGGCATTTCATGAGTTACTAATTTTACTGTTCTTCGGTACCAGCTGAGCTTATGTAATATTAATTCTCCACAGATGGCGCATGGTGGCGGGAAATATGAAATTGTTTCGATGCGCGCGCTTTTTTCCTTTGTTGTTCACCGACAGCCACCAAGATGTCGGGTGATGATGTTTGGGGTTGTTGTTTGTTGTGAGATACAATCGGCCATCATCCTCTGTTTTTAGTGCCATCTGATAGCCAATAAGTGTATTTTTTAATAATTAAATATATCGGCTATATTTATGTAAAACGATGAAGTGATTATTAATTTCTACATTAATGTTTCTATGAATGAATGAATGGTAGCGTAAAAAGCATCCTTTGTGGTTGAGTAGTTGTTGCTGTAGTTGGTGAAACTCGGAAGGGGGTAAAAAAGTGGGGATTTGGACGCGTAGATAGGATGCCTCGAACTGCCAAGGCTCCTTCATCATCGGAACGTCGTAAAGGAAGTCGTGGAAAGTCTCAACCAGAAATTATTTTGGGAAATGAAACTGTCACCAATTTGGAGGCATTGACTTTCGATAATGGAATTCTTGGGTCACCGTCTTCACCCTCGGTCATTATTGATGGCCAGTATGGACACACGCCAGATTTTGTTTGTTTGGAGAAGGCGTCTCAACCTGGCGTGGGCCGAGCTCAGGTCAGAATTTTAATTATGTTTTGTAAACAATTCTTTTCAGTGTTTATAATGCATTTGTGTGTGGGTTGGAATTCAATGGCTTCTCTCATAATAAGTGGGGGGAAAACGGAAATGATTGACGAGGACAAAGCACTCTTTCGCTTAGTTATTGTGGACTTTAATTTTCACTCTCGTAATACTGATGTAATTTATTAATGGGTTATCAAATTATACGACGTGATCTTTTAATAAGTTATTAACTTGTTAGTAACAGACGGTGACAAAGTGAAGTCGCTGTACGTGTTGAGAATAATATTGTTGTTATGATCATTTAACTACTCTGTTTCTTTAATATTGGAAAATAAAATTTATTTCCATAGGTGAAACGAAGATTAATTTTAGATCCAGCAGACAATCCAAATCCATTTAAAGTTCCCAGGCCACGTAATGGAAGAGCAGGTGCAAGCACTCCAAAACCCCGTGGTAATTTTTCTGTGAAATGCCTCACACATTGTCAAGTTACTAAACAATTATGTACATCCATTTGTAAATAAACAGAGACTAAAGCTACGACTCCTACATTAGACAAATCCAGATATGATACGTCTCTGGGATTGCTAACAAAGAGATTTGTTAGGTTATTAGTAGAAGCTCCAAACGGCGTAAGTTAAATTCTCAAACTTCTAAAAGATTTCCTGGACACTTGTTAGACCTGTTTGTGTTTATAGTCTTGTTTGCATTACTATATTAGTTTGTTTTACGAATGTGTCATGGCTTCTTTGTTACTTGAATTTAATGCCTATTATCTTAATTGAATAATGCTTTGTTATGCCGGTTTTTAAATTTTAAATGTCACTCATAATTACATCTTAAATGTTGAGAAGTAAGCATTGTGTTGAATTTTGTGTTTTAGATTGTAGACCTGAACAAAGCCTCAACTGATCTCGGCGTTCAGAAGAGACGGATTTATGACATAACAAATGTACTTGAAGGCATTAGTCTACTAGAAAAAACTTCAAAAAATAACATTCAGTGGAAGTAGGTGTTTGAAACTTGTCCCATTTGATTTATATAAATTTACAACTGTGTGTGTTGAATTTAGGGGTGCTTCAGAGAACTTTAGTTTTGGAACCAACGATGTTCAGATTCTGCATGATGAATTAGCCATGTTAGATGCCAAAGAAAAGGAACTTGATAACTTTATTAGTAATGCTTCTCGCAGTTTGCAAATGGCCACTGAAAGTGCAGACAGCAAATATCCTTTTCTGAAATTGAATTTCAGCTATCATTAAATCGAAACTATATGTGACATTTTCTTAACGTTTGTTTACGTGTGCATATGTGACATATCAGGATATTCACAGCATAGAGTCATTAAAAGATCAATTAGTCATAGCAATTAAAGCACCGCCAGGAACATCTCTGGAAGTTCCAAATCCTGATGAAGTTAGTTATCTCAGTTGAAAAACATGATTTTATTTAATACGTTTTGAAACTTTAGGGAATGCAAATCTGGCTGAAAAGTAAACGTGGTGAGATCGAAGTGTTTTTATGTCCTGAAGATGATAGACCGCCGGAAAATGAAACGGAACCAGCTTCATCATCTGGTTTTGAAGATGTCGATCCTACCACCGACTCTCAATGTAACCGTTTTGTTAATTTTAAACATTCGAATTGTGCAATGCTTACTTACAAATTATATTGTTCAGGTTCATTTGTGACGGAGGAAGACACATTGAAGCATGCCTTAATATCGGAGCAAGATGATTTGGGTCCAATGGGAAGCAAAAGCTATTTACTCCAGACTGAGGATCAAAACTTAGATGTTCCTTTTGTCGCGCTGGAGCCGCCTTTATCGGGAGATTATAGCTTTTCTTTGAATGAAGAAGAAGGACTTACAGATTTGTTTGATTTGCAAATGTATCCATTATTCCCATTCACCGAAGTTAATTAGTTCAACACTACCCACTTCATTGTTATCTTTTCATCATCATCATAGTCGATCATTTATTGTGTTGTTGATCAGCCAAAATTTCTAAAATGGTGACATGACATGGCGGATCCAGATCAAACATAATTCACTGCCAGTGCGTGTTTGTAAATTAATTGAATGGTTGTCAACGGGATGCAATTTGTTTTGTTTCTGCCCCATGAGCATTGTATATACTCGTACACTTCCAAAACCAAGCCTCAATAATTTTTTTTGTTATTATGCATGAAATATTTTTTTAATATTTCTGGGTTTTATTTGGGAGAATGGTGCTGGGGATATGTAACGAAAGAAATATGAATATTTTTCTTCTGATGTATTATTATTGAAAGTCTAATTTTCTACTTTGATTTATTTTTTATTCAAATATTCTAGGAAAATAGTCCTCTTAAGCTATTTTTAACAACTTTTTCTAGTAAGCATTTTAACTTCTAATTTATGTACGCATTTTAACCCATTTTTCCGCATTAATATTTGAGTGGTGTTTTATACCATGCATTGTTCAATTTTTTTTCTGTTTACTAAACAGAAAGAAATTCTTATTATCTGATACCAAAGCATTACACATTAATGGTTTTTAGCAATAATGTTTCTCTTTTTTGTATGATCTAACACGTGTTACCATTGGGGAAAATGTTGATGAATAACGCATTTTGAAATAAGCGTTCACAGTTAATCTTTTTATCAAGTTCTCGTTAATGTTTTAATCTAGCCCTATATTCTCGCATAAAAGTTTTGAATGGGATGTTTATTGTTTACTTTGTTACTGTATTTGTATTGAAACGTTTCATTGAGTTATGCAAGATAAATAGGGAAGTTTAAAAAAAAATTTCAATTGTGCGAAAGAATTTTTCGACTGAATTTTAAAACAAAATAGTAAACGTCTGAGAACTTAATAGACTAGTCTCTTAGATATAAACTGTCTCCATTAACATGTCAAGAATGCCTTTTCAATGTAAAACGCTGTGATTTTTACTGCGAACTTTTTAATTTATTAAGCCATTTTCTCATTCCTTTTAACAAATCTTTTTCATAACTTCTAAAATACAAACTTGTCTTTGTTATTTGCTTGTTTCTTAATGCGGTAGGAAAACAATTCTAATAATAAAATGTCTTAAGTCCCCTAATATACTGGTTATTTGGGTTGATTGTTTTGGATTGTCTTGGTCATCTTTGCATTTGCTAATTTTATTTAACCTACCTCATCCAGTTGACAAATTGGTGCCAAAATGAGGTGTTTAATATTTTGATCGTTGGACTATGCCATTAAAACAAAGTAAAATGAGGTTTTGCCAAACGTTTGCCATTATTTCTGATTGCTATTTTGCTACAGATATGACCATTAAATTTTATCCATCGAATTGAATCAATTATTTGCAATATGTTTGTGAATAATACCCTGCATTATTAAATAATAGTTTCTAGTGTTTTCAAAACTTTATACACAAAATATGCGGTTAATGTATTTAAAATAATTATGGGTATTTTATCTGTTAAACGTACGGTCATTTTATGAAATGACGATAAAATGTTTGCATGTTAAAATAACTAATGTATATTTAATCGTTTGTTAGACCTATACTGTATTTTACTACGCACGAAAACATTTAATTTTTCGTTTTGTTTTTTGTCTCTCGATCGATTTGTATTAACGAATACATATCAAGATTTATGTTATCTTGTCAGTTGGTCAGTATTTAATACGTGTAACGTGTTTACGCAAATGGTTTTAAATATTTTAGCGGGTGATACTTTTTGTACTGTACATTCATCACAATCCAGGTCAACGTTCTATATATAAAATATATGTATATAAAAATATGTATTAACAGCCCGACTGAAATAAAATAATTTGGTAGAATACACTTGTCTGTATTATTTATTCATTCTGCTGTTTACACCCAACCGTCTAAAAACTGAAGGTCTCATCTTGACTTCTTTCTTGACTAAAAATTCAATCAAAAAAAATTGTTAAAAATGCATGAGTGGGCGAAAAGCAAAAACGCCTACTAGAAGTGAAATCATTAACCTTACACTATCAAAACATTTGTGAGTCTAATTAAAAAAAATAAAGGTTCAATACAATACTTTTAATAGAACATTAATTTACTTGTTAAAGCATGGTTAGTTAAAGAAGACCCACATGAGCATCTAAATTATTATGTATCTTATACTGTATAGTAATAAAAAGCACTCTTAGTTTACTTTATTTTCTTGTAAATTAAAGAAAAAATTATATAAACGCTTTTCTAAATATTATTAATTCTTAAGATGCTTAAACTAATGTTTAACTAACTTTTTAAAATACTGTTGGTAATTTTAGATAACTTACTCATATTGGTTACTAATAACAATGAACTACCAATGTACAGTATTGGCTCGTTTCGCCACAATGTTTTATATGTACTGTATAATTTTTAACAGTATACCGTATGTTTAATATAAAATTATATTTCATCGTTATAATTTACTTTTGCATTTTAACTGAATCATGCACGTTAAATGATAATCTTACCGATTTCAAAATGCAGTTCCTTAATGCCATAAATTCTTGATTGCAGTCATTAAACTTAACCGACTCCTTAACTGCTATACATTTAGCATATGCTGATCCCTACAAATATTGATTAAACTTACAAAATGAATAAGCTCAGTATTGTAAAATAACGTATTACCGTACATTTTTTTCATTAGTCAGATAATGGGAATAAATATTAAGTAGAACAGTACAGTATTACTTACCTCTTTACTACACTCAGCTATTGCCTCTGCAAGACCTTTTAATGGTAAGCGACGGTTAGATGAAAGTGACATTGCAATTACAATTTAAGTTTATTTTAATTAAACCGTGTAGAATTATAACAATAAATTATCATGTTCCCCCTTGAGTTTCAAAATGTCACTTTTTGCAAGATTAAATAATCGATATCAAGTTATCGGTGTAAAATATCATTACGTTAAAAATCGTTTTAAAAGAAATCATATTTAAAAAATGAAACGCCGTACTGCACTACATTTTGAAGTATGATAATAATTATGCAGATTTAATAGTTGGAATGGCTAGCTCGAAACTTTCTTTTAAAGAAACTAATTGTATTAGGGGATGCTTTAATTGAACTGTTTTCACACCTATTAGGTGAACTACTGTACATTCAAGAATACGTATTTGTCAATACCGTATACGATAGCAATCCCTTCCCAAGGATTATCGAAGTTTGGTAGATGCACCATATGTCGTCGAAACTAAACTTTTTTTTATAACTTAAGTAAACTTATTACCGTATATTATTCCAACTTTTAAATTTGTATGATACTGTACCATATGTAACTATAAATTATTACATAAACAAATTTGTTGCTTCATAATAGCTTTTTAATTACAACTTAATACAGGCGCTGATTTTCTATCTACCTTTTTTTGGATCAAAATCATAAACAGTAATGTCAATTGTTAAACCTTCAAAAATTTTACCAATTGCGTACAATACTTCATTCCATCTTAACTTATCCAGTCCACATCCAATACGCGGCATCGCCAATCGTTTTATCTTATGTTCCTCAGCAAGATCTTTCAACTTAAGCAAACTGCTTTCCAAAGATTTCATTGAAGGTTTCTTATAATAAACCGATTTAGTGACCAAGTAATAGACATAGCGCTCCTCGCGCTTAAGGAATGCCACTCCTCCAACATTGATTTCTATTAAATAAAAGTCAATTTATTACTTTTTAATAGTATTTGCAATTAATTATAAAATTAAAACTAACTACCTTGGCTGATTAGCTCTTGAATTCCTCCAAATCGTTTTTTGAATTCTACTGCAATTCCTTTCCCCATTTCTAAATCTGCACTAACACAATGGCATAATGAAACATTATCATCACAACTAAACAAATCTCCTCTATATTCGTGTATAAAGTTGAATTGTACAATAAGTCGTCTCGGAACTACTAGTCCATTTTCATGACCATAATCCCGTATATCTCTCTGTTGATTTCCACCACCACGTCGATCATTTCGATTCCACTGGCCTTCACGAAAACCCTGATCATGATTTCCACGTCCCATTACACCTCTACCACGTGCCCATCCACCTTGAATGCGTCCATGTTGACCTCCTCTGCCACGTCCCTGAAACGGATCTCTCTGTCTTCTATCTTCGTATCCATCGTGATCCATGTCTTCATCCCGGTCAGATCTCTTTTTGTGTCTTTCTTTATGTTCGTCTACCTGCTGAAAGTCATCCTCAACTTCATCAGCCCAATTAGTTTTTCTTCGCTGCGATGGTTTAGAATCTTCACTAGAGATCTGAATTTCTTCGGGTTTCTTCTGAACTTGTGGTTTACTGTTTCCCGGTTTTCTCTCTGATTGATTTTTATCTGGTAACTTTAACACGGTCAAATCAACTCCACCTTTCGCTCCAACTACTGCATCAATAGTGATCTTTGATCTACCACGGCCTCTTCCCATCCCTTTTAACTCGAACTGTATTTTATTGTGTGGCGGCAAAACATTGGAAACATTTGGCAAACTTTGATCTGTTGCCTCAACAAGTAACTGTTCAGATTTAATTTTCATGGTTGAGGTTTCCCGCAATTTGTTTCCCTCATGATCGAAACATTCCGTATTTTCCGATTTTATTGTTATTTTAGATATCGCCGTAACAACCTTCCCATCTACAACAATATATTCGTTAGATTATAACTAATGATAATTTTTTTCGTCTAAACTTAGTTAAACCTGATATAGATGTATCCGGAGATTGTTGTTCATTGATTATAGCGGGTGGGTCAGATGCGGTCCGCTTGGAAGATAGCTGGCCAAGCGGTGATTCTTCTGAACGCCTCTTCAAATTTTCTTGGCCAGATTTACTTTGAGAATCTTCTTTAGTCTCACTTTGGGTTTGTGATTTTTTATTCTTCTTATTTTTCTTCTTCTTACTACTTCCTCCAGACGTTTTCTAAATTTATATTTTTTAATATTGTTATTATAGGACTAACAAAGTAAGACATTGATCAATATTCAATTGTACTGCATTGTAACGTTAGTTTACAAACTTTAATATCTGAACTTAGATATAAAATTTAGCTTAGTTCCATGCGAAGATATAGTTATTCGATTACTAAAACCTCGTGTGGAAAATGTTACATTACCTTAATTTCCACCATATTTGTTGTAGAAATATATGACAAGTTAGGAACGTTAAATTTAGGGAAATGAGGAGCGGGTCTTATAACAATATAGTTGATTGTTGCAGTTACACAACTATACAACTTTCGCATCATGGCAAACATGTTTCTGAATTTCCAAGTCTTCAGTTATTGTTTCCGATATCAGCTTACAGCTTTGTTCAGAACAGTATTTTGTCAAAATTATTATGATACTGTTCTTATCATGTACTAAAACTTGATATTCTAAACGTAATTTTGTCAATGTACGTTTCAATTTGTAATGCAAGATCAAACGTGAGAATATGCGCAAGTTTTGATTAAATAAAACATCTGTCGTATTGTGTCTTATGTAACTTATTATATTCGCTAAGGGACATCCCCTGTTCAGTAGGCCGTTCTTAGAAAGAGGCGTAATAAAATGCTAGAATATCAAATGCTGTACTGTGGAATGTAATAGCTTACCTTGTTTAACATTTCTCCACTGAGTCCAGGAATATATGAAGCCATTTGAAAAGATTCGTATTTAACTCAACAAAACTTATAATTCACGAAAAATTTACCCTAAATTTGTGTTAATTCAACGTACTGATTTCGTCGATCTATTCTACTAGAATGACAACCGACTTTTTCAATTAGGTTTCATCACGTGGCTGACTGTTTTGGCCACGCCCAAACATTTTTTAAAATTTGCCGCAAGGTGGCAACATGCGACATAATTTGTGCGAAAGTATTTGGTCTAAATTTATTTCGCCCTTCAATACTATTAGTCTCGCGAAGAAACGTTCTTGGAATAGTCACCCCATTATAATTACAACGTTAAAATAATTATTCATGGACGCCAACAAGAAACAAAATGTTCTTCCATGAATTTAAAATTTTTATTTTTTTTTGAGATTAAGTTATTTTTTAAACAAAGTACTTTACTTTATATTTTATTATCGAATATATTTTAATTGGCTATTCTAATTAAAATTATTAATTATATTAAAAACGTACGAAGCTTAGAGTATCACTCTTTAATTACATTTTAATAAATAATAATAAACTCGCCTTGAATAAAGTAAAATATTATACATGAATGGTTATTAAAATCCTAGCTGAAGTGGTAACTTATGTTAAACGTACGTATTAGCGCTATGTATAAGCCCCATGTAATGGGCTATTGACTTTATGGCACTTATCTACGATTTTTCTAGAATTTAACTGCAGTATTAATATTAGCCAACACAGGTTAACCAACATATTGCTATTTCTATACAATTAGTATATTCAATTAGTCAATGTAAGTTGACCGTTCTTAAAAGTAAAGCTGTGTAAGGTAGCTATCAGTAAGGGGTTTAGATGAAAAGTTACAATTATGGCCAATATAGTTTGCGTACAATAGATTTATGATCTTTATTCAGAATAGTAAATGTTTACTCTTACTTGGCGTTTTTTTAATTACCGCCAAAACCTTACGGGTACATAGCACGCAGTTTGTTGCGAGCATTATGCCGAACTTGTGCCGAACACTGACGGCAGCAATTTTCACGTTAACTTTAAAATTTAAATTAAAATTGTTTCAATTGATTAATTTTTATGAAAGTTGCACAACTAAGTTTATTTTAATGTTTTCAATAGCTGGAATATAATTTGCAAGTGTTTTTAGCACTTTTTAACTACTTTTAAAAAATATTTTAACCAAAGTTAACAAAGTAACATCAAGTTCATATATCCGCTGATATGCTTTTGACTTGAAACACATAAAATTTAAAATTTTTTTATCAAAGCTGACAAATGACATATAATCAATCAATAACCATAAAAAGATGTTTATTAGACTGTTTTCAGCTTTTAAAATAAATAAATAAAATTTTTATTGAATAAAAACTGAATTTTTACATATTCTATGTGACGTCATTTACGTTACGGAGTAATCTAAGTGACGTTTTTTGTTGACAAAATTTTTCATTCCTCTCTCTGATTGGCTGTAAATGATTTGGCGGTAAAATGTGCCCCAAAGTAATGTTGGTCACTATACTTGGGCGGTTGATCAACTAACATTTGACGGTGAAGGAAAGCACGAAGAAGGAGTGTTTGCGATGCCGCGACTGTAGTGAGAAGCAGCGGTCGAAAAACGTCGAAGACTGATCGAAGAATCTAAACATAATTCATTGATTTGTGCAGTATCATTTAACTTCAGTAAGTGTTATTGCAAATTTTATTACAATAATTGTGAAAATTGGAACCTGGAATGCAGATATTCCCAGTTGGTAAAGGTACGATAGTGGGGTAGTCGTGTCATCGAATGGCTATGTCAAAATGTTAAGACTAACAAAAATGCATGTTACGTAACATAATAAATAATTTAATTCAAGTAAGTTACTTGAGTATACAGGATTTTATGTTACCGCTACTGTTATTGAAAATTTTGGTATATACCGGTACAGTAATTTCCCCAATAGCAACTGGATAACTTGCGGATTGTTACGTTAATAGGCTAGACTAGGTTAGGTTAGATTCGCAAGTTATTCTACGGTTACTAATACTGTACGAATTACCCGTGGCTTTTACTATAAAGACTACACAAAAGCCATTAATAATTTCTTATGAATGCCTTCTTTAGGCTAATATGACAAATATCAATCTATTAAATAATTTTGAGAGTAGCATCTCTGAAAACTTCGAAAGTGTGCAATTCTTATAATACAAGTCCATGCTCCATCTGACACCTTGCTATTGACTGTCAACAGGGGACGAGTTGTTAATCCATACAGTATGTACAATATTCAGTAAGTACCATATGATATGTAAGTATCAATCAACTGTACAATTAAACGACATTATAATAATTACAGTACCAGTAAATTTTGGCGGTAATTCAGAAAGCGAAGGTAAACTACGTTGCTTCGCGAATTCTTACTAGATGGCTCTAGTAGCGTTTTGAAAAACAGCTGGGCCTGAACAAATGGGGTGCGTGAGTTGTTGCTGTTGTGATGCCTGAGTGATTTTGTATATAAATAGTCTAGTTTTAACTTTCACATTGCGAGTTGTGAAAAACCAACGTTACCTGTAATTTCGTTTTAAGTTTGAACAAATTCAGAACAAAATGAGTGGAAGAGATAAGACTCATGAACAGTTGAGCGAATACAAGAAGGCCCATGGGGTGAGAGAATTTAAAATCGTTTTAGAGATTTTTCAGTGCATTTGCCACATATTATGTCATTAACCATTGTTGTTTTAAAAATATTACATTTTTAAGGTGCACTTTATAAAGTTAAATGAAAATATATCAGTACTTAAAGTGCCATCATATGTCATTACAAAATATAAATATCACAACACTGCAATTGGCAAAGCAGCCAAAGTTGCATTAATAAAATAGTGCAACGTGTTGTATATGTAATGAGACCCTGTCGATTATTATTTACAGTAGAATTGCGCACAATATATAACAAAATTATACAGATCAAGATAATATTTGATAACTTAAATGTATGATTAACGATCGTATTTTTAGTGAGTGTTTGATTTAGAGTTGCTGTACAACGAAGAGTTGTAATAACTTATAAGCTTAAGTACCGGTACTGTAATTTTTTTCAATTTAAAATATGTACTTAAAGCTTATTTAAAAATAGCAGAAATAAGAGATTAAAAAACCCTTCAATTTTATTTTAAAAAGTTATATTTTATTGAAATACATGCCAGTTTTTACTCGTAGATTGAAGACGACTGGTATAACTTAGTGAGAAATAAATTTTAAGATACATTAACTTAACAATTAACGCTAATTTAATCGATCAATGCTAATTAAATAGTAAAATAATATACTGATTAATATGTTTTCATATGGGACAGTGTTAACTAAACTTGTTTTTGCCGCATAAACAAATTTTAATGAAAATCTATAATCATTAATACTGTAATTGCGCAATAATTATGATACTTATGATCAAAAACTGTAAATTTTAGTTGCGTAATAACGATTATTTAACCCTGTGAAATTATTTATATTACAGTACAAGGCTTTTCTCAAATTGTATAGCTCAGATGTCAGTCATATGAGAATCTGAATAATTATTTTTTAATTTTATTAAAAGTTTCGTTTGAATTTTAATCATATTTTTCAAAAATTAAAAAAATGCAAATTCGTAGTAAAAACCTATTAGATTTGTATATAAGGTATTTTTAAACGGATTGGTAATACCGATATAATATTTGTGTATAAAGTATAAACATATCTGTTAATCATGCGAATGCTTTTTCATTAAGTTCATAAAGTACTACTTTTGTGCAGTACCGTTTATTCGATGCATGTTGACAACTTTATCAATGTCAGAAATGGTAACAAATACGATTAAAAGTGGAACTTTAACCGCATTAAGTGGCAGTGTTAAATAACAGGCAAAGATACAATGTGTGGCTCTAGAGATTTCTAAAGTTTTTAATAGCAAACGTGGCGTGATCATTGATTGATAAACATTGACTGTTTATTTTTAAAATTCAAGCATGAACATTAGTCTCATGGTTCTAGTTACAAAAAATAATTATACTTAAGTTTCTGATGTTTAATTTCATTGTATGTTTATTGCCAAGAATGGATTTCGGTGGGCCCAGTAGGCTGTATTTTCAAGGACATTAAAGATTTCTCTCAATTTAAATTTAATCAGTTGTACTAGAAATACGAGTTATTTATCTGTTTTAGTTTGCTGATTAGTTAGATGGATTATTTATTAGTTAGAAGGATATCTTATGAATAAATTCTCATATTAAGTGTTTTTTGTTGTGTGAGAATTCCAATTGCTAATTAGTGAGCCATGAATTTACATTTGACAGCAGTTGAATAGTTAAACTTAGTTGATGGCATTCAAGAGGATTGGTTAGTGTCAACTTTCTTGAAGTATTTCATTGTTTTTTAATAGCTGTCTGCCATTGTAAAACCTGTACATACTACATAGCTACATAGGCGACATTTTCCATCCTTTTTTCTTAGTATACTGTCTGCCATCATTATTGTTTTATTTCTACTGGAACGCGAAATCTGTTTCAATTGAACGCTTTTGGCGGTGTAATTACTCCACCTTAATTTCCTTAGTCTGCTTGAAATAGAAGTTTACTATTTAAAAAAAGACTGTATAAAGTATACTTATGAACTTTTCAATGCTTTTGTTATGTCAAGATGGCTTAACTGATAGCCGTGACATTGAGAGTGTCTTAAACTTAGTTTTATTTGCTTGAAAAACTTTCAGGTCATCTATTTCAACATTTGCTTAGCAACGCTTCAGAAGACTGAACGATTTTCAACTTTTTTTTAATTTAAGAGTTTATTGTACGACATTTGCTCTTATATTTCGTTATAGTATTTACTGCTCATTTTAAAATTATTATATTTATGAAAATGTCTTGCTATAGTTATCGTTTCAGAAAATTATACTGTATAATTAACTTATTTTTGTAATATTCAAGGTTGCAAGAATTGTCATGCTCGTTATAATTTTGTTTAACAAGCCAACTTAATTAACTTGGTAGGTAGCTTTTTAGATAACTCCCAGGAAATTACTGATAGAATATAAATGGGTTAATTTATTTAATCGATTTTGAAGTTTTTTAATTATATTTTTCTTCACACAACAAAATAGATATTCACTTAAATTTTTTATTTAATATTTTTAGTGTGTCAAATCTTGTTAAATGTGAAGCTTTTATTATAATAAATGTAATGTTTGTGATTTATTTACAAACCTAAATTAATATTCAGAAAAGTAAATTTTATTTATGTATAAACTGTTAACCACATAAACCGCCAGATATCATAATATGTGGTAAGGTGCCAGCTAAAGCCGCCGTTAATTAGAGTCGAAATGCATTATAAGAGTACAGCTGTGTATTGTTGTTTTTTTTGTTATTATTAACTGTTTGTTATAGCAGGGCTGTCAGTGTTTATAATAGTTAGCTTACAAAGGACAAACTTTGACAGTACCGCCAACTAACATTACTCTGTAGTCGGCTGTTTTGTGATATAATGTTGTGTTTCAAATTAAGCGATGCAATATTTTATTTTTATTTATTAAGAAACAGTAGCTGACTTTAGATAAAATTTATGTCTTTAATTTATAAATATATTTTATAGCTTTTTTGCTATCAACTATTTCTCAACGATAGTTTAAAAACAACATAAACATTGCGAAATGGGTGGAAATGACTTCTAATAACATAATAATTAAATAACCTACTGCTGTATTGATATTTTGACGATGAAAAAAATAACAATGTCATTTTTGTCATATTTTGTAATGTCACATATCAAACTGTAACTGGACAATAGTACATCAAAATACCGTATAATTAATATTTAGCAAAATTATATACAGTAATACTAAAATAAAATGTAGATTTTAAATGCTTATATTGATGGTATTTGTTATTGTACTTGTACTAGTTTTACCATGCGAATGCTTAAACATACTTTGTGTTTAAGATGGTTGTCCCAAATAGTTGCTAATTCGATTAATTGAACTCCATAATAAAACTATTGACTCTTCCTGTGTCAGGGTACCGAACAATTGACGACTTCAGCCGGAAAACCGATTGGAAACAAAGTCGATGTTATTACCGCTGGACCTCGTGGGCCTATGCTTTTGCAAGATGCCGTTTTCTTGGATGAAATGGCCCACTTTGACAGGGAGAGAATTCCTGAACGTGTGGTTCATGCTAAAGGAGCTGGTATACAGACAAATTAATTTTTTAAACAATTAATATCTATAATTTAATGAATATTGTTTAGCTGCTTTTGGATATTTTGAAGTGACGCATGACATTAGCAAATACTGCAAAGCAAAAATGTTTCAACAAACTGGGCAGCGTTTTCCTATTGCAATTAGGTTTTCTACAGTAGGTAAGAAATCAAAATACAAGTTTTTATTATTTGGTATTGCAATTAACTTTGCAATAATGCAGCTGGCGAAAGTGGTTCTGCTGACAGTGTACGAGATCCGCGAGGATTTGCCATGAAATTTTATACCGAAGAAGGCAATTGGGATCTTACCGGAAACAACACGCCAATTTTTTTTATCCGTGATCCTTTCTTTGTAATAAATTTCTAATTTGATAATTATTACATAGCATATTATTGACGTAGTATATTTTTGTAGTTTCCAAGCTTCATTCACAGCCAGAAACGAAATCCAGTAACTCATGTTAAGGTATTGTTATTATCTATGATGATTATGTTACATATTATTGTAATATTATCAGCTTTTTGAGAAATACTTACAAATACTGTGAATTTTCGATTATGGAATAGGATCCCGACGCATTTTGGGACTTCATTACTCTCCGACAAGAAACTACTCATCAAATTGCCTTCCTCTTTTCCGATCGTGGTATTCCAGATGGTTTTCGGTTTATGAACGGTTATGGAAGCCACACATTTAAATTAATAAACAACGATGGAAAGGCAGTGTATTGTAAATTTCATCACAAGGTATACATTCAACATTACAGAATTTAATTATCATTTTATTAATTTGCTGGAAAACGTGTTAGTGCGACCAAGGCATTCGAAACCTGGATCCAGCGAAAGCAGAACGACTTGCTGCTTCAGATCCAGACTATGCTCTTCGAGATTTATACAATGCCATTGCTGAAGGAAATTATCCGTCCTGGTCTACATACATTCAAGTCATGACATTTGAACAGGCAGAAAAATTCCGTTGGAATCCATTTGACTTGACAAAAGTATATGACGAATTAGAATAATATATTTCAGTGAATTAATAATTACGACATGATTGTAGATCTGGCCTCAAGCTGAATATCCTTTGATCCCAGTTGGAAAATTTGTGTTAAATCGTAATCCAACTAACTATTTTGCTGAAGTTGAACAGTTGGCATTTGATCCAGCTAGCATGCTGCCTGGCATTGAACCAAGCCCTGACAAAATGCTTCAAGTACGGAAACAAATGAGACAGTAGTTTAAATAAAATCTAATTCTTCATGTTGCAGGGTCGTTTGTTTTCATATTCAGACACTCATCGCCATCGTCTTGGTGCCAACTATCGACAGATTCCAGTTAATTGCCCATATCGTTGCCGTGCTAAAAATTATCAACGCGATGGTCCTATGACCGTTACTGATAATCAAGGTCTAACACACAATTTGTTAGACTAAAATTATTGTTTTACCTAGATTTTTTTTAAATTTGTTTAGGTGGTGCTGTTAACTATTTTCCCAACAGCTTCAATGGTCCAGATCAAAATAAAATCTACACCGAATCGCGCTTCCAGGTTTCACCCGATGTTGATAGATACAACTCAGCTGATGACGACAATTTCGGTCAAGTTACACTTTTCTGGACTAAGGTAATTGATTTGATTTATGGGTTTATTAAATTAACTTCTATAATTATTTACAATGAATCGGATAGGTGTTGAAAAGTGATGAACGTGAGAGACTTATTAAGAATATTGCTGGTCACTTGCAAAACGCTCAGGAATTCCTCCAAGAGCGAGCTGTCAGCATGTTTGGCAAAGTCCATATTGATCTTGGAAAAGGCATTCAAAGCGAGTTAGAAACGTTAAAAAAGGAAAAGGTATAGTATTAATTACATTTTAGAAGACTTCTAATTTTTTATAAAATAATTTAATATTAATTTCAGTTGAAGAGCCATGCTCATTTGTAAATTGTATTAGTGGGCAGGGAAAAGTACCGGTATAATAAAACAGCTATTTTAAGTATATAATATTTCTGGTTCGTTGGCTTTCTAAAGTGTATTTTAGTATAATTAAGTAATTATTTTGTTTAAAAAGCGGTGTCTGTTAACAAGTATATTTACGAAACTTTTTTTCATATTTACACAAGCATTTAATGTACCTGATGTTTTAACAGCAGCTAATATCTATGAATTTGGTTTAAATTTTTACCGGTTAATATCATTGTATACGGTATAATGTCAAAGTAACAAATAATTACGGATTGCCTAATTTGTGTAATTCTGTAAAAAATTAATCTTAACATTTTTACCATGCAATTTGACCAAATAAAGGATTGCAAACTTGCAATAGTTATTAAACATAGCAAAATGTCATGATATACTGTACAACGATTTCGTTTTTGCATTGTTAATTAATATATGTAATTATTTTTTTGTATTATACTTTAAAATACCTAATGCACAAAAGTTTTAAGCTTATTTTAGAGAAATCACTCTTTCATCCTGACCAACTTGCCCTTGGTCAACTCACGTAGTTGTGAATAGTTAAGTTAGGTTGGATTCTGAAATCAATTATCGAGCGCGATCTGTATAGAAACGAGTTGCTTAGGGCGAAAATGATTCATTTTTATTTATTTTTGTTTACGGTAAATAATAGGCGTGGTGCAATGACGTGATCTGTAGTAACGCACCTCCTCCTTAGCAACCATGAACGATGCCACAATGTTTGCACCGCCTTTCCCTAATGAAACAAAAAGAAGGGAGCATTATTTTTGTTGTGGCAAGCTATGTGAATTACGTAGTCGGTATGTTTTAAAAAATGTGATTGAGTAATCTGCTTTTGTGAGAAACTTTTGGTGTGTTAACTTGATTGCCTCCACAAATATTATTCATACGGTATTTAGTAGTGACCGATGCACAACGAATCCTGTAGCAGTGTGATCGTGTTTTTGGTGAGTGGTTTTCCTGACTAATTTATCAATTTTGGCGGGCAGCTAAAATCTTAAACCTGTAATAAAATATACAGTTTAGGAAAGTAGTTTCTTAAAGAAATTAAGTAACTGTTTACTGTTGTCTATATGACATTGTAATGTCCAATCAACGATGGTGCAGGTACAAGTTTGACTCGAAATTAGTTTGTGCCTGGAGACTGATTTCTTGCTTTGATTGCAGGCAATAAATCTTAAGTAAAACTTATAGTTGTAAAACTTAAAGCTCTAATAGCTAAATTTTCTTTTGACAATCGTGATATCAGTGTTAGTTTGCCAAATGGTTATCGTGTCCTTGTGCATATTTGTGTTTGCAATGTGTTAAAATTTAAAACCTTGTAAAGTTTTCATATGTTTACATTTTATTTGTTAGCTTTCTTTAGGGTTTATCTTTAAAGTAAACGTTTATAAACATTTTAAAATATTATTTTGGCTTTGAAAATTCAAATAATTGTTTTTTCTCACGTTTTATTGAGCTATAAATTTAAACGTGTTATGTAAATCTACACTTAGGCTAATAAATATAATTAACATAGAGATAAAAACAAAATTTATTATGCAATCTAAACGATTGATGACTATTTTCTTATAACTGGCAGAATTAATAGCTCTTTAGAAAAATTAAATACAAAACTGATTATCATTTTTCAGTTAGTATCATTTCTGTTCTTTTAATTAATACTAATTTTTCACTCTAAAAATAAGCTAGTAAAAACCAAATTCATCCTTTAAGTTTACAATATTATGCGTTTAATGAACCATTGATTTGACCATTATTCTCGTATGAGTAAATGCCCATGATTTTATAAAATAGCCAAGTAATCATTCTCCAATCTAGTAATAAACTGGGCATTGTATTGTTTACTGAGTGCAGATTGTAATTTATATAATCATTAAATTTCTTCGCCTCCTTGAAGTTTCCCATGCCACTAACTACAGTGAACGTGTAATTTACATGTGTTTTTTTTAATATTGTGAAATGGATCTGTAGTAGGGTGTTTGACCCAGACGTCGAACTCTATACACAACACTGATTGACTTATAAAAATAATAGTAATAATAACCAGGTGGACGAATAAGTAAATATCACATCCTGCCATTACCTCTTAATTATTCTGTATACCTCTATGGATGGTGTGAATCATGCCCATGTAAATATACTTTGAAGTGGTCACGCTATTGCCTTTTCTGCAAAATTATCTGTACAAATTAATTATTTTTTTTCCTTACTAAAATATTATAGATTAATGTGATGATTATGCATTTTAAATGTCGCGCCTTATTTAGGAATTAAGCACTGTACTTGTGTTATAAGGATGCTTAAAATTTGATTAGCTAATTTTGCTGATATAATTTCTCTGTGGCGAAAATATGAGTACATTTATTGTAACTTACTATATACTGTATTATTGAAAAAATAATTTTCCCACCTGCAAGAAAGTATTTCAGAGTTGCAATCCCGATCGAAGAGATTAATTGGTAGAATAGCATTAAGGTCAACGTTTGAAATTGGTATCCATTGTATTGAGATCGAAATCTTATTTTAATGTACTATACCGGCTGATTTTCTTAATTGGAACATCGTTTTACAGTGCCAATAACGAAATTAGACAAAATCTGATAAGTTTCAATGATGATTTGTCCCGTTTTGCTTTATATTTAGAAAATCACCTGGTACATTAAAATGTTACAAGTAAAAGTTAAAAATACTTGTTGATTAATGCTATGCGTACTGCCTAGATTGAATCTCTTGTAAAATCTTCAATATACACATAAAATTATGTTACGTGCCTTACATATCTCATAAGGAGATTTTACTGTATAATTTTTTCTGGCATAAGACATTGCATTGAGATGCTAAATTAGTTTTGTACTAAATTTTTTTTATGACTCTTTGGTTTGTCTCTCTTTGTGTTGAACGTTGTTGTTCACAGTAATTCACTGCAATGGCTGAATAATTTCACTGGCACCTTTTGTATGGAAATTTGAATGGGGAAGAGGTGTACTCAGGGAGAAGAATGATTACCGTGTGATGTTTATCATTGAAATTTTAGGAAATGAAACAAGCGCTTTATGCCTTATTCATTGCTATTACAGGCCACGTAAGTGACGTTGTCTTTTATAATGGCATTTATTCACATTCTGCACTCAGCATGTAGAAATCGAAAATATAACATATAAAAAAATTCGTGAATATTTTTAAATAATCAAATTTACTTTGGAATTGAATTACGACAATTGCAGCGGTCAGATAGGTCAGCTGGACAACTTCCTAGTGTACAACAGATATCTTATTATAATATTATTTCGTTTTTTCTACATTAGACTGCAAGTCTTGTTAATGAAATTTATGACTATTTCTGTTTTATAATCCCACAATCCGCCTGTTGTTGAATGTAAAAGTAAAAACTTATGCCAATTGCTCTACATAGTTATACATAATACCGTACATTATAAGCTTAATTGCATATGATTAGAAAATATTAGAAAAGCAAATATCTAAAAATGCAACATTGTCCGACGTCTATTAACTAATGATATGTTTTGAATTCGAAAGTTTATAAATTGTAGATAAGGATATACTGTTATTATGGTAATACTGTAACTCTAATAATAAATGATATTGAAAGTAACTATACAAGGACATAATTATGAACAATTGCAAATCCTGAATGACATTTTTATTGTTTATCCCCACTGGATGATTTTTTTATTATTTTGTGAAATGACCATGTAAAATGCGGAAATCGATGTTTGTTATGGTGTTAAAATAACTTTTTTTTAAAACGAAATATGTTTGTTCTAGTTTCATAATGGAAATCATGCCATTATTTATATAAAAATACATAGGTTGAAATGACTCCACTGACTCAAAGGTATTATTGTAGCTTTAGGAATATGTTCCAAGTTTATTTGCTAACGTCATTATTTAAATAGGTAAAAAAAGTACAATACCAATAAAAATAATTGATTAAGTTTGTAAATAAGGTACGTGGACAATCAGTTTGACCTTTACCTCAGTGCAGTAGTAAGCTTATTACAATATAATAATTCTTGTTGTCACTATGTGTTTAGCTGTTTCACTGATAACGTTTCCAATTGACTCATAATGTAGTTTTTCCAATGATAGTGCTGCGCCAGGAGATGCTATCCATACAATTTAAAATAAATATTGATCAATCGGTTTCTGCATTCACATCATCCATGATCAGTAATTCGGTATTGCTTACCTTGACGTTTTTTGTTTGTCTTGAACATAATATATAACTTTTTAGTATTATACTGTAAATACGATAAAAAAAGAAGTAGTTGATGACTGTACATAAACTTACAGTTATTAGTTAATTTAAAAAGAATATTGTTACACTTTATAGTGTTTCTGTACTGTAAAATTATTAATGTACATTAATTATATTGTTTAGTCGTGTTTTTAGTTATAGATTTTTATATGAACAAGTTACTCTTTTATTATTATAATAATGTACTATGCACACGATTTCCTCTAAGATTTTTACAAATTTTTATTGTGGTTTCTTTGGTTTATGAAATTACAGAAGATGCAGTATATTTGGAAGTACAGTACCGAATTACTGTAAATATCTGTTTAGTTCAAACACCGGCCATGTTGCCCTTATTCACTTTATTTAAAGTATGTGAAGCTCATTAAAGCGATGTATTTGCTGACATTAACCAAACATTAAATGGGAAGTCACGACTTGGGGTAAGTGCCGAGAGGGGATAGAGGAAAAGAGAGTTTGCTAAACTTTACTGTGAGAATAAAACAGGGGAACTCGTGAGTCATATTTTGTTTCTGTGAGTGATACACCATCATTTGTATGTATACAGTCACAGACGTAAAGGTGGGGTGGGAAGTTAGGTGTGTAGGTGATTTAGAATAGTATTTGGTTTTTTCACATGGGCTGAAGTGATTTAATCAGCCTACTTCCCAGTAATTACTCATTAGTAATAAGGTCGTAACCCGACAGACCACTTTTGTGTGAACACTATTTTTTTTTCATTTGCTATAATGGAAAATTGCTTAATTTGAGCCACTATTGGCTCATCATTTGGTCACAGTAAGTATACTAGTTTGTGGTGAGAATGTTCAGTAAAAAGTGGTTGGTTGGGTCGGGGCTTAATACTAATAAAGGAAGGATTTACGCACCGAATAACAAACTATAAGATAGTTGCACTCAATAAATAAAATAACAATGCATTCCACATTGAGGATGTGAAACTTCAAGCCCAAAAAAAATTCATGAAAAGTTTCATTAAATTAAGTGCACTTTTCTACTTTGCGAAATAAAGTATTTTAATGCAAAATTTGTAGATGGAAATGACACTGCTGGTGTAACCAATGTGACATTTACAGTAAGTAATTTGTAGTTTTTATATTGAAGAGCTTCTCAAAAGTGTCAGCCACTCGATTTCTCATATGTAACCTAATATTTGCAACAAATGGGCAACGGTTTTCGTCAATTGGAAACCGTAATTGCGGAAACATGGTAGCTTTTGTTAACTTTATTAATATTTTACAGGCCATATCCTATGTGATGTGAGGTAGAGTTGTAAACTATTGGCGTTGACAGCCAGCAAATTTGTAATCCTTTCAGTCGACTTTTTTTTTAAGTGGTTGTCCTTCACAATGAATAATAATAAAGAGAGCCTCTCAGAGGTTGTTATGTGCCATGGACACGTCATGTCCCCTTTAGTGCAACTTTTTAGATCTATAAGTACTTTTTCTCTATGTAGATTGAGATGAAAAAAAATTAGTTTTTCAATGTGACCTTTGGCGTAATTAAACCGCCGTACATGTAGCTATAACATTGATAAGCAACTGGAAATGATATAATAACAAAACTTTTGCCATTGACTTAGCATTGCTAAATAATGTTATTTTTTTCCCCCTTCATTACCGTTTTTTACGCTCATGAGTGGTAGTCATCTATCCGTGAAATGCCGTCTAAGACACAGGTGAAAGTTAAATTAACAATGGGAAAAATATAATGACGGTTGAAAAAATTGAACGTTTTCACGCATTATGATCAACATAAATCTAAGCGAATGTGAATAAACACCTACAGTTGAATAAGAAACATTGTTGCACTGATACGCGAATTAGTATGAAGCATTATTTCGTTGTCGTCATTATGCTGATGTCAATACATGATGCAGTATTATTAAATTTATACAGGAAGTAAAATACTTTGGAAACGCTAGAAATATTTTAAAACTGTGCAACTCTTTGAACAGAACTAAGCATCCAACTGGAATTTTTTTTATTATAAATTTTCAAAATGAATCTGCAATTATCTATAATGGATTTTAAATTATAGCTTTATAAAGCGTTGTCGATTATTATCAGCTGAAGAATATTTACTAAACTGTCGGAAGAATGTGCTAAGGTGTAACATTTTCAAGTGAGCTACCCTTATTTTTTTCGATGAAGATGGGTGTTAGTACAAATACACATCGTTATTGTGGTTTTTATATATTTAACATAAATTACCCGAAAAATCCATTATAAGTAACTATAAGTTATTTTCTTAAATTTTAAAAAAATTGGCAATTTGTTTTTAGCTATTCATACTATAAGTCAAATCATAATTAAGTAATACTGTATCATAAGTACATTATTTCAATGTCCATTTATTTTATTTTGTCTTTGAAAATCTTAATTTTATAATTTTTAAGCATTTATGTAGCTTTTTATCTAAGTTTCTTTGTTTTATATTTGTCATTAGCATGAAATATTATAAAAAAATACATAAAAAATTATCATGTAATTTAATTATAAATGCATTGGATAATAGCTTCTTAAATTTAAACGCCAATTTGCATAGTTTAATTTTTACTGGAGAATAATATGGTGAGATAATTTTTGCACCAGTAAATTAGTTCGTGATTCTTGCGTAGGTTTTTTTTTTACATTTTTAGTTTAGTTTATAATTTAATTTTTTACGCAAGTTAGTTGTCAGACGTGGCACCTCGTTTAATATATTGGATTTCCTTTTTTTTTTGTTGAAAGAGGTACTAAACTTAAATGATATGAGTAGTGTATAAAGAGAGTAACTTCGTGATTGATTGGACAGATTCTAGTAGCCACCGGAAATACTTAATAATCGGCTATTGTATTGATTATCTAAGTTTTAAAAAAATGCAGTAGTTTGTATATAATACATGTGCTTATTAAATTTATAATACATGGGAACGTTTTTGCATGATTAGTTTGAAGGTTAGTAAGTCAAAGTCATCATAGCTAATTTATATCATAAAGGTGTAATTTTTTTTATTCGAAACCGTCATCAAGAACTTCTTTTTTTAAATAAATATATTTTTATGTTTAGAATTTGTGTGCAAGATGGATCGACGGAGTGGTTCTGCTCGTTTCTCTCCTCACAATCAGCTGATCACAAAGTTACAGCCGGTACCTAGTATACGGTCTAACACTCGAGAAGTTCTGGTGGTATCGGCTTTTAGTAGAAGCAGGAGTCGGGTGTTTTACGCCAGTGAGGATATATTTAATCAAACCCAACCTCTAAATCAGGATAAGCAGGCTTCATCTAACTCAGGAAAATTTAGACGGACAAGTTCCAGCCGCCAATCGCATGATTCTGGATTTTCGGACTCTTTGGCCGCTGAAAGGCGACGTTCGGTAAATGACAAAATAAACAGTCAAAACATCTCCAGTCCGGCTCGTAAATTAGCAAAATGGTCAACTACTTCAAATATTAAATCGTTTTTAAAGGCAAATGATGGTCATTTAAGTGGTCATTTGTCGAAATTGTCTGATGTGCTCAGTTGTTGCGGAGTCAAACCAGCTATTTTCAACTCAAAAACCAAAAACGGATCTACTCTTGCTAATCCATTAGTTACTGCTACAGTCGATAAATCTACGGTTGAAAACGAATTAAGTAATCAAAAGAATCATTCTATTGAAAATTCGGAAAATGTAGTGCAATCAAGTTTCAGAGGGACTTGGCCAAGAAGAAAAAAGCAAATCGATGATGGCGTTCAACCGACTATAAATGGAAATAGCAAATTTTATCATTCGACAAAACCAGTGAATAAGTGTCGACGATATTCAAAACGTATTCCTGTGGAATTAGATAAAGGGTAACTATGACGATATTGCTGGGTAATTTTCTAAATTGAAACACGTTTTTCCCATAGCACGGGTCAAATCACCATTACATTGTTTATTGGTTTTTACTGTAAAAACGTATTCCAATTTAGATAATCAACCGGTATTTCTAATCAAAGAAATGTGCTATTTTTATTCAAATACAATGTTGACATGGACTTATTAATTTGGCTGCTTTTTATATGATGCACAATTCAAACGTATAAGTAATACACTGTTGTTAAATTTAATTAGCAAGTTTTCCTAATTATTTTCTAAGATAGTCATGCAATTAAAGAGTTTTCAATTAGTTTGCACAATCTAAATTTTTTTGCAAACCTTTTATTTATATAACAAGTAAGTACAGTATGTGCTAGGTACAACAAGATGTGGTTTACTCATCAATGCTCAAGGACATTTCTTTTTTATTTAGGTTTTTTTACTTTTTTTGTGTTTAATTGTTGGTTTTTTTAATGAGCAATCAATGAATTAGTTGTTTTACGAACTTGAGTATTTTCCTTACGAGTATTGACCATACATTCGAAAGGAAAATTCGATTCGCTTATTATAATATTTTTTTTACAAGTTGATTTATAATTAACAAGACGAGAGTAAAAAAAACTAGTTTTGGCTATTTTTATTGTTTGTTAAATTGCTTTTCGGATGACTCACTTTTATTTTCATTAATGGTAATTATTCCTACAGGGTGCTTCGAAATTTAGCTGTTCAAGATTGGTTTGCAAGCCTTCGATATTCAACTGAAGATGAATGCATGAGTACTCTTCAGAGTAAAGCAGTGGCCAGGGATATTGGCGATTTAATGGCTATGAATACTAGGAATTGCAAAGGTGATTAATGGCTATTGAATCTAGTTTAATAGTCATATTAATTTGACTGGTTACATTTACAGATTTAATTTTAAAAATTTACGACCATTACCAACGAGTTATCTCAAGGCTCAAAACAGTACAATTGTAAATACTCATTTTTTGAAAATAAATTGTTTGAAATGATACTACTAATTATATTTTTTGCTCAGAAAATCGAGTGACAAACAGTGGGAAGAAATGAATGATTATTTATCGAAACTGTCAACAACCATCTCAAATTTTCTTTTCATTTGTATCGTCGATGATGACACTAATTATTATTCTCATCTCCACAAGCAACGTCTAGTTTCTCTTTCTTCAGAACTTCGTGATAAATTCTTACAAAGGTAATGATTAGAATACACTGTAATCATATAAACATTATATGAAACATTACTTTTAATTTCTCAGGACTGACAAAACGTGGGAAGAAGATGACTCAAAGTCACTGATTGAACTGGTGAAAGGGATTCAGCAAACTTCGGAGGACTTAACCAAATCTTTAATTTTACAAAACGTGAAAGTATGTTGAAGAGAGTATCTTAAATCGATTTACTGTAATGTTTAATATTTAGGAAATTGTTGATGTTTTGGAAGAACCACCTAGTTTCCTCGCTGTTAAAATTGCTACGTCAGTTTTAAGTATTTTAGGAATACAAGATGACGAACTTAGCCGGATGGTTGCAGTCGTGAGTTTTAATTTTAGTAGCAATTTATGTTAAATTAACTTTTTAAAATTAATTGCAGGCTGGAGGAGTTCGAGTTTTGCTTACTGTATGCATTGATTCGAGATACAAAGCGCTTCGAGCTAAAGCATTACGATCTTTAGCAACCCTTTGCTGCGTTTCTGAGAGTATTTGTGAATTGGAACAGGTTTGTGATTAATATGACTGACTTGAAACTAGTCTATATTTTAGTTTGGTCATTGTTGTATTTAGTCTGGAGGAGTGGAATGTGTTAGTGAAATATTAGCCGACGATTCATCTAGTGAAGAAGAAAAATGTGAATCTGCTGGTGTGATTGCACAAATAACATCGCCATCCCTGGATTATAATCACAGCATTGAAGGGTTAGCGGAAAACATTCCTAATTTAATTAAGTCGTTAACAGGTATGTTGAACTATTTGACTTTGAAATGAAGAAATGGTAATATGAGTTGCATTTGGCTACTGGTTTAGATTTGGCAAAGAACACAGCATCGGCTGACAGTTTTCTTTTGTCAGCAGCGGCCATAGGAAATTTGACCTTCTTTTCTAAACAAACGAGTGCTCATGTGTTAAAATGTCAAACAATTAAAGCTTTGATTTCCGTTTGTTTATATAATCACCAAAAATGTTCATCAGTATTTGCGAAGGATCAGGTACTGTTTGAAACAGTTGCTTTTAATTTGATTTTGCTTTAACATTTTATTTAATAGGTGGCAACTGTATTGGTAAATATGGCTAGCATATCTGAAGGCCGATCTGAAATTATTTTAAATCGTGGTGTTGACGTTCTTGTACGATTTTTGCATCTGGTTTCCAATTCGTCATATTCGAGAACCGAGATTGCTGCTTTAGAAAGAGTTCATCAAAAAACGGCCATATCCTTATCGCGTTTATGTTCCAAGCAATCCGTAGCGGAACGAGTAGTTGCTCTAGGAGGTTATTAATTATAAGACCGAACATTTAAAGTTTATTTGGAAATGATAACTTGTTAATTTATAGGCGTTGAACGTCTTGTACAAATGTGTAAAGATCAAGAAGCTAGAAACAAGAGTGATGCGGTGTTAGTCGCTTGTTTGGTAAGATTTGTATTACATTTATAATTCTGTTATACTAAATTGAATTGACTAAATCCTATTGATAGGCGGTTGTAAGAAAAATAGCAGCTGCGTGTGGGTATCAACAATTTAAAGATTTAAATGCTTTGGAACTAGTGGAACCAAGACTTTTAGATTCTTTCCTGATTTATTCATCAAAGCAGGAAAGTTATGTCTAACTGTACAAAAACTACCATCCTTATTATTGATGACCGGTAAATATCTTAATTTTTAAAATTAGTTTTTTTATTATGTACGTTAAACTAGCAATATAAGGCTGTGCAATATGTTTTTATAAAGTATATTCTATCAATTAATAATTTTATGCAACCTAAAATGTTTTAAGTACGATACTGTAATGTTTCTAGACAGTTTATGAGAATGCATAGAAAGCGATTTTCATAATGATTGTGCAATCAAAAGTAACGTTTATGTTGAAAAGAATAAAAATATGATCTATATAATTGACCGATTATGAAACTAAAATAAATTTTCCGCAATTAAGATACAAAGTTTTCTTTTAAAAGTTTTATTTAAAGTTGCGTAAATTTTCATGCTGATTTTTCTCTTTTGCTCACAGTCTGGCGCTAGTAGTCTGTGCATCTTTGAGTCTATTTTTAGCGCCTCGTGTTTCCGTAATCGTACTATAGATGATCAATTTAAAATTGATGCGTAATAGATTTATTTAATGATTAATTAGTTTTGTTGTTAGTAAGTGACCATATTTCACACAATACATCTTCAATTGACAAACTTTCAACAAGTGTGGAGTGCAAAATAGGTATAGCGCATGCTCAGCGTAACAATCAGGTTGTAAACAGTTTTGCTGGAGATCATTGCCTGCAGGCTGCATCTTGTGCATCAACAGTAACTGAAAATTTTAGTGCTTCAAAATGAACTTTGATTTGTTATCTGCGAGAAGGAAGTAATTTCTACTGACATTATACTGTATTTAGGTAAGAGATTATAAAATTTATTGCAATAATAGTTGTGTTGTATTATTGACTTATGCGTTGTAGTTGTTTGTGTTAAGCCTTGTGAAGTTATAAGCGCGCCGGTTGTTGTTGCACATGTCTACCGGCGCGCGCTCACACTACTGTAAACTTGTTTTGCCATCAACATCCGCTATAAAATTACAACGCACAATATAGAATTTCGATCACTTGTATAAAGTTGCATTTTACTTTCAAGTTTTGTGTTACTATAATACTCAATTTTGCAAAAGAAATGTAGATAATAGATGCTAATATTTATTTGTGCAGGAAAAACAACTTTTAGGCTAATGTTGTACTACAGGGCGTTATCTTTGTTTGTACTGCACTTTGCTACTGTAGCATTGCGCTAATATTAGCACCAGAAATCGACCAAATCAGTTTCATTTGGCACATTCAGTTAACAATGTACTTATTAATGTAACTGACAAAATTGTTAGAATGTTTGTAGGTGAGTAGTTGTCAGTTATTTATAGCTTACTCCGTTTATTACACAGTATCTTCATAATTCATAAGGGGTTTCTCTTGTTATTTAACATTTACTGCAGGTGATTGAGGTCATTATTGCATTTAATTAACACGAGCTCGGTTATATTTGAAGTCAATATTAATTTATTATTTACCTGTTGCTTAGTAATAATTATGGTAATGTGATTATGCACACTTATCGTGCATTTTAATTATTTGCATAGATATGATTATTGTCTTCAAAAGTGAGATGGGCGTTTCGTGAAACTGTTTGCTATATAATTAATACGAATTAATCTGGCAAACTGGCACATAAATCTAATCCGTTAACGTTATTTAATAATTTGGTGTAGATTGAAGTTGTTTATTTATATTCATGAGCTTGAGAAATTACCATAACCCAATCCGCATTTAATGTGCTCATGAATAATTAAGACTCTAAGTTTAGTGCAACTTTTTAATTATTTTTAATTCAGGAAATGTTAATAACGATAATTTTTAACATGTCTTTTCAATTACAAAGTAATTGAATAATTGTATGTCAGACACTTGTGAATTTATGAGCGTTTCATTTGAACTTAAGAGAGCCGATTATTTTTATGACTTGTGAAACATGCAATTAACACGATCTTAAAATTACATTTTACATTTTATGATACAGCGATGTAATTATATCATACTGTACAAGTACATATCTCATTGTCACGAGCAACTATGATTCTTGTACGATTTACATATTCAATGGTTGGATATGTGAATATAAATTACCCTACATGGAGCTCAGTAACTGCAATGCAGTGTATTTGGAGAAGTACCATGTTTATTCAAATTTTAGCCAGATATTGACACATCTTTAAATAAATTCCAAAAAATTTAATGAGTTTATTATTTTATATTTAGGTACAATTATAAAATAATTCTCTACCTAATAACTCTTTTATGATTATTGATATTGTATATTTATTGAGCGAAACCGAAAATAGTCATTTCTAGCATCTATTAGTTATCGTAGATTAGTTCGGTATACAGGATTGTATTTCACCGTAATTTCTCTGATGAATTGGTTGTTATGGGAAACGATAGAAACGTTGATATTTTATACAGTGTTGTACTTCTGTATAGTTGTTGGTTCCTTCTGTGCAATCGAATTGTACACTATAAATTAGATACTTGATACATAGTCAGAAAAAAATGCAATACACGAATTGGTTAACTTTTCAGGATAACTTTATGGTCGTCCTTTTCTTTTTCGAAAGTTCTTGTGAAATACAAATACAGTAGTTATAAATTGTTATAAGTTCTTACTTGCATAATCATTATTGGTTTAACTAGTAATCAATGACAGTTTAGTTTTAATTAACTTACACTTACTGCATGTGTAATTAAATGAGTAACCACTCCTGAAATTTTAATCCACGAGTCAATGTTTATTCTTTTATTAAATCAGATGTCCCTACAGTTTAAAAATGAATTGATTTTGGTTTATAAAGCACCGTATAATAAACTACAGTGTTTACAACTTTAATTGACTTTATTACTTTAACCTTGTCATACTTATTTATGGCATTATAATCTCGCTTATTTTTATTTTACTACAGTGTTTAGCTGAGGTTCGACAATGGTTACTGTAATAACCACCATACCGTTGTAAGTGCTATTATACTGGCTATCAGGCTTGTGTTGTTAATTACATACCGTATATTATAAACTTACAAATATTTATTGCCTTGCTTTTTTATATTTATTAGCAAGTCTATTCGAAAATTTTGTCACGTGAAGGTTTTGTCTGTGTGGTCTCAAAATGATTTATTTAACGACTTTTCCATGGCCTTTTACAGTACAGTTTGTTACAGTTACAAGTTATCATCAGTTGTTTTTATCACGACAAACTACTAAATTTTGACCCATGCGATTCAGCTACAGTATAGTATTATGTGTCTCAAATTTCATTTCCTAAAAGAATCGATTAGTGATTGAAATTCTTTAAATGATTTAAAATTAGAAATTATAATTTTATTCATGGCTATTTTTTAAGTTTTAATAAGTAGTTCCTGTAATACGTTTTTAAATTTTTTGTTGGTTATGTTTAGGCTAACCACGTTATTGGTTAAACCAGATAGAAGAATTTGTACAGTAATTTAATGTAAATTATAATTATTATTAAAATGCATGGAAATCATAAGGAAGTCTACATACATGCATATATAATTTTCCTTGACTTGGCTGGTTTTGTTTAAAAAATACATTGAACTATAATTCTTTAGAAATATGTCATTTGTATATGACAGGAATATTATTTGCAGCTCTGCATGCTAATTAACTTCTTAATTATAATATTAAGAGGTTAAAGACAGTAGCGTTATTTGATGTAGTTGGGTACATCGAAATTGTTTTTATCCTCACGTCATTCTCTGCTCAATTTGACCACAAAAAAACATATTAACCTTGAATACTGAGCTATTTCAATGTCAGATTTTGCAATTATTTCGTATTTTTCTATCTGGTTGTTTTTCAAATTTTATCTGCTTTCACGCAGTGGTTTTTAAAAAAATAAATCTTAAAAGTAGGTTCTTTTGTTGTGAACTCAGGGTTAATAACAACCTAGGTTTCCATGATATTTGTGATAACTGTTAATTATTTTCAAAGCACGGAAAATGTTGAAACACTGAGGAATTATAATTTACGAGGAGAGTTATTGCGTGCAATAATTTTTGATATTAAAAGTTAGTGGCTGATTCATATTTATTTATTGCGCTATAACTCGTATTTCGAAGAGGAAGATGCTAAATCTGTCTTGTCCTTTACAATTAGTTTGAAAGTAACATCAATTTCAATTAAACCGTTCAATTGCAACGTTGCACAATACATCGTTTGGGATCAGGTGATACCAGGAGTTATCTGTAGCTTATGACGAATCTTTTATTAATAGTATATTAATTGCCCACATTATTTAAATTATAACATTTAAGAAATTGTCAATTACCGGTTATGAACAACTTGCAATTTTAAACGAGAATACCTTTCAGTGTCAATATTGACAGTATAACCTTGATTCTTTTGATGTTTAAATCGACTTTTTTGACGAAAACTTTAAACTTTTATATAAAAAAAATTAAATTTATTTTTCATGGTATAAAGTATTTATTAGATGAGTAATTACACCAGTGTTAGAGTACGTAATTATGGATGTGGCATGATGCTGGAGATTGTGCCGCGAATGATAGGGTTTGCGCGGCAAGCAACAGGAGGCGTGTGCGGACACACCTACTGTACTTGTACAGGTGGTGCCCATAACACTTTCACTCCGTATATTACTGTAGGGTTGTTTTAATAAATCTTATTACATGATTTTGTGTTATTTAATAATATTTTCTAAACGTTGACCTATTAAATAATAATTACAATGAACTTCATGCGTAAATTCTTTACCACGATAACAAAATTATTTCAACATTAGTTATAATAGGTCAACAAAAAAGAAAGTGAAAGTTTTCATCTTAAAAAATTCATGATAGAATTATTTCAAAAAATCATTTTAGAATTTTAATTAATATTGTAGCAGTTAGAGAAAATTCTGGTCGTTTCTTATAGCATTGTACAAATAAAAAAGGTATTTAAAGAGGGTTAAATAATTTGTTTAGCAAAATTGTTTCAGTATGTTATGACTCGTGAAATATATCATCTGTCACGTGTAAAGGTGACCTATAAATGACCTTATTTCCTTTGGAAACTGGTATTGTGTGGTATGTACTGTGTATCTTAATTGAACCAGCATGGCAATTGTGAAAACTGGATACAGCATTGTATTTGGATTTTTTTTATTGAAAATGCGTTTATAGCTTGGGAGTTGGTTACTGGGTGTAAAGATTCTGTAGACAGTTGGAATGACAGTTCAAGTCAAATTATGTCAAATCAGTAGAATTTCAGTTTTAGCTAACATCTACTTTTTTTTGTTTCCTGTCAATTTTATGCTACCTAACCGGTTTTTTGTAAATATCAGGATTATTGTATAATTTGTAGATTGGCGCCATATGGATTTTTTCCATACGCGATAACGATTAAAGTTGTGTTAACTTAGTGAAATGTGTAAACATTACATAGTTAGTTAGATTAAACGAGATTTTTTATGGAAGTTGGCTCGTAAAATATGCAGAATTAATTGTGAATTACATATTTAGGTAAAATTGATGAACAAGTGTCACGGTGCTGGAACACCTACACGCCCCTTGAAAGGCGGGTTATGTAGGAATGATATAATTCAATTTGTGAAATTGAGTCAGGAGGGCTGGCAGTGACTTAATTTGGTCAATCAGGACCTCTTAAATTAAAAACTAGTTCAGATAACTGAATAAAAAATCAAGACAATAGGCGTCGCTTGAACAACTTTTCGCACTAATTTGCTATTTTTTATGGTAGTTATTTAAGCATTTAAAAAGACTGAACGTTATCTAAATTGGTGAGATTTTGTAACAGTGACTCAACATCTAACTGACTTTAACAAACAGCAACTTGACGACAAATTCGTTCGTGACCCTCAGCAACAATTTATCAGAGGTAAACGCATTTTTTTTATAAAAAAATATCTATAGTAGTGAAATCAATTACTATTCATTTTAAAGTGACATTGAAAGTGATGGTTTTAATGACATTGTGACATTGTTTACGTTTTGGTAGTTACAAAACTTTCACTACGTAATATGTTGCGTTAATTACAAGTCTAATGCGGATTAATCCGATGTTAATTAGGAAATGTATACAATAATGGGTTTTTTATTTATTTTCTTAACTGAGAATCTGTACTACCTTATGTCAAGATTGATTCAGGTTACTCTGTCAAGGTTTGTTAGACTTAATTTTAAATCCTGAAAAGTTGGATTTTTCACTTTTAAAAGTTTTTTTTATTAGCGTCAGCTGTTCCCATTATTTTAAGTATTTTCTGGCTCATTATACGGTAACTTTTCTTGGTGCTCTAATAACCTAACTATTATTACGTGTGCAATGATTTACTTGTGACGAAAATTAATTTATTTCTTTTATTACTTCCCTATTTTTGAATTCAACAGTAATGGTTTTATGTTTTTGCTTGGGATGATTAGCAAATTAATTTAATTTAAATGATCAATGCCACTTGTAGTGCCATAATCAATATAGGTTTTTGACGTGTAAGCCCCTGATAATTAAAAAGTGTCATTTTGGACGTCATTAGCGCTGAAAAAACGCCTGTTAGTTGTTTGTAAACAACATAACCTTTGTGTCTTTTTTTTTATTCAATTTAAATGCGAGAATTTTATTCATTTACCTTTGCACACTCGAATAATATTTATCAGCGCATTTGCAAGGCGTTTAAAAATTCCATCGTGCTGTTTTGAAGGTGGTTAGCTGGAGATGGAAATTCTCAGGGTTACTTAAGGTGTTTTAGCTTTCTAATCGACCCTGAACAGAATTAGCCATCCCATTTCCTCCCCCATCTAATTCATCTATTCAAATTTAGCGTTGTACTGTATCTTTTTAGTTGATGCTTTTGTATGTTTCTAAAGGCAATAAGGGTCAAATGTCTGTCTAGACTTTTATTGTCTGACTTGCTGTAAGAACTGTATGGAAATGATGGGTTTTTTTCATAATTAAATTTGTTAAAGAATTTTGTTTCAAGTTAGACAATGGATAAGATTTTTAATTTTATTTGTAATTATTTTTTAATGTTTTAATATTGAATAATTTTTTGTTATTTATGCTTTGGATCAAAAAGTAAATCCAGTAGGTGTTTGATTTATTTTTTTTATTCAGTATTACTAAAGATTAATTGATAAATGTTACGAAGTTAATAGGCGTTGTTGCGTATTTCTTGAAGGTTCATCTGTAAGGGCTGTGATTATCATGATTGAAAAGATTGTGGTCGTCATTTTCATGTAAACATATGTTAGAAACGAATGAATGGCAGACTGTCAAAACATGTTTTTCTGTTAAGGAGAAAGAAGGTTAATTAATGCGCATTTTTATCCATATTGATAGCGATGTTAAGTTTAAAAATCAATTGAACACATCCAGTATTTCCGCCCCATTTACCCCAGCGACCCTCGGATGAAAGTGAAATTACTGTATACTTGTCATTTTTATGTTGACCTCTCACTTCGTATTTATTGACTTATTAAGGAGTTTTAAGATCAGATTTGTTGCTGATAAAACGGATACAAAATAATCATGTTAGATGTCAAATTAAAATGTAAATTAAACATTCAACCACAGCGTATAATAGCCAGCTGAAGTAAGGCTGATAGTTGATTTTAAATTCGAAGTAATTTTAAATTTTACAAACGGTTATAAACATCGTAAACTACTGAAAGATAAGAACTAATTGGAATTGTTAACTCAGTTTACGTAGTTCTAGTTATTTATATTGGAATCTATTTATTGCTGGACTTATTTTTTGATCTTGACACGATTTGCAAATGAAAAAAGGGTTGACAGGTACTACATTTACTTTGTAAGTAGTGGCTTATTGTATCAAATGGACTAATTTTGCATTTGTACGTCAACCAATCCTTAGAAAGATTATGTTTATTGATGCTATTTAAAACTTGGTTTACAGTATTAGATACTGTACATCATTTATCAAAATAGTAAGGACCCATCACTAGCAATCACATTGGCGATTAATTTAATCACCACTCACATTTGTTTTCTGTTTGATGTTTGACGTTAAAAGTAAAATTATCTTTAAACACGTATTTATAGTGTTTTGGGCTTAAAAATAATTTACGTTAGTGCTTACATTACTGCCAAGGTTTAAGGTATTGTTTGCTTCCAGGGTGCATTCAGTACAGTTGTTTTGTTCAACATGGTAAACATTTCTTTATTTTGCATTTTTTTATCATCTCCCTCGGTTTTTAAATGGTGTGGTATTTAAGCTCCAATGATGCTGCATCTGGGTTCCAACGGCGTAATGAATATAGTTCAAGGCTGATCTATGAATTGCATGCTGGAGATTGTATCTGAAAATGCTCATACTACTTCTAACATTAACTTTATTAATAAAACTTTAAAAAAGTTTTTTTTTTGGCAATGAAAGCGTAGTAAGTCCTGTTACGTTTGGTTCTTCCTGTATTATACACTGCCAAAATAGTCGTACGACGATTTCGTATATTTTAAAGTACGTTACTGTACTTTTGCTGTTATAAATTTCCGTTATTTGTATTACCAGTTTCAGCCAGTTTAGCATCGAGGTTTTTAAAAATGCTAATGAGAGTTTTCATTACATTAGCAATTGTATCAAATCACTTAGAATTTAGTTCTGTCATTGATTTCTACATCGTAAAATTTAATGGGATTGGATTAAAGTAATGTCGAATCGATTAGCATTCATAATGTGATTATGACCTCAGTTTTTATTACGAGTATATGCATATTATACAGTTTAAATATATAGTAATTTTGTCATGACCAATTTAAATGGTTAGTACAGTGGTTATTGCTGTATTATAAGTATTAATTAGCTAAAATGTAGCAACTTATTTCCACTCAATATCAAGCCGACCAATATTATTATCGAATAATGTATGCAAGCATAATAAGATTAGTTTAAATAAATATTATTTTGATATAAATAAGCTATATTTGACGCCAGGTGAGGCTGTAAATTACGGATAGCCATAAAAGTGCGCAATTTTATAACCAGCATTTCCATGACCCCTTTTAAGCAAATTTTCCCGATTTTACTGTTGAAATATCACCGACTTATGTTTTTGTAATGTCATGCAGTAGTTATCTTTTAGTAACTGCTTTTTATTACTTGGGTTAGTAGTCTTTGGCAGTGAAAAGCTGAGGTTAGTGGTTAAAACTTTTAACCCGACGTGGTGCTGTGAAAAACCAACTAAGGAAATTCCGTTAATTAAGATTTCGATTTTATTTTATCCAGACAACTGTCACTTTTTCAATTTCTCATAATCAGCAATGACATAGGAAGGACATTAGTCACAAAAGTAATGTTTGTCATGTTTTTTGATGTATGCAATTTTATTAGTTTTTTTTTTTTTTTGGTTGAATGTTTAGGATATTTAAAAAAGATACTTAATTTGCATAAATCCTTCACTTGCCATTCATTAACCGATTATCGTGCATTTACAGTGTACATAGGGGTATTTTTCAATGTGAAAGTTCTTTGATGTACATTTGAAAATGAGGTTTTTGTACTCGTATCTGCTTTTCCTGTGTTTGTTTATTCAATGAGATCGTGGCACTCCACTTGGTCTACAATACTCGACACTGTTACTTCTAATGTTAGCTGATGATTATTTTATATTTTTTTTACTAGTTTTCTTTAAACATTTTAAGACAACTTTAAATAATGTTTCGTTGAAATTTTCCAAGGTCACTGATAACGTTATGGCTGATAAACTTTTAAAATTTAAACAAATACAGTACCGAATATTTGTACATGAACGGTTATAATAATTATTTACTTTTTATTAGAAATTTTTACTTTGTTTTAGCATAATGTTGCTACAGGCAAATGCGTAAATGTAAACACATTAAATAGCTGTTGGATAATAGTTTTATTTTGTTATTTTTATGCCAAGTTTTGTCTTTAATGAAGTGTAAATTTAAAAATTAAGTACCAGTACAATATTTCATTTTGATACGCATAAATGATATTTTAGAAGTGACAGAGGCTTGTTATTGTAAAACTTAATTTTTTATGTCAGTTATTCATGGTTATAACTATTTTAGTTATAATAACTAGAGCAAACTTAAATTTTAATGGTATCATTAACAGATTTCCTTGCAAATAATTACGGTTGCATGAATACTAGTTTAAATATAAGAATATTAATTTTTTTTACAATTGTCATGGTCTTACAGGTTTTACAAAATTAAATTAAATAGTACTTTTTATAACCCAAATATAATTTTTGTAATTTGTACTGTATGTGGTACTTGTTGAAATATTGCTTAAAGTTCATTATGTAGAAAAGGCAACTTTTTATGGTGATGAGTTGATTAATATGACAGTTATCGTTACGTAGGTTTTTTATTAAAAAATACTCAAGAAAACTGAGGTTCATTTACATCTATTGTTTATTAGTTGAAATCCTCGTCCGATTAAACTTAAAAAAAATGAAAGAACATTCAGCTCAAATTTTAGTATGTTATTTTCTTTTCTCATCTTGTATAAATTGTTGTTTTTGATTGTCATAAAAGTGACGGTTTTCCTTGAAATTGATTTGTTAAACGGCCTTCTTCCGTCTTGTTTAGTATTTCTGGTGGCTAATTCGGTTCACTTTCGTTTTCTGTTTGTACATAAAAAAAATGGACGGGAAGTTTGGAGCTGAATTTAGGTTATGAAAACTTACCTTGGTATGTAATCCCACATTAATGACGTTTTAATTGGTCACTGACAGCCAATTTAGGCCGTATTACTTGTAAAGCGGTGACCATTTCGTCACGTTAAAGACCTCGTACTTGACACCATTTCGTAACAGTTTAAACTTCTCAAATATTTGTTTTTGTATTTACAGCTACAGTGTAATATGCATTTTGTCCACCCAGTAATTAATCAAAGATAAAATAAAATTAGACATGAAAACTTATTGGTATGCGAGAAAAGTCACTATTTGTACTTGTAAGGTACGCCACTGTATTCATTTATGCTGTATATGAAATTCAAACTTTTCACAAATCTAGTCACCACCGGTTTCCTCTCGATACATATATGTACTGTAACTTGCCAGTTTTATAAATAAGTTAATTATAACTTTGCATTTATTAATAAAAGGGCTATAGGTTGTTGACTTTTTCATTTCTTCCAAATGTTACTCATTTAAGCTTTATTTAACTTTGTAGTTGTTTTTACGACTTTAATTTTGCACCAATGTTTTTTTTGTTTATTGTTTGTATTAAACGTTTTGTTGGGGAGTTAGCTTGGCAACAATTGCCATTAAATTTTAATAATTACGTATAAGTCTAGGTATTCAAAGTGCTTCTACAGTACATGCATTTTCACAAAAAAAATTCTGTACAGCACATCGTGTGTATGAGGTGCTGATCATGAATGTTTTACTGATTTTGCTTTGGAATAGCATCTAGCTTATTATCATTGTAATTGAAATTGTTTTTAGTGGAAATTTTGACTAGACAGGATGGGCGTAAAATGTAATGAACTTGCCGTTCTGACGTAAATTTCAATAAACTTTTTATAGCTGAAATCATGTTTGGAACCGCTTTTAAATTGCGATTTGTTAGCTAATTTATACTAATGCTGCACCTGTACATTTAAATTTCAATGCGACACACAAGGTCGCTAATTGCGGTTTTGACTGTTAATGGCAAATGTTACTGTACAACAAAATTGGTGATGGCATTTAGTTAGAAGTCGTTAACGTTAGAATTGCTCAGTTGGCATTAGTTTAGCACCACTTTAAGAGACAAGTATCGGTTGTCAACTTGCCACATCTTGTGTGATTTCCAGACAGACTCATCTACTAATTAACACTCGTTTGAAAGACTGCGTGGTTTTACAGTCGAGTAGATTTAGCCAACAAACCGTAAAAACATTTGAAGAATAATTAGTTAAGCTATTGGTGTTAAAATTATGCAATGCAACTTGCAGAATTATGATTCTATATTTATTGTCAGGTTAATTTAAATGTTTAGCAAGGATTAACTTTAAGAGAACTGCTTTTTTTTTGCAATTTTAATATAGCTTTTATTAGACTGCAACGGTATATCGATTTGCACCGCTTTTCTATTTTTGAAAATCAGTTATTGTACTTGATTGTATTGTATGTGTGCATACATTTTTCAATTACATACCTGTAGTTGTCAGCGTAACCAGTGTGTTGTGGCTACGTTAAAGCGTGAATTTAAAATGTTAAAGGTATTCAGAAAATGATAAATCACTTACACATTTAACGTGTATAAACACCTGTGGCCTGTTTTTGATGCTATATTAATCTTATATTTTGTAATTGGTTATCACGTGATTGTAGCCACCTACACTATTGGTCTTGAATGTTAATAAAATCCTTGTCAAAATTATTTTAAATGTTCAAAACTTCAAGGGAAAATCTCATTGAAATAATGTGCAACACTGTCATACTAGTTGACAGATTTAAATATTTTGAGTGAAAAAACATAGTTTCGCAAGATGGACATTTCGGTTGCTGTATGTGTTTGTGTTTTTTGAAAGAAGCATTTATGATTAATTGCAATTTGATTAATTGTTAAGGTCTGAAGCTTATATTAGTATTTGCTCAGACAAATTTCCTTGAACTATGACAACTTGTGCGGGGTCGTTTAACGAATACAAATAACTGTTTCTTTTAATCTTTTTTTTCCCTATTGCAAAAAATAAACTTGTGAAATGAGAGGATGACGGTATTTAGTACTCATATCGCCGAAGTTTTTTTTTGAAGGCTAAAAAAAAAAGTCTGCAGCTAAGAGGGAAGTTGAAGATACTCGTCCTGTACTTTCACAAAGGTAAAAACTTTACGTCACTTACCCTACCCTTCATATTGTAGACCAAAAACAAATTTTTTTGTCCTATTGATAACATTGGTAAACAACTTTCTCCAAATCAACAGAAGAATCTAAGAAAAATTGTTAGTCTAAAATAAATTTAGTTGTCGACTTTGCAAAGATAATCAAATCTAGTTTATAGGGTTTTTTAATGTTTATTTTCTTCTCCATAAAATGCGACATTCAACAAGTTTTTGAACTTTTTTCTCATGTTTTATTTTTTATCACTGAATAACATTATTATTCTAAGGACAATATTGACGTTGGTGATCTTGAAACCTGCTATACATATTATGAACGCAATTATTGCACATTTAAATAGTTGTAATAAAATTAAATAGTATACCGTATAATAATGATAAATGTAATACAGTGACACCCAAGCCGCGCCCTGAATTTTAATAATAATTTATTACATGTTCATTTAAATTCTGCATAGGTTCTGTAAATGAAAGACAAAAAAAATTAAGAAAATGTTAATTTTCATAATCGATTTTTATCTTTTTATGAGGAATTGGCATACGTTATACGGTACTTGTACAAACTGTTTATCATAAATTTGATTACTTAATTAGGCTTGTAATCGATTAAAGAATTTTTTCTTAAAAAATAACATCGATTACGTTTGTCGTATGAATGTCATGTTGATACGAGTAAGTCAGTCATTCCCACGGAAAGTTTGTTTACAGTGAGTTACAATGACGTGAATCCATTTGAAATTTATGAATTGATGATTAATTATGTTGTTGACTTAGACCACATGGCCATTAGATGCTCATGTACTGAAGGTGATAAATGAAATTCAAGTGTTTTTATCACTTTCTGATGTTTACATTTTTATTTTAAACTGTGTTCATTGAATTTTCTCGTGGAGTAGTACTGTAGTAGTAAATAAATAGTAAAATGTGTGAAATTATCGATGAGCTGCCAAATTAAAGGAACTGTTTAGTATTAAAACAGTGATTTCTAACGATTGACTTTACTAAATTTTTGCTGTAAAACTGATGCTGTATCTACTTAAATTGTTTTTCTAAGAATTTTAAGGTAATTATATGATGCAAAGTTTGATACAGTATTATGTTGTTTGTTAGTTTCTTGTCAAATATCAATCCTTTGCGGTTCTTATGACCATAATCTTTGCTGTAAGTTATGTTCTTTCCAAGTCTGGAGATGTGGTAGGAAATGCATGTTTGCAAATTTAGTTAGGTGCAAAATTCTTCACTTGGAATCAGATAACTATACTGTATTAATAGTGAAACGTTAATCTTCTTTAAAGTGATATAAATGGGCAGTTAAATTAAAGACCCTTATAATATTAGGCGCCAAAACGAATTTTGAACCGGTTTCTATGAATGGTCAGCCTTGGAAATGTGACCTCGACGTCTGGGCCATCGTAACACAATTTTCTATTAGAAACAATATGTTCTGGTTCGCTCGAAAGTGGCGCTTGATTTTACCGCTCTCATTCTTTAGTCTTGACCAAACAAATGATATTTTTTTTTTGCTTTTTGGATTATTTCAAAGTGGGAGTGTGAGGAGTTTGTTCGTTTCTTTTGGTTGATTGGCTCAAACAAATTGTAGGTGTAATCTGTCACGACAAATTTCTTTTCCTTTTTCGATTAAATTTTTTTTTCATAAAGTTAGCGGTGCGTTCACCTTCATTAATGTTGGGCCTGAGTTTGTCCTCCTACGTCGACCAAAATTCGCTGATTGGACGCACCGCTGTTTTTTGCTACTCATTGGTGATCGATAAAATTGGTTGATCAAAGTGACATCTGATATAAGGAAGCCAAACCCCTTAAGTCTTGACCGACAATTCCAGGGGGTATAAATACTAAAACTTAAATCATTCTTGATTAGTTTGAGTTTAAACTGTCACTTCTTGGGCACTTTTAGTATTTAAATATTGATTTTTCTATCAAACGCGGCTGTAATTGATTTTTTGCACTGCTTTACATTTGAAGTTTTGTTTCTTCACTATTGGAAACGCTGCTTTGACTACGGTAAGACGCTTTAAATAGACTGTATATACAGATTAAATTATTTAAAATGTTTTTAGATTTAAATACATTTTTAAATTTTAAAAAATTGTTCAGTGTATTAGAACAGTTAAATGTACAGTATAGTTATCTAATTTCTTATTAAAAATTTTTTAGTTTTAGCTGAGTTGTTCACTAGGAAAAAAAATTTACTTTAAAATTTATAAAAGAGCATTAATTTTAGTTTTAATATCATTAGATATAAATGAAATTTGTTTCTGAAATTGTGAACTTTAGAAAGGTAACTAATGATAGTAAACTTTTTCCAGTTTTAGTTTTCAGTAGTTATACAACGTATATCTGTATTACTGTATTATGTAAATTTAATTCGTTTTTAATTTTTTCTTAAAATGAAAAGATAATTTTTTAGTCTTATGTTGAAATGCTGGTTGAAGGTTTTATAAAACTATTGTAGAATGCATAATTTAATTAAACGGTTCAATTTCCAAATCCCATTACTTGTGATTTTGTTGGTGTGGAATTTTGATGGGTTTTTTTTTTTGCATATAGTCAACGTTTTGCATTCAAATCCATTTTTAACCACATGTTTTTTAACAATTGGTATGTACTGGGTGGCGATTAGTAGGTGTGAAATGCTTTGTTTACAAACGAAATGTCCTTGATGAAAACTGGTATGCAAATGAAGTTGAGGGGGCTCTTCAGTGGTCGACAATGCAATGTGGTTGGACAATTTTAAGGCAGGCAAACACCTGTTTTAAAAGAGGAAGTGGAATTGAACTCTCGATAGCCCCACCTCCATATTTAACCACTTGCATCAAAGGGTGGAATTAAATCAAAAGATTCAATGTGACATTGTCCCATTTTTTTATTTTAAGAAAAATTTTATTTTTTTTTAATTTGGCATCCTTGAATTTTAAAACCAGGTGAACAATTACATTGAATTTTATAAAAAAGAAAGTGATGTGAAACTTTAGAAAAATTGAATAGTCTGCATCTTGATAATAGAAAATGTAAAACGAATAACTATTGTGAAAATATAATAGGATTTTTTTAAGATGTTATGGGAGTTACTTGTTGAGAAACACTTTATTAGATAAGTAAATATAATCTGTTTACTCTGATTTCAATGTAAAGCACTTGTTTCCACTTGGACATTTGACTAATTTGACGTAGTTACAGTATTTTGCAACAATGGCATGGTCATTAAAAATTAATATTCCACTGCTCTCTTAACTACAATATAATAGTTTTTGCACGCAAATAGATTGTTGGCCTATAGTGACTGGGATTTCATAAATTCGTATCATTGTGTTGCAATTCTGTATCATTTCTGAGCGCCATCCCCATGTTAATAACTATTTACTGCTAAGTTATATCATTGTTTATTACGCCGTATTGAAATTTCTCAACGTTTTTCTACTGCATTTCATATGCCGAGCTTAATTAACATGTGGCGTTTTTATTAGTATGCTCGTATATGAATATTGTCTGTTATTTACAGTATTATGGCTTTATGAATAGATGTTGGCAATAAGTTGCTGCAATTGGCACATATGGCTTTTTTTTTTGTTTTGTTATGACAGTTATAACGCAAAATATTAGGTCAAATTCATAATATAGGCTGTATATGCCACGTTAACTAAACAATGTTGAATTTCAATAGCGTGTTTACATTTTAAAGACGTGTCGGAGGACGTATTTGGACTTTAAAATTTAATGTATTCGAATGCTAACATGCTGTACAAGTTTGCATAATAATCGAAGTTCGAGTTGATCTAATAATTATTTATTAAGAACTCGATCATGCGGTGAATGCGTGAATCCATTGGTGCTCTTGATATTTAGTAAACATTAACAGCTATTTTTAAGAAGTTTCATCAGTGAGATTTACCAAATTAAGTCGTTAATTGACTTTCTTAGAATTTTAGGCACGCATTTTATGGAAGTGATAAGTTAAATATATAACAATTACTTAAAGTTGATGCAAGAAATTGAATTAGGGGATCAGAATAGGAGGTGTTAATTGAAAGTCACTTTTCATTAACAATAATTGGGGAATTTACACTTTGAATATTGTTAATGTAATTGTACTCGATTACTGACTCTGCTACAATGTCGTGCATATTACTTGTTTAATATCATGATATCAATTAAAACGGTAAAGCAATTTTTTTAAATAAAGTTAGCCTTGACTTAAGTAATTGAGATGATCAATTCGTATACCGTAGAAGGGGTTGATGTCATTCTAGCTTTTGGAAGGTGTAAAATTCTAAACTATAGATAGTGAAGGACATAAGTTATACTGTGCGAGAAGATTAAGATATGCATCTGACTTCGTAATCATTTAATGTGAGCATTTTAATGCACTTAACATCGCGGTCTTGTGATTAAATGGTGAAATTTGAAATTGTTTATATTTTGTCAAGGTTGTTTAATCAACTTATGGAAAAACGGCACCGGAACCACTCCTATTCTAACGCAGAAAAGATTTCTTTGATTATAGCTGATAATTATTTTATGCTAATTTATACTGATAGCGGTGCTTGTTACAGAAAATAATGTAAACATGATAATGTACATAAAACTTGCTGTTATTCATGGTCAATATCAGTGACAATTGCCAGTTGCAATGTTGTTGATTATACAATGTAATGCATGTATTTTTAGACAACAAACAAATTTGATTAATGATGTAAACTGAATCGAAGTGGGTGTTATAGTTTTCAATACGTACTGTACATTATATTAGCACTAAGTTGTGATGTAAAGTACTTGTAAGCTTAATGTTAATTGATTGTTAATGTATTTTTTTGTATATTGTTTGTCTACAGTATAAGACTATAAGCGATAATGCACTAATTAATGTTACTCAACGGTTGAAAGATGTGAGAAGTGATCTGTAATAATCAGATGTTAGATAAATTTTGATGATACTTTCAATTATCTTTATAAATTACGCATAACCCAATTTAGACTTTGTGATGGGAGGTAAAGTTTAATTAAGTAGAAAACAAGCCGATTCACGCTTTTTTGTGGGTGGTGAAATGTTATACTGTATTTTCAGTGCAGTTTAGATAAACCCATTAATACACCAGTGCAGTATATTACATTGGTCAGCAAAACGCAACAAGTAGGTTATCCAATTATAATTTGTTACAAGTTCAAAATGACTGTCTTATGAAAGTATCAAGTTTTACTGCTGCCCTTCAAGCAGTACAGTTTTAGGGGGTGTTTCATTGTCCTTAGGCGATATCAATTTGCTGTAGATTGGTCTTTGATCAAATATTTTAGGTTTTACTATGGTTATTTTAAGATTGGCGACTTAGGAAAAAAAAAACTTAATGAGTGATTAACATTATTGTAATGGTGAAATGGCAAACGAGCAAAAGTAAATATAGATGTTACGTGAAGTGTTTCCGACAAAAAGTATTGCTTAGTTATTGGTTTTTTGAATGTTCTGTATTGTTGAAATGGCGTTAAAAATTAAACTTAAAGTGGCGAAATCGTTTGACGATGATTCATATTTTAACACGTGAACAATGCGTTTTACATGAATTGCACAAGTTTTATTTAGTATACAAGTACTGTATTTGTCAAGTAGTGAAAGTGATGATTACTTCCTGCAGCTCTTCAGATTTATTTAATTTGACGTCTTTGTATAAAAAGTATATTATTTATAGACTTTTATTTTCAATTGTATCGCCGCTTTGTATATACTCGTTTTTGAAGCGCAATTTCAAATGGCATTGAAAATATATTGCTCTCCATAAGTTCTGACATGCACGGTATTGTGTCGCCGTTCAGGTTTCTTAAGGAGTCTGGTGTTCAAAAGTTCCATTAATAAAAGATAGGGTTTAACAAAATAAGTTTGTGCAAGATTGTATATTTCATTTTAAGAGGATTCAATTTTTTTTTAATTAAAAATCTATAATTGTAAAATCTAAATTAAATTGAGGACTTTTTTATATAAAAAATCCGCTATAGCCCTATGGATAAAATTGGTATTTCCTGGCCTATGGACTACTTTAAAAACTGAAATGAGCTGCTTTTATTTGGAACATATTCGAGGACAATTTTTTTTATGAAAAAGCATATTTTATAATATAAGTATTACTTGGAAATTCCTAAAAATTAATCCCACCTTCGTTATCATTTTTATATAACTTAACATCTTTTATATTTCTCGAAATTTTTATTGTACAGTATTCCTGATGGCCTTGTGTCACGACTACTTTCTCTTGTCAATTTAAATCGAAGAGATAAACAATGTGGTTAGTTTGAAACGCATGCGTATAGTGTTGTTGAACGGAATTCCGTTCACCGGCCGGCGGCTTCAAGTTGCAAATTGGCCTTGGCTTAGCTTTAAACCTATGCATATGCCATGCATGTCAAATAAAGTTGGGCATGCGCGTTTAAATAAATAGTTTGAGCGAGGAACACGTGTTGCATGTCCGTACAATTGTACATGTGCTCTTGTGTTTTTTAGGCGTCCCGTTGAGGGCGCTGGAGGTCTGCAACCTATAAAATCCGCTAAAATTCTGCAGTGACTAGAAAGCATCATCAAAAATTCGGCACTCATCAATTTTTTTTTACTTTTATGTATAAACTTTTTTAAAAAAGTAATTTCATTTATTCAAACGAGTTTGACTGTGAAAACTACGCAGCAGCCATAACTTTTGGTAAGAATTTTAATTGCTTCTAAATTTACTAAATATTAATAAATTAGTTAATAGTTTAGTTTATAAATTTAAATTTACTACAAAAAGTTACGGTTGATTAATTTTTTAAAATTAAATTTGTAGTACTTACCATTATGGGTTTAATCCATATGATTTATTTTTTTATATGAAGGTTTTATGGTACTGTATATAAATCCATATTGCAGAAATAAAATTCAGGAAAATTTTATTTTTTTCTTCAAAATTCGGATGAATATATATTGATTTGTATATAACTTGTATACATTGTAAAATGTTTTGATAGTTTTGCTTTCTGTTTTATTTTAAACACAAATTGTATGAGAAATTCAGTGAACGTCGGTCAATAGCTGAGGATCGAAAGCATCCACGGTTGTTGATGCAGTTTCTGCGGCAAATGATGCTCGGAAGCTGGCGATGATCTTGCTCTCTTCCTGTAGTTGCAACTCTTGAATCAGGAAAAGAGGGGCGCTGGTTATGAATCGGGTTTAAATTTAGTTTGGTACGCATGCGCTCTATGCGTGCAGATGTCGCTGCATCAAAGTTATGGATCATGAATTTTTTAAATTATTTTTTATTGTGAAACTTGTTCCAACTGTTCCTAGAACTGCTCTCAACATAATTATAGTTTTTGATGTGAAATTTGATAAGAATTTTGTCGTTTTTTTCATTGGCATCTAATAGAACCGGTTCTGTCTTGCCTGATTTTTAAATAAGGAATTGTTTAATAATTTATTTCCAAGAAAAGAAACTTAATTTTATATAGCTTGTTTTATGCTTCATTAAATATAATTTGTTATTTTAGTCAATAGTAAACCACACTTTATGACACTTTCAAAGGTCGGACAAACTTGTAATTGCAGTTTTCATTGGTTTATTGAAAGTTTTGGTCTATGAAATAAATTGAAACGAAAATAATAAAAAACCGCACCCGGCACTCAATCTTAATGGCAGATGTTTACAACCGTACTAGTCTTGTACTTTGGGTCAATGATGGTGACGTGTTATTCATCTCATGTTTATTCGGATGCTCATGTTTACACAGTTGAAAAATATCATTTTGTTAACTTTTTCTCCACCTCCTTTTATTAACGAACCATGTCAAGCCAAATAAGACCTTGGACTTGAATAGCAAAATCGTACGCTGTAAATGGCTGAGGAATGGGTGGGAAGATGACGTATTTTGTCACATGCCATGAGCACGTGTAAAAGTGTTGGTGATCACGTGCTTTTTTGTAACTTAATGCTATTGTACGAGGATATGGCGCCGACACTGTTTGCATTTCCTCAGATTATTTAAAAACGAGTACTTGGACTTCTGCCCATGTACACGAACATGTAAATTTCTTATTTTATTGATAGAAGTGGATAAAAGTATACGATATTGTATAAAAGATACATTTGTATTGGATTAAATTGTTAAGTTAGATTATTAAGTATTAGTCATTCCTTACTGCAACTTAATCTTGTTGAGACAGAATGATGATAAAATTTAAATTGATAGTAATAATCTTAATTGTTTAATGACTATAAATTGTACATGAAAAGGTCAAAATTATTATGACACTTAAAATACCTAACATTATTAATTTTTTTCCCCACTTGATGGAAATTAAAAGATTTTCTAAGCACCAACGCAAAAGAATGAGGGGATGGAATTAAAACTTTTTTTTTTTAAGATATTTAAACTTAATCGTAAAAGATGTGTAATTCTTACAATTAAGAGTGAAGTTGTATTTATAGAGATTTTTGTTCACGACCAACTATTTTAATTACAAATTTACTGCTATAAAATTTTAAAGATTATGCATGGTTGTAGTTCCGTATGTGGCAAACTGTTTGCTAACGTCATTATTACTGTAGAATCACATGGCTCTAAATTAGGATAGCATTGTTACTGTAGCTGTCAGCATTCTTTAAATTTTTGAGGTCTGAAGGGCTCTAACTTAAAATAACAGCAAGGTAACTCGACTTTGCTCAAGTTTAATGTGTAGGATGACTATATTATGTAACTAAATTGGTATTGCCGTTATCCTGTCAAAATAGTGCTGTTGTTCTGTCCATACATCTTTGGTTTGTTTTTCTTGCTTATTTCGAAGTAATGTACAAAATATTCCTTTTAATATTTAAATGTTTAATATAATACTATGAACGAGTTATGAGTTCGTTGGTGTTTGTTTTTATGTGAACGAATTTCCGTATTTCTGTCTAATGTGCTTATCCTGGGTAGTCTATGTATGCACATTCTAAACCGTTTAGACTTTACATGGTTTTTATATTTTTCATCATTTTGCATGACAGTAAAATGGTGTAAAGTTTGTGGTAATGAAATTGTCCTTGGGTAAGACGTTTGGCGCTATTTTAGGCCCTTGGTGATTGATTAATTGTAGGTTTAACATTAATTTAAATTTATGCACTTGTTTTTAAAATTTTGATAATCTAATAATGACGCCAACTTAAAAAAAAAAAGTTGATGCGTCTTGAAAGTTTTAAACGAATTAAGACGTTTGATGGAGTACTGAACTAATAATAGGAGTCGCGAGATGATTTCACTAAGTGAAATAATTATGATTAATCATAAGCATTGAAATGAAATTGATGTTATTTCTTTCATATTGTTGCTGTTTCCTGTTTCTGCAGTTATTTGTTGAGATTGGGTAACTTGTCAAATTTATAAAGAAGCAAATTATCTTTTTACATTATCAAAGTTTTAATGCTGTACTTCATTCTAAAGTCTTGATAAATATTTCCTTTCAATCTCAGCGTTGTGTAGATGTAAGAATTGTAGAACTACTTACAAGTACATTACTTATTTTTCTACTTTAATTGACCTTTTACGTTTTATGGAAATAAACTCATGGCATGAAATTTAAGAACGTTATAATATACTTATCTCTTCTTTTGCAATAGTGCTGTTATAAAAAACTGTTATTTGCAAAGGAAAACTGCTGTCGAATAGGTCGTTTTTTCCAATGTTTTAATCAAAGTACCATTTTATTACATGTTTTATGTGTTTGTGTAATTATGCATCAATTTTATCATTCGTTTTTTTCATGGTAATTTTTTTTTTTTCCAGACAGTGTCTGATTTGAGTTTGTCAATCTTCAACGATCTTCGTTTGCTTTCATTCAACTCGATTGAAATAGAATGCTTCCTCCAGAAAGTCCAGAAGTTCTATGGATATTGGTTGTAGCATTTATTGTTTCGTTTTTACTCTCGTTTGGTCTTGGTGCAAATGATGTAGCCAACTCTTTTGGGACATCAGTAGGTTCGAAAGTTTTAAATTTAAAACAAGCATGCATTTTGGCTACGATATTTGAAATTGCTGGAGCCGTTTTAGTAGGCAAGTTTTTTTTTTATTATTGATTTATTTTTGTTACATTTATTTTACTTGCTTTATTCAGGATATCGTGTATCTGATACTATAAGAAAGGGCATTATTGATTTGTCAATTTATCAAGACAATGGAGAGAAAGAGCTGATGTTGGGCAATTTATCCGCTCTTGTTGGTAAGTTTATTTGCGATTGAACTGTTAATAATTATTATTGTCTTTATTTATAACAGGTTGTGCTGCATGGTTACTCATCGCAACATTTATGAAACTGCCAGTTTCCGGAACTCACAGTATTGTTGGAGCAACTATTGGTTTTGCTTTAGTTGCCCATGGTCTAGCTGGAATTCAATGGATGACACTTATGAAAATTGGTAATTTTCCAGTCATTCTTGTAATAGTTTTAATGGCTAAGTTTATATCTATTTTTTCAGTCGTCTCTTGGTTTATTTCCCCGGTCATGTCCGGCATCATCTCTGCCATTTTATTTGCAGTCATGCGTCGATTAATTTTAAACAAAGTAACTTTGTAAAAAAAAAATTAACAGTTTAGAAATTATTGAACTAATTTTTATGCATCATTTTTCAGGCTAATCCACTTGAACCAGGTCTTCGTGCACTGCCTCTATTTTATGGTGTCACACTCTTTGTAAACGTGTTTTCAGTAGTTCATGACGGATCTGAATGTAAGTAGAGCAAACTATTGTTTATGAATAATAAACTAATTATTTTTTTTTGTTAGTGTTGTATTTTGACAGAATTAATTGGTGGGTAGCAGTTCTCATCAGTATAGGTTGTGGTATTTTAGCTGCGATCATTGTTGTGCTTTGGGTTGTGCCTTGGATGCGAAAGAAGATCACAAGTATAGAATTTTGTATTTGTTAAATGTAATATACTTACTAAAAGTGTTGTCTTCTATTTTAGTTCACATGTCCAAAGAATGTAAACCAGTGAATTTCTCTCTTGATACTCCTCGAGCAGGTTAATTTTATTTTTCTGTTCTATTAAGGATAAAATAATGAAATCTTGTTAATAGGAACCCCAAATAACTCCAGCCCAGACGACTCACGAGACATTTCTTTAGAAGATGTTAATAAATTTGGAGTCAGTGAGACAAACCGTCTTAATTCTGCTACTGCGGTTATGAACACAACAACATCAACGACCTATCATTTTCCAACTACTGTTGACACAGTCATTGATGTAGCTGGAGGTGATGGTGAAAATCAGAAGGATGGTAAATTTAATCTGATACCAGATTCTTTCAAGAAGAATTTCCCAGTGATCAAGGTAAGTGATAGATAAATGCCTTAATTAACTTTTCAAATTATACCACCAATCTATGAAGCAATTTTTATTTCCCAAACGCTGTATTGTCATCATTCACAGTTCTCTCCCTGTCATCCACTTGTGCATTCGCAAATTTTAAATTGAAAGTAACTTGCTACAAGCACATTAAAACTTCTGAAAAAAAGCGAAAAAAGCAGAAGCGATGGGCAGAGGACTGTGCGCCGTTGTCTGAAGTGTACATTGTTCGTCGATTATTCCAGGACACCAGTCTGGTGCCCCACGGTGACACTTACATGAAAGCTTTTGGTGCCGCTAAGGTGACACCTGACGGCGGGGTGCAAAATGGTCTAGCCAGTCCCGCTAGCGACGCGTCTTTGGGTGGGTAATTCCACTGAAATCCTCATGACATTTCGCGAACACTTGTTTTTACCATTGGTAATGGTCTCAAGATGGAGAAATGATGGTATCATTTAAACATAACTTCAATGGTTGCCCTGTATATTGCTGCTTAAAATGTATGCAGTTTATACATAGTGGCATGTTAAAATAAATTTGTAGAAATGCAGATGTCACAGTGATCTTTGTAAAACAAAGAACTACTTGTGTTAATCTGCTATGGGTGGCAATTCACTTAAATGATTTAATGCAAGTTGAAAAGAAATATCTGACTTTGTTTTAAAGTTAGATATTTTTCTTACTTAAATAACAGTTTAACCAAGAGGTTTTAAAACATTTATCTAGTTTATAAATTGATTTAAAAATATTAATATGAATTTGTATATTATATTTTTTTAAAAATAAACCTCTGATAATGTTAAACACTTGAGTTTAGCCACCTATAAAATATAAGGGTTACTTAAGCTCCATCAACTTAAAATTCATATTGTTCCAAGTCCATTATTTGTTATAATCAAAGTTCCCAATTAGCTTCAACGTCTTTTTCGTTACTTCATAGGTTTGCGACACAACAATTCTACAGCACCATTATGCGGTGGTAATAGTTCTGCTAAGGATCATACAGTTCTGAATACGGTAAAATTGCTAAGTCAAAACCAAAAACTTCATATGGAGCTTATTCTTTCAACTACAACTATTCTATACACAAATTCTATTTTTTGTAAAACTGTTAAAAGCAATCTTAGACAGATTTTGTGTTTGAAATTAGTTAAAAGTTGATGGTAATATATAAGAACGTTATGCTATATTATTTTGCATGCCCCTTATCTTGGCGAGGTTTTACTTGCATTGTAGCTTGTATAGTATACACAAGTTATTTATGACAAAACTGTCTACAATTTCTTATGTTTTGACTTGCACCTTTTCTTTTATGCATCTACGACAAGTTTAATTGTTTAGTTTAAGCACGATGTTACTGTACTGTATTCAGATTGTACTGTATTTTGTTCTGCATGAATTTTGAGTTTGCAATGCTGGCGTGCTTGATTATTGTTTAGCAAGAAAACAAAATGACTTTTGATTTGAAATTCAACTTTGCATGGTTACATTTTTTTTTCTTTTTGGTTTAAATTGAATAAGCATGTTTGTTATTTAATGTAACTGGCGGTTGGGTTATTAATTAACGTAAGCTTACGAATCATTTGTTTTTATAGGAACAAGCTGACCAAACGGTTGCACGCGTAGAAGAAAATGATAAACCAGAAACAGCTGTTCTGTTTACATTCCTGCAGGTATTAACTGCATGTTTTGGATCTTTTGCACATGGTGGAAATGACGTTAGGTGAGTAATTTTTGAATCTGACTGTTTGCACTTCATCATTCAAAAACGTGCGATTTATTTTGGTAGTAATGCAATCGGACCACTGATCGGAGTGTGGATGGTGTATTTTGAAGGCAACGTAACACAGGAGGCCGCCACACCTATTGGTATTTTGTTTTATGGTGGGTTTGGCATTGCTGTTGGTCTATGGATTTGGGGTCGAAGGGTTATGAAGACCATTGGAGAAGATTTAACAAAAATAACGCCTTCTAGGTACTGTATATTATTACAATGAAATGTTTTTATTGCATGTACCAACTAGTATGAGCAAAAACATGTGTTTTTACTTTTAAGCAAATACTTTATAGTCTAGTACATAGCTTGTTTTTATCTATTATAGTGGATTTAGTATTGAGTTAGGATCTGCCTTGACAGTACTTTTGGCGTCTAAAGCTGGAATTCCAATTAGCACTACTCATTGTAAAGTTGGCTCGGTAGTGTCGGTGGGCTGGGTCCGGTCACGGGTTGGAGTTGACTGGAAGTTGTTTAGGAACATCATTTTCGCGTGGGTGGTCACCCTTCCAATTTCAGGTGGTCTGGCAGCAGGTCTTATGGCCATTTTTAAAGCTACGTTGTTATAGTGAAATCAACTTGGAAAAGATAGATGATCTATAAACATTTACTTATCTAAACACACATACTTTATATTATAATGTAAATATACGATTCTGCAAACCACGCTCGCTATTCGTATGTTGGTTTAGCTGAAGGTATCCATGGTGAGACGTTGACTCCTTTGCTGTTGTTTGGACGTCACTGCTTCAATGCACAACTAATGACTCGGACTAAAAGTGAATGGGCCTTATGATGTACATATGTAACACATATCCATCATTATTGACGCTATAATTTTCAAGCCTGGCAATCGAAATTGCAGGCGTAATTTTTATTTCATTTTTGTACAAGTTACATAGAATATTTTCTCGTAGCATAAATAACTTTTCGAGGATCTATTCTAAGTACATTTACTGTCACTGTATGTACTTAGTGTTTGTGGCCCACAGTAAATGCTAATTAAGGAAAGTTACAAAAAAATATTGCTGAAAAGTAATAATTGTTTCTTAATGATCATTGTGCCTTCTCCACTGTTTTGCATTAGCTTTATTTTCATCTATTATGTTTACAAATTTTAGTTACGAATTAATCTCATTTCTAGATGCATTGTGCTGTTGCATAATAATTTCTAAACTACCCATAGATTAAGTTTAACTTGGTTTTGCCAATTCTAACCCCGGTGTGAAAATACTGTTCTGTAATTCATGTTGTTTAGGAACTCATGATGCCAATCTCTCTAATATTTTGATTCTTAATACATTGTATTACTAAATTATTTCAGTGAAAGTTTAATTAACAAGGTTCCTAGTTAATTTCGCAATTTCTATGGGGATAATTTTTCCACTCATCTCAATTTAATTGTATCCAATATATTATAGTACTGTAATTTGTTAGTTTTGCTTGCATTTTTTTTTGTGTAAATGATATTCCTGCCATGATTTTTGTTTTGTGACTATTGATTAGTTATGTATTAGTTTGAAATCTCAAATGTAGTTTACTTGTTGGTCTTTAACAAAATACATTTAAAACTAAAATTTACTTTTTTTTATTATATATAAAAGTCAAAAAAGATCAAATTTGATAACTATTTTTAAGATTATTTTATTATAGTAATTGTTTACCTGCAATTTGGACTCAAATTATTGAGTCAATAAACTCTTGTCAAAATTTTAATATTTCTATTATTCGAAGGTAGTTAAAATTTCCGTTAATTTTATAAACTGTTGTTCGAAATTTAATCTTTTAGATTATTAAAAGAAATCAAAGATTAGTCAAGATGAAGTTTGGGTAATTAAAGACATAAATAAACTCTTGTAACATGCCATACGGTTAAGGTCCATCGATTTAATGGCATTGCCAACAAACAAGTCTACGACTCAAGGACAAATTGACAACTGTCGGTCTGTCACATCAATCAAATTAAATATGACCGCATTTGCAGTATTGCAATACAAATGTAACCGATCTCATTTAAAATATTTTTAAAAATACTGGAAATTTACTGAGTAACTTTTAAGGTAGCCTTTGCAGAATACGCAGTAAATGACATCAATATTTTACAGGCAGTCTTGTCAAAGTTAATGCCGTAATACTATAATTACTGGAGATACTGATATTGAATACAAAAACAAAGCTAGATACCGAATAAACATTTCTCAGAATTCAGTCGTTATCAATTATAAATAGAAAGTCCATGCTCCAGCTCTGTGCACACCTGTGAGGCTGTGAAAACAGAGTATGCAATGGAGCTCAATACACTGTAATACATTTTATTTTAGAAATTCAGATCAATCGTATTAAAATTATTTGACTTTCATAAGCGATTCTTAAAGGGTGCGGCTTCACTGGTGGTGCTCAAAACAAATTCTGGGGAGAGTGAAAGTTTTTTCAAATTAATTTTTTAACATAAAACAAAAATCAAATGGTAAATTTTCTATAAAGCAAAATACCAAAAGCTTGATAAATTACAGTACTGTATTATACTGTATAATTCTCTTGGGTATCCCATCAGTAAGTCTCATGGGCCACCATTATGAAACTTCTAATCGGTTATTCATTTCAACCAAATACAGTGTGATACTGTATTTGTTTCAACCACGTGTTATGCTTTGGTGTCAACCGCCAACCACTAGATGCCGCCTGTAAATTATTACTTTTTCGTGGGAGTGTGTGCAAAGTCTGCAACAGCAAGCGAAAGGCGGGGTGCAGCTGAAGCTAAATAGGTATTTTATACTGCCTTTTTTATTCTCCGGTGACGTTAAAACTTTTTTCGGTTTACTTTTTTAAGAATAATAATCTGATTTATGTGTATTTAATTTCAATTTATTATAAGTTACCGAAGTTTTTGAATCCATTAATCATGAGTTGGCAGGAATATATCGACAAGCAACTTATGGCGTCCAAAGTGATAAAGGTGAATAGTACAGTAATAATACCGTAATAATATAATAGTGGATAGAATAATAATGATGGTGATATAGGCCGCTCTAATAGGCGGCCGCGATGGCCGGGTATGGGCAAAGAGTGACAGTTTTAATCCAACCCAAGACGAAGTTTATAAACTAGTACAAGGCTTCAGCAACTCCAATTCCCTCCAAATGGCTGGAATAACTCTTGATGGTGAAAGATTCATCTACCTCTCGGGCGATGAAAAGATTTTGCGGGCTAAAAAGGGTAAAGTTGGTCTCCATTGTATGCTTACTAATCAGGCAATTGTGTTGGGACTGTACGAAGACCCCATTCAACCTCAACAGTGTGCAACTGTAGTCGAAAGGTTGGGCGATTATTTGGAACGATGTGGCTATTAAATAGGCTTCCTTTTTTTGTTGGATTTTTTCATTTATCCCATACTGTATTACGATGGTGAGTCTTTGTAATCGTGGAAGAATTACGTAAATAAATATCACGATCAAAAAATCAAAAATTTTTCTTAAGACCCCTGATAATTTTCCTCCCATAAAAGGTTAATAGCTTTATGATTTTGATGCGGTGTAAGTTAATGAACGAATTTTGTACTTTCCCAACATAGAAAAAATCAGTCTCTACATTTTTAAATTTCTTGTTAAATCCATGAAATTAGTAAATTATCTTCACTTAATTATTTTCCTAACATTTTTAAAATGGCATTATCGTTGTTTCTAGTCGTTAACAAAGAAGCAACAAAACATTTTTGTATTGCAAACATGAGTAATAAAATCAAAGAAAGGGGTGTCATCTAACACTGTTTTATGATATCTATTTTATTGTGTATTATAAACGAAAAAAGTGACTAAACTTGTAACAAAAAACAAATGCAAGCTAGGAATTTCGAACGTGCAGTTTACATGTTGATAAACATAAATCTGTTTTAGAAATTAAACACATAATTATCGAACTTCTTTAAAATGTTAGTACTGTAATTGAAAGCAGGAAAATTATGGTCGTTATTTTAAGTACACGATAAGTCATCCCAATCGTGTTTGATAGAATGATTGTTGAAAAGTCAATTTAAGTTGATGACTAAAGGACTTAGTCCACTTGTATTTGTTGTGATATTTTTCTTGTACATTTTCCGATAATAGGATATTTGCAATGAATCAATTTAAGTTTAGAAAAAAATATTTTTCGATATTTCCTGTCTGATACATCTGATAAGTACTGTAGTTATCTTTTAAAATAGTTGTAATACGAGTCGTCCTTCGTTATGAAGCGCAGGAGTTACTTATAAACATTTCCCAAGATTAGAGTACAGTATTTGTTTAGGAATGTTGTTGTAAATCGTTTTAGAGCTGAACTAATGTTGATAACATACAGTAGAAGCCCTAAATTGCTTTAATAAGATACTAGCTGTTACATTACAATGATGACGAAGCTCGGGTTAAATTTACATATTAGTAAATAGGTTGAAACCAAACACAGGTGTAGGTTGAATGACAAATATTTGCTACAGTATTAAACAAATTCAACGATTGGCCAATCATTTGTTTTTGCTTGGTAACAATCGGAAAATATTGCATCATTGTCTTACACAATATACCGGTACACTAAATGACTAGTTTATCATTTTATGCTTTGATGTAAAATATTTTTTTACTTGAAGTGTAGGCAAGAATAGATAAATTCGTGTTTGTTACATTTTTAGTTGAAAGAATCGACTGTTTTGTTTCAATTTTCTTGTTGGTATAACAGAAAGCTCAAGCTTTTTATTGGGCAACTGCCAATTCCATCGTAATTATGGCAAAGGCTGTTTAAAATTGATACCAACAAAATTTGCCATCAGCGCGTGAGTTAACAAATTGAAAAAGATAAATCGTATATCATATGCTGACATCAGGTACTTGAACAAAGTTTAGTTTTGCTGTAGTTATCGAGCATTAACTTCTGAGAACTTTTATGGGTTTTAGATGTTAAATGTCAGATGATAAGTACATAACAAATGAAGTTTATTACATTCAGTATAAGCAATTCACAAACTTAGAGGCAGAAAATAAGAACAAAATGCCAATTGTAGTAGGGACATTTTTGATATGCCATTTTTAATAAGAAATGTCAGCATAGACAGCTATCAAACTGCATCAGCAACATGCTCACTTTCGATACTGAAATGAAAATATTTAATCGCTTTTATAGGATCAAACAAGCGATTGAGCATTTTAAGCTGCTAAAATGTACTGTAGGCTGACAAACAAATATACAATATGTAACCAGTTAAACAAATTAGCGTACTAAAACGTAGTAATAAAGGTGACCATATATTTTTATCTGTGTAAACACTTTTCACTTCTGTGATCAATATATAGATGTAGAAAAAAAATATAAAGTTGAAAACTTTTTTTAAACTTTTATGCAGTATGCTACCTCTGTTTTAATCTTCTCTTATCAACTAACCACTAGCACTAATCACGACTGTCCACCAATTTTTTTTCAACGTTTCCAAAATGTAAATTTGGGTATACTTAGTGGACATAACACAAAAAAAAGGAAAATCCGAAGAAAAAAAATAATGGCAACATTGCAAAAAAAAAATTCTTTGTACTAGATATAAATCTCAAATGTTTTTTTTTACTCGCCAACTTCCAAATAATTAAATTTCGCATTGCCGTCAGCAGAAAAAATTCGGCGTGTTTATATATTACAAAATTTTTTAAAGTTATTGTTTCAGCGGTGAAGATTGACTTGTAGTCGACTCTCCGTCTAAATTTGAAGACTGATTGCTATGACTATCCTCTTGTGCATTTGTAGTAACAGTAGAAGTTGAAATGTTGTTAGTTTGTGGTGGATCAACTATAAAATTTTGAGAAAAACGGGAAGGACGGCTACATTTAGCGGCTAATTCATCATATGATCCTCCATGTAATAAACAGATGAGAATGACGGTCATGTTATCACAGCCAAGGCCACCCATCTGGCAGTCAGGGGCTAAACAGTTCATCATCAATTGTTCACAAATCTAAGATAAACAATCGTTATGTTAGCGAAGCACTTTGATAGTTCAAAGTTATTTTTGATATACATCTTCAGGGTCCATCTTTTCTGCTATTCTGCATCTGACGAAATCCACTACCTCTTCATTGCTCAAAACATCCCAAATGCCATCACAAGCAATAACAATGAATTCGTGATCAGGAGTTATGTCCTTCACTATCACATCTGGGTATGCTACGGAAAGTTATGTTTAAATTAAATTTGTGTCCTATTATCAAATTATAATTCAATTACCAGAAACGATTTGTTCCTCTGGCCTTTTCTTGTCATTTTTCTTAAAAACAAAATCGCCTAATGCCCTGGAAAGAGCGAGATTTCCTGAAATAACAAAGTTTTGATGTACGAGTTGGGCGTTTCAGAAAAATGTTGTACCGAATTTACCATTAACACGATTCAGTTCTACCCATCCACCAGCAGCGATGATTCGTTTAGATTCAGCTTCCACGTAAGGCTTATGGTCAAATGACAATTGTTCTACTAGACCATGTACACTGGCCACGGCTCTCGAGTCGCCAACATTACCCTATCCAAAATAAAAGTTTGAAAAGCTACAATCAAACTAAGCAAACATTATTGATCACTTACACAATAAATTTTGGAATTTTTTAATAAAACTATCAAAGCAGTAGACCCAGCTAATTCATCTCTCATAGTGTCATCATCTAACATGTCTTGATCCACTTCCAGAAAACCTTTTCTAATAGCGTCGATTGTGTCTCCTTTTTTATAAGATGGCTGGCCCACTATGGTTTTGTGAAGTTTAGACCCTGCATAGTGAGCCACATTCGCCCCTACAACGAACAATACAATATTATAATACTGTATTATTAGATTAAATAAAATTAATGCAACTAATGTACACACCTCCGTGCCCATCATATACTCCAAAAAATGATGTGTCTTTATCTTCTGGTAAAGAAAGCAGTATTGTGTGAGCATCCTCCATATCTGATCATTGTTAAGTGAACATAATAGGGTTTCTCGTTGTTTTTCTCATTAGATCTAACAATGATTATGTAACAATAAAGTAGTTCCTCATAAGTTACCAAGGAAACCAACATAAGGTACATGTACAAACATGTCACTAAGAGCTGAGAAGCTCTTGAAGAAAAAACTACTATCACATTTAATCATAAAAATCAATAAATTATTTTTGTATAAAAATGTGTCGCACTAACATTATTAATTGAATAAAACTTCCTCTAATTGATTTATTCATTAAAGAAGAAGTGAAAATAAAATCAAACTTATCAAAGATTAGTTACCGGTACTTGAAAGAAATACATGTACATATAAATTTATATGATCAACCTGCAGTTCCTTAGGAAAAAAAGGATACTGACTCTCCATCCTTGCATACAAGAAGATCCAACTCTAACATTGGAGTTCGAGCAACTGGAGGACTCCTTGGCGGTAACCGGTTCGGTCAAGGTTTGTCCCATTTTTAATCTGGAATTTTTGTGTAACCTTATTAAATCAATTCATTGAATAAAATCAATACATCAATCGACAAAAAAGTGCACTATCACCAAATATTCTGATGTCGCGTTATGTATTAAAGTGGCTAAATCTCGTTAGAACTTTTAAATATTTTTGTTTGAAATTATAGCTTAAGTTTTTTAAATGATCGATTTTTAATGTTCGATTTACATCATTTTTTTGTACTTAGTTGAAACAAAATGAGAAACACGTCTTACCAAACTATAACTTCAAGGAAATGTATTTTAACACTATAATAAATCGACGCATGCCATATGAAAAAGTGGAAATACGTATTTAAGTGGACTTTTCTTGTCGTTGCAATTCAATCGTATGAATCTCATGTTGAAATTGGACGAAGAGAGACGAAATAGCACGACTTTTATATACAATTATTTTTTACACGCCAATCATCACTTACTTTTCAGTCGATGTAGTTGCAGTTTCGAATGTACAATCTTCGTTTAATGGCCCAAATAATAGTCCAAGGAAGTAACGTCTAAATTTAATAGTTACCAAAATAATCAGCAATAGTTTAAACAGAAAACGGTTATCTCGCGATCATCCTGTAAAATCAACACATGAATATTAACAACATTAAATTGTACGACCTAAATTCAAGTTTAAAGACGGCCGACACTTGTTACCGAATATTACACAACGTGGACCACATTAGAACAAGCAATCAGGGAACAAACATGACAATCGGATGCTTGATGACATTTTAAAACATTCGTAAGTCAACAGAGGCGCAACTATCGCATTATAATTGCGCAACTTGATGCAATGTATATCACAAACCATATGGAAAGTGTCTAAACATGTTTTTTCTGTAAAGAGCACGTATTTGCGATTACAACATGTGTTACGAATGCTGCCATCTAGTAATAATATAAATACTATTCACATAATGACTCGATAGATTTGTAAAAATATTTTAATTCATATAAATGTACACTATTAATTATTCACATGTCATTATTACGAAAATGTCAGCTGACAAAACTGATAAGCTGATAACAAATATTTTAGTAATATTATGTAACGTATAATGGTTATTCAATCTGTACAAGTAATTCACTTATTTCGTTGCATCATTGTTGTAGTAAATTATTTTTAAAGGTTGCTTTTTTAAATATTAAAAGCAATTGATTGAACACTGTTTTATTGAAGTTGGCAACAGATGGCAGCTGATGTTTTAAGCAAAAAAATGATTTTATCAATTTTTACGTCTTCTATTACAAACGTCCCCTAGCGGCTTGATTGTCGACTACGATTGTAAAGAAATTGACCACCGCATGTTTGTGATTCTACGTTCAACAGTTTCATCATCATGCTAGCGTAGTACTGTAGAAAAATATTTTATTGTGTTCGCAGACTCACAGTTTAACTGGACGTTTGTTTTTGGTTTGGACTTTTAAAGAGCGGTGAAGGTGTATTGTCCGTTTTAAAGTATTTCAGTTTACATAAAGTCGTTTTCGACTGCAATCCAAATCATCCAAGATGCCGAATATCAAAGTGTTCAGCGGGACGTCTCATCCAGATTTAGCGCAAAAAATTGTAGAAAGGCTAGGAATTGACTTGGGCAAAGTTGTCACCAAAAAATTCAGCAATTTGGAGACTAGGTACGTTTGAAAAAATATAAGGCCATAAAGTGCAATTAACCTGCCTTTTGTTAAAAAGGGAATGAAAACCCCTACAAGGCAATGACAATTATTGAGGGTAACAAAAGCTATCCCTAATTGAAGTCGCATGGTGCCACTCATTCCCAGATAGCAGGAATCAATTTGTCAATGTTTTTGCTTGACCATCTGCTTATCTGAACCTTGACCGCTATTCATGTCTCTTTTGTCCAATTTTTAAATGTATTTAATTATCGGAAAAATTGCAAAAAAAATTCACCATGTTTTTTCGCTAAAAATATTTATCATTTTGAGTAGTGCTATATCTAATGAATCGTAAACGTGAACTAATTCCAGTGTTTTAACATAAAAAATGACCTTGTATATATAAATTGAATCACGCAATTACAAAAGACCGATGAGGCTTCTAATTACATTTTAATAGATAACACTTGCATATGATATTTGAAAATCAATGTAAAACGTTTCAAAAATATGTTTTTTTTTGGATATTTTGATGAACACATTGAGATAGGATGATCCGACGCGACGGCTAGGATCAAATAAAAGTCAAAGTGCTAAAAATCAGTCGAACTTTTGAACGTGGACTCTGCAAATTTAGATTTTATTGTTGCTTAATCATGTGTTCAACGTTTGAAGAGTATTTCTAGAATCTAGATATGGCATGTCATTGTCACAGTTAAGTTTTACCAAGGAGGTTTCTATCTACCTTTTTAAATCCTTGGTTTAACTTTAACACTTTGTTTCCCAGTATCCAAAATATTAGAAAATAAAATCTGTTATACTGTATTTTAAAAACCGTTTTAAATATCACATGCATTTGTTTTCACATTGATGCATTTATGTTTAGAAAATCTTTAAACATGTTGCTATGGCGACATCAGTACTGCAATGAGTTTTAGCAGAAAATTATCTTTTCTAAATTTGACGTTGGAATTTTTTTTAACCATCACTTAACATGACATTAAAAGGTCGATATACACAACACAGTACAGTAAATTTAGCTAATTCAAAACTGATTTGAGGATGCTTACTCGCATATTAACAATACAGTACGCTGTTTACGTAATCCCAGAAGTAATTACATTTACAAATAAATTAGCGACTTTAGAAATTTCATATGAATGAGGAAACGTTTTAATAAATAATCAAGCTCCGACTATTTATACTGTATTGTATAATTTACTTTCATTCTTAATTGTTTTGGTAATTATATGCTGTAAATAGGAATTGTTTTCATGTTTTCTAGGCTTCTTTAAATTAAATTTGAATACTCTAAACGTAATTTAATTTAGTTTGTGCGAAATAACAAAATTGAGGAAGTGCAATTTTGTTACATATAAGCGCTTTGCCCTTGATCTTCTGTATCTATTTTATTATAATGTTAACCATCTTTATATTTGATTTTTTATGATTAATCATAATTTTAATTTCAGTGTGGAAATTGGAGAGTCTGTGCGAGGTGAAGATGTATACATTGTGCAAAGTGGTTGTGGAGAGGTTAATGACAACCTGATGGAATTGTTGATTATGATCAACGCCTGTAAAATTGCTTCAGCCAGCCGGGTGACCGCCGTTATACCTTGCTTTCCTTATGCCAGGCAAGACAAAAAGGACAAGGTGAGAGGCGAGGCATGTACAGTAGCACTTTCAAATATCTAATTTAGCACCCTTATCTTTCTCTATCTAGCAATGCACATTATTATATTAATATCGAACATGTTTTAATAGCTAATATTTAACCAAATATTTAAGACTGTTTAGGACTTCAGGTGACAGTGGACTGAAATATTTATTATGGTACCGTTTGTTATTTTGAAGGCTCCAGTTACTGCTGATATTCTTGTTATGAGTGCAAGGGCCTCAAACTTCTTCACAATTTTCTTTTATCTGATATATAATTGACAATGTTTTATTTTGGCTGTTTGCCCGTCATAAATGCCAAAGTGAAAAGTGTTTTGGCAACACTTTTTTTGGGTATGGTTTTTAATTATTGCATCTAGCTAACTAACTGATCAGAACTTGTAAATATTGGTTTCGTATACGTTTTTGATTGTCGTCATCTCAAGTAAGTCTAAACAGCGACATAGTAGAAATAACGACTATGATAAATTTCGATTTTAACGATATTGAAGGAACTTGTAAAACAGCTTATAAATTTTGATCGCTGTAAATCGACTAGTAATAATTACAAAAAACGTACGTTTTTGCGATACAGTAGTATCTACATTTTGCCAAGTTGTTAAATCCTACATTTTTAACCAAATTGTATTTAGTTTAATAGCGGTTGATTCGTAATTGGTTACTTTAGACATTGAATTTTAACGCGTAGTTAACGAATCTTAAAATGTACTACGTAAGCTACTTTGCAAACCGATAAGTTAGTTTTTAGTGAACTAAGAGTGATGAATTAAGTAAATGTTCAAGAATATTACTATATCGTATTTACTATTATGACATTAGAATTGAAGTTTTAAGTGGCTGATTTTTAAACAAGACGACGCCAGTTTAATTAAAACAAAGTATATTGAACTTGAAATGCAATTTTTCCAATGTCCTCCTGATAACTTTGCTGACCATTTCTAATGTTGTTTCTTAGAATAGATGTGTTGTGAAGATTGTTTGTCCGAACTTTAGACATCTGAAACCGATTCACGGTGTTGAATTACACATTGGTTTCTGAGCTTTGATAGATAGCGATCTACTTATGAAACTTAATATGATATACATTAATAATTTTTAAACGTTAATATAATTGACAGGTTTTGCAATACGAGTTTGTTGTGTTTGGATCTGACTTTTATGTCTAAAGTCCATTACAACTGATAATTAAAAGAACTACTAATATGATTTGATATTTTCTTTAGTATTAGATGTAGTTCTATTTAATAACATAATTAACAAGTCTAATTACCTAAAACTTTCTTTGTTTTCTTTTTAAAATGTTTGAACGTGGTAATGTAATTTTTCCATTTATTTCTTGTTTCAGAGTCGTGCTCCGATTTCGGCCAAATTGGTGGCCAACATGTTATCAGTGGCCGGTGCAGACCACATTATAACTATGGATTTACACGCATCCCAGATTCAAGTAAGATTAGAGTTTAGTAAACAAGCTGTCTGACACGTAATTATTAACACACAAAAATTGTATGTTGTTGAAACCCTGTATATCGGTATCTTAAGTCACGTAACTCTTCAACGACTGGTATTAAACTGGAGCAATGCTATAACCTGTCAAACATTATATTATTATAGTGTACTTTGGAGTTGATTAATAAACCGAAAAATGCTGCATTTATTTCCTATCATTTATGTTGTTTTTTTTAAAATTTTGCAGGGCTTTTTCGATATTCCAGTCGATAATTTATATGCTGAACCTGCCGTCTTAAAATGGATCAAGGAAAACATCCCTGACTGGCGAAACTGTATTATTGTATCACCAGATGCTGGTGGAGCAAAACGGTATTTTAAAGTACATCATTATTGATTTAATCTCTAACTATCTTTAAATATTTTAAGAGTGACGTCTATAGCTGACCACTTAAATGTGGAATTCGCCTTGATCCACAAAGAGCGTAAGAAGGCCAATGAAGTTGCCGCTATGGTGTTGGTTGGTGATGTCAAAGACCGAGTAGCAATCTTAGTCGATGACATGGCTGATACGTGTGGGACCATTTGCCACGCTGCTGAAAAGTATGTTGATTTTTTTTTTATTTAGTAAATAGCCGCAGAACAAAATTATCAAGAACAAATTGTAGTTTTTTTTAAAACATTACTTGACATAATTTTGGTCCAAGGCAGTTGAATAGTTTTGAAATAAACCAATATGTTGATGAAATTGTTTCTAGGCTGTTAGAAGCTGGTGCCATGCGTGTATACGCTATTCTCACTCATGGAATTTTTTCTGGCCCTGCTATTACTCGTATTAACAACGCCTGCTTTGAAGCTGTTGTTGTTACAAATACTATTCCCCAAGAGCAACATATGAAGGAGTGTTCAAAAGTTCAGGTAAGAAAACTTTTAGATTATTATTTTTGTGCATTTAGTTTTTTTTTATGAAATCATAACATGGGAATCGATTTTAATATACTTGAATTTACTATGAAACCCACAATCTGGTTAGCATCTAGTTTAAATTTTAAAACTGCGATTTCCATGTAATGTTTAATTTCAGTTTTGTGATTTGCATGCGCATAAGTTCGATCCAATCAGTCAATAACATTAATAACCGAATTTTGCTGCATTGAATTACTTTACTCTCAAACTCTTTAAGCATTAAGACCATGAGAACGCTATAATAAATCAATAGTAATTTAGTAACTCAAGGCCATAATAGCCCCATCCATAATAGGTTTAATCAATTTAACTTCAGCCCATTTGACGCATATGAAATTCGCATGAAGTGAGACTTGTTATAATTTTGGCATGAGCAGATATCCAAGATATGGATTTTCACACTACTAATTTTTCTTTTAATTGCCATGACCGTAGTTGATCCATGCAATATAATTACATTATTGGTGCAAGCAAAACTAATGTAATTTAGCTCGGTCTTGTCGTCCCTACACGCGTTGACCACCCGAAAATTTTAACTTGCTTTAGTATGTTTTTGAAATTCTTTTACTTCTTACAGTATTATTGCAAACAAATTTGAGTACGTTTCTTACATTCTTAACTTCTGAAGGAAATTGATTCATAAACATCTTTCATAGATTTATTTTAAAAGTATAATTAAAAATTTATAGATATACTGTACTGTACATCACTTCAAATACGAAATTATTTTAAACAGTTATGTAGACACAAATAAATTTCTATATAATAATTGTCTATATAACTAAGTAAACTGACTGGATCGACTGTTTTTTATGTTTTCAAATTAGTAAACTTTAAAAAATAAATTTGAAATCAAAATCCTTCAGAGCTGAGTTAGGTCAAAAGTGACTTGGGTGTGTCTTTGCAGTGTAACGACATCTCGATGATCCTGGCTGAAGCTATCAGACGAACACACAACGGTGAATCGATCTCCTACCTGTTCGACCATGTGCCAATGTAGAATCCCATGTTCTTTTTTTCCCTTCAACTTCACAGTGGATCAACAATTAGTTGAAAAATGTTTTCTAGATGGTCTCACGTTATTGATGGTTAATTTGGTTGTATCATTTATAATGTTTGTTTATTTTTCTCTGGGGATACGAAAACATCAGTGTTGACACTTTCAAATGCTCTGGCAATTAAATTGTTAGCCATATAAATTTTTAAAAATATTGCGATCTTATGTACACATTCCGTTAATCAGGAAATGGTCTAGTCGTAAACAAGTTATTAAATTGATAGTCTTAGTAATAACTGAATATGCTCAAATGTAGGCCTGTTCGTTGAACCAAAATATTTTTAGTTTCCCCTATTAAACTATCTCCTGTAGATTTAATTAGCAGTTTGGTTATATTCAGAAATGTACTGTAGATCAGTGTTTATGAACTATTTCAGTCATTTTAACAACTAAAATGTTATACAAGTTTTTGGTTCTTTAAAACTTTGATGGACATTGAAACTCGTTAAATTCCAAGAAATGAATACTGTAAATCATTTGCTTTACAAATGTTTGTTAAAATGTAGTTTACAAGCACTGATATGGTAAATAGCTAAAATTTGGTAAATTTGTTTAGTGTATTTAAGAAAATTTAAATCCTATAAGCTACATATTGCATTGATTAATAATTTTAACTTGCTTCAAGCGATGGCCGACTAGTAAACAGCTAACAGAGCGGGTGACGTTATTGTAGAAATTATTGAAGTTTTTTTTACCGAATTAAATTTTTGTTTGAGAAATTGTTTTATTTTTATGAAATGTCTTCTTTTATTTAATAGTGCATCGACGTATCAATGATGTTTGCCGAGGCTGTTCGTCGAACTCACAATGGAGAATCGGTCTCTTACCTATTTACCAATGTTCCATATTGATCTCTGCCGGGCTCTAAGAGAATTGCAGTTAACTATAAGGGAAAGGAAAATTCATTCCATTTACAAAAGTATTCAACAGTTCAACTACAAAACAGTATACATAGTTAAAATGGATTTTTTTACTGCTTTGTTCTAATTATATGAGGTATTTTAATTGACTAAAAATTTTATATACAATATATTTTTTCTATAGCATATGGACGGGCTGCTATTATTTTAAAAAAAAAATTTTTTGAACCAATTTCCATTACCCGTTTTTGTTAAAATTTGTGCCACTTGTTAATGAGACATCTATGAATCTTAATCTATTTGTAGATTAGTGAAAACCCATTGATGTCGCTGTGTGATATTTTAGTTAAAATTTTCTTATTGATTCTTAAAACTTATGGGAATGAATGTTGTCTGTATTGGCGCAGTTAACCGTTGAAGAGAATCCTTATTTTTATAACTGTATTAAAATTGAAAAAAAAATTGTTGCCGTTAGTTTTGTAATTATCTGGCCAGTATACAAGTATTTACTTGAGTCAAAAATATAAGAATATTGCGTTATATTAACAAACCGCAACAATTATTTGTACTGTATTTTGTTCAAAAGTTTAAACACGCTTTCGTAGATCACTTTGATTTTATTTTAAGCTCTGGCAGATTAGAAAGCTGAATATCGAGCAACATTTGACCATATCCCTTGCCCTATAAAGTGTTTAAAAAAAATTTAATTTGATGATTATAAGAATAAATTACTTATGTTACCAAAGGGTCTGAACGTAGTGAAGACGATCCTCCACCGCCTAACGAGTCTTCCAACACGAAGTTCAGTCCTTTGATACCAGGTAATTCGTACCTGTATGTACAATTTTGTTTTACTAATTAAATTAATCATGGGGGAAGTAATACTCAATTGTTATAACCTTCTCACGGTGGATGTTTCTGTTAAAAGATGATTAAAATATTCTTTAACAATGTCGGCTGTCAGTTTATTCTTCAAATATGGATAATATTCGGGGCTTCTAGCTATTACTCCTGTGATATTTTAAGAATTTTTAAACATGTTTGTATGTAAATTAAAATATTTTTTATAATTTATTTACCTATGTTGCAGGAATTTCCTTTGTCGCCACTTCTTGCGTAAGCTAGGTCGGCTAATCGGTAAGAAAAATTTCCTTTTAAAATAGTCTCGGATTCATTTGAAGTTTGATTTTCAGTTGGCTTTCCGGACTCGTCATTGCTTTCAGTCATGGTTTTCACAGCATCACCTGGTCCTTCAATACGTAACTAATGAACAAAATAATTACTTTTAAAAATCTGGGAACACAAATCATTGTTTTATAATGAATTTGGTGTACCTCAACTTTATTTTTAGGATACAGGAAGGAGTGTAGTTTTAATACTGGAGCTCTAGAAATAATTTGTATAATTAAATTTTAAGAGCAAATAAGATATATTTTGACCAACTTACGGTTTAGGACGACCTCCAACTAGTGCGGTGAAACCTGGAGCTGAATTAATATAAACTTCATTAATAACAACCTTATTGATAGTTTTTATTCTAGATCACATCTGTACATACCCATTCCAGTGCCAGCAGAAGCTACTTCCATTCCAAATATCTGTAATGCCATCTTATTGACGTGCTTCACACCAATCCAAGTCATTACTTCTCGTGTTTCCTTTATTGATGAAGGTTTTATAATTTACTTGAAACGACTTCGCATTTATAAAATAAATGTTTTGAAGGTACAAAGATTCAAACCTTTGCTTGTTGAGTTGCGTGGGGTCCATAGACTGACTCTGTTCCCATGATTTGAATGCTAGAAAAGTATGTTATTCAGTATATCAAGTTCTAAAATCTAATTTTAAAACCCTATCATGTATTACTTTGTTTCCGTGAAGTCTGGTATTTGCAGCTTTTTATATATAATTCGGCACCTTGATCAATCAAAATGTTATGTTTTGATATTCTGTATTTAAAATAGAAAATAATACCTAGCAAGAATCGATTCAGCAACACGTCTAGCTTTTTCAGCTGCCCGAGGTCCTACGACCGAAGTCACAACCACCGAACGATAGCCATCCGCATAAGTGGCACAAACCTATAATAGACACACTTAGTCAATATGTGAACTATAAAATTTTTAATGTCAATGATCACTTTATAATTTGCTGGAGCTGGTTTGCCTTTTGTACCAGTTATGACAACTCCACCTAAGAAACTTTTATGTATTAATACAAAACGGTTATTTTATTGATTATATTTTCTTACCGTCAGATTCTTTCATTTGAACTTGAGTAAAATCGCAAATTACATCAGGAAGAATATAATTGGCTGGGTCATCAATCTCGTAAACCATTTGTTCAGCCACTGAAGGCCAAGAAACCAAACCACCAGTATTTTTTGGTTTAGTTATGATAATTTGACCATCTTCAGAAACTTCAGCAATTGGAAAACCACCGTTCTCCCAATTTGGAACCAAGTGCCAATCAGTAAAAAGACCGCCTGTTGCTTGAGCACCACATTCAATCAAATGTCCAGCCAAACTGAATGATTTAGATAATTTAAAATTTTATAAGAATGGTTTATGTCATTTCAAACCTTCCAGCTGCCAATTTATCCCAATCATTACGTTTCCAACCTAACTGAAATATAAATAGAAGTTTTCATGATTATTTAAAAAAGAAATGTCATTTATGTATTTACTTTATGAATTAGCGGTCCTAAGCACAGGGCACTATCAGTACATCGACCAGTCAGAACGATATCTGCTCCAGCATTAAGGGCCTCTACAATTGGCCATGCTCTATTTCAATCATCGTTGGCAATAAATTGCTATCAACAATTTGTGAAAATAAATAATGAATATACCCAAGATATGCGTTGACAGTTGTAACGGTTGAAGGTAGACTTTTTCCGGATTTTATATCCTGAACTCCGAGTTTTAGCAGTTCATCTTTCTAATCATTAATATACAACGATAAATTCGATGCAAAGCAATGAAATTTAAAACTTGTTACTCTGTCCATTAAATTATCTCCTGTTACTAAGCAAACTTTCAAATCAACATCAGCATTTGCTGCTGCATCTCTCAGAGCTTTGGCACAGCTAGATGGATTGATTCCTCCAGCATTTGTTACAATACGAACACCTGTTCATATAAAAGAACACCAACAAGGGTTGGAAATCATTTGATATTATTATCCTTAAATTGACTAATTACCTCTTTTTTTAATTTCTTTTAAATGCGGTCCAATAGCAAAATTAACAAAGTCTGGAGCATATCCCAAATTCTAAGAATTCTCAACCATAGTAAAAAGTTTGTAAATGTATACAATATACTGCATTATAACTTAAAACTTTCAAACAATTTGTATACGTTTAATGTCAAAAACAACATAACTTAAGTTTTAAGATTATTTTCAATTATGGTCGCTTGACTCTTTAATTGATAAAATTATGGAACAAATGACAGTCCTCCTACGGAACTCATTTAATTTGGATTTAGATACACTTTAAGAGTATTTAATTATTTTATTACTGAAGACTTTATACCGGGTCTTTCTGTCGTGCAGCTGCCATTAAAGACATTGTAAGTTCAGACAAATAGTCCAACATTATAAAGTCTAATTTGCTGCCATACAAAAGTTGGGGCACTAAAAACATTTTAAGAAGTTAGTCATATCAATGATGCATCATAGTCTTGTGTAAGATAAGTTTTTAGGAGTTATTTACCAGCAGTGGCCGTATCTCCCCAAAAACCACTGGCACAACCAATTCTCACACTTTCTTTGCTTGCCCATCGGACCCCTAAATATAGTCTTTTGGACTTCAAAAAAGATCCCACAACATGCTTTGAATAAAACATTTTATTTGAAGATCTACGTATGAACTAAAACAATTATCTTCTTATCGAAATTTGAACTTTGCACTTCTAAAATTAGAGTAAAATGTCCTGAAAGTTTGTACTGCTAATCAGCTGTCAGCTAACACGAGTCCGGTAGTTTTTGAATGACCCGCGGCAAAGTTTATTTTATTTTTAACCTATTTTATCAATTTACCGGGTAACAAATTTTTAAACAATAATACAAATATACAATTCTGATTATTATTAATTTTTTTAATTAATTTTACGTTAAAACACAAATCTTTAATTTATTTTTATAATGCTGATAGAATTAAAAAGGAGTTTGAAAAGCAGGATTCTCATGAGTGCGTTATAGATTGCGTTAGTCGGCGTAATAGAGTTGAGAATATTGATTCTATTACCGAACAAGTGCAATTTACGTAACCGTGGGCATTTGGCTTAAAAGTCACGTGAATGTACTATCATTTTGTATTTACGATGGAAGTAAAATGGCCGACGTGTCGTCGAACGAAAGAAATGGGAGAGTCTACCAACCAACAATGGAACTAGTGATTTGGTTATTTTATTCACAGCTGAATAACTTAACGCTATACTTTTTAAATTCTAAATTGTGTTAAGATAGTTTTTTTTATTTACCAAATTAAAAGAATGGATAACGAAGGAGAGACTGTTTACGTTACACACGACGACCCACATCTCGTCATGACGGAAGGGGTTAAGTCGTTGGCCAGCAGCATTTACCAAGAATTTGAACGGATGATACAAAAATATGACCACGATGTGGTTAAAGACTTAATGCCTTTAGTAGTTAATGTGTTGGAATGTTTGGATCTAGCAAATACGGAAAACCAGGAACATGAAGTTGAGGTGGAACTACTCAAGGAAGACAATGAGCAATTGATGACCCAATATGAGAGAGAAAAACAGCTGAGAAAAACCTCGGAACAAGTAAACAATTATTTCAAATTGACATTATAATTAATTTTAATTTGGCTGACTTTACTTATGGTGTTTAAAGTATTTATGATTGCGTTTAAGTTGGAATACCATATGGCAAACACTTAGACCGCCCATTTTAACGAGAAATTAATTACTTTGGATAAGATGTCTTACATGCATAATTTGCATTTAATTTTTACATCACAAATTTGAAGTCTAATTTTTCGTTGTTATTTACAGTATTTATAAATATTAATGTTGCAGCGTTAGTGCATAAAAATAAACTATACAGGACAATTTCTTTCATTATCAGAAAATTAGTTTAGTAAGCAAATAACTTTAATAAAAGTTATGTTTTAGAATTTAGATAAATATATCAAACCATTTTAACTGTATAAATTACAATGTAGATTTAATAGGTACTTGATTATTAATTATGTCACTCATAATTTTAGAAATTTAAATGACGAACACAGATTGGAGTTTGCCCTTGGAGAGTTTTTAATGCTGCTCAGCATAATACAGTACTCTACGTACTACAGTATTACAATAGAAACATACAGTATTATAGACGTGTACATATTTATAAAAATAAAGTTACTTGTAATAAAGTAACATATAATCAGTTATAATAATCATGTCGTTGGTTACTGACATTTGACATTTAAAAAAAATTGTAAAATATCACTGTAACATTTTATTATTGACGACTATAATGTATTTATGAATTTTTGTGCTCCCTGGCAAATCGTTATAAAGTATTTATAGTAATGGATAAGTAGTTTACAACTTTACTGTATAGTAATGTGATGTAATTTTATTTTGAGTTAACATAATGACAAGCTTTGAAGGCGTTGAAGTGTAAAGATATTAAAGATAATTTTTTATATACCTCAGCTACTGCATTTTTGATTAAGTTTTATTCTAGTTTTTATTATCTGAATTCATATTAAGTTTTAAATTATGAATTCAATAGAATCTAATTTTGATGTGGTTTTTTTATGATATGCAGAAAGTCTTGGAGTATGAAGATGCGGCGGAAGAAGAAAAGAAAAATCTGCAAAGTAAGGTTGAAAGTTTGGAGTCAATTGTTCGAATGCTTGAATTGAAAGCTAAAAATTCTAGTGATCACGGTGAGTACTAAATTCGATTACACACTGTACAACTGTAAATTTTCAAACTTACTGACTTTTTTAATACAGTTACAAGGCTAGAGGAAAAGGAAACTGAGAATAAAAAAGAATACAATAAATTGCATGAAAGATATACTGAGGTATTATTTTTTATAGTGATGTTATATCACGTCGATTATCATGAAAAAAGCAATCCATAATTGATTTATTTGAGTTTTTTCATGCTCTAATGATTATACCTTGAAAAACAAAATGTTGCACTTGGCTAAAGAGGACAATGAACGTGAATGAATGTGAACGATATTTTATTTTTCAGCTGTTTAAAACTCATGTGGATTACATGGAACGAACAAAAATTTTATTTGGAACTGACCGTCTGGAGCAGCTAGTAGTTCCTAGAAGCCGGTATGATATACTATATTTATAATTAATTTGGAACAATAACTTTATCATTAAATATTTTGTTGATTTAATAGGCAAAATATGAGTTTTTCTCAAACGCGTTCCGGTTCCACACCTTTGTACAGTCTTAATTCTATCGATACTCCTCTCAAAAGTCTTGGTAGTCCCGTTGAATATCCTAGTATTACTTCTCCAGTTCGTAGTTCAGATTCCAATGCAAGTTTACATTGCGAAATTCAGGTATTTTTTATATTTTATTTCTTGAATTGGATATCTAATCGTTTAATTTCAAATACAGGATTCACAGTCTCATGTAATACCTCCAGATATAGGATCTGAAACCGATCCTAATTTAAATTCGTCCAATCGTAAATTAAGTAAAGGTAACGTATAGTATTTTTACGGTTTATTATCATTTATGTTTTGATTAATTAAACGTGGATTTTTAGGAGGAGTGTGGGACCATATTCATAGTCCAGAAGCTAGTGAAATAGCGGATATGACTCCTGAAAATGACATGGATGACTTAACTCAAGATGAGGGAATTGGAACGGGAATTAGAAGGCAAGCGTTTACATTTAATATTTCAGTCATAATAAATATTAATTTGTTTGTGTTTAATTAGTCAACGAACAGCTAATACTTTGTATCAGGAACTGAGCTTTCAGGAACCAGAAACAATGGGCGAAGTGGATGAAAGTATGGATATTACAGGTAAAAACAATGTCTTGTTTGCAAAGATTAATGTGAATTTGGTATGTCCTAGTCTGATATAAAAATTGCCATTGTTTAAATTTATTGTTATTTAATGTTGATCCAACTTTTATTTGTGTTCTTATTTTTGCTGACCGAATGCAAGGTGGTTGGGTTCACCCAGGAGAGTATGCTTCATCCGGTCAGTATGACCATTTAAGTTTGGTCATCTTTTCCTTCACGATAGTACAAAGCTTGCAGATACTTGTTCAAATCTCACAATCTTTATTTTATTTTCTAAACTAAATATAAGACAAGTATCTGGAAGATTTGAAACTTTTGAAGGTTTAAAAATAAAATTTTATAGAAATTCAATAAGTTATTTTAAAGTGTTGTTCGAGTAAGGTTATGGCAGTTAAGAAATGAAGTGTTTTGTCTGATGTGTGTATGTGGAACTTTGGTGTTTGCAATTTGCTAATTCCTTATTCTTTTTTAAATGATTTGACAAAGTAAATGTTAAAATTATTTAACATTTAATTTTGTTGGCATTCATTATCTTAATCTGCTTATTAACAGTTGCACTTTCGGTTGTACACTGCATAGCTTGATGCACAAATAATGGTTGCATGTCATTTATTTTTAAATTCAGTTAGCAGTTGCATTTTTTGTGTGTGTAAATTGCACTACATCTTTAGGAGTTCAGTATGTGTATGTTGTGTTATGTGTTTGACATGAAATTTTTATTTCTGGTTATATTATTTTCGCATGGGTTTTTGCTGCTGTTCATTGGTCACCTTCCATTGTCTTCTGAATTTCGCTTCCCCTGATCTAAAGCCGAATCAGACAGCGATCACAGCGGGTTTTCAGACAGTGATAACGAAGGCCAAGGGAAAGGCAAATTTGATGATGGTAGGCACTTGTAAAAATGATAACTTAAAACGTAATTGCTATTAAATTATAAAATTCTACGCGCTACTATAATAATAGAATAATAGAACCCCAAGTTGTGTCAAATTACTGTATTACTTATTAATTAGTATTTGGTGGCTGTATGATACTTGCACGTTGCATGACTCGTTGACTTTTTGCACTTTTATAGTTTTAGTTTTCATTAACACTTGAATTCTTTTGGAATTACTATCTGAATAGGCATTATTTTTTTTTAAATTTTAGTAGTTTTGATCTAATGTTAGATAAAACTAATACGTTTAATGACTAATAAGTTTCTTGTATATTTTCGCATATTTTTACGACTGTAAACAACTGCAGTCAGCGACAATTTCTTTGGTAAGCATTTTGATATTTACTAACGAGTGTAATTTTTCATGCTACGTCATTTGATTTAAGTTTCATCTGCCGTGTAGTTACCTCATTGTTCATGTTATGCTACTATTTGAATAATTTTTAACTGTTAAATTTATTTGCAAGGTATGGGAAAAGAAGTTGAAAATTTGATTCTGGAAAATAATGAATTGTTGGCCACTAAGTAAGTTTATTTTTACTTTTTCATTTAAAATATTTCAATTAATTTTGTGTTTTATTTTTTCTAAAGAAATGCACTTAACATTGTGAAAGACGATTTAATTGCTAAAGTTGATGAACTATCTAGGTATGTTGATTGTTTGTATGCTTTGTATTTTTTCAAAAAAATATTGTTGAAAATTTTAATTACTTAACATAGCGAACAGGAGATTTTGCGAGAAGAGATTCATAGTATTCAAGCTGTGAAGACTAGACTACAACTTCGCGTGAGAGAATTGGAAGATGAACTTAAAAAACTTCGCAGCGAGGCTGAAAATAATGCAAAAAATAATAAATCTGATGACGAAGTACGTGGGTGTTGATTAGTTTTTATTTATTGATAGTTACTGATATAAAATTGCATTTGAAATTCCCAATTTAGCAAGATGTTCCAATGGCTCAACGGAAACGATTTACTAGAGTCGAAATGGCTCGTGTATTGATGGAACGAAACCAATATAAAGAGCGTTTTATGGAGTTGCAAGAAGCGGTACGTTGGACAGAGATGATAAGGGCATCCCGTAGTGATCCTGCTTTGGAATCCAAAAAGAGTCGTTCGACTATTTGGAAATTGTATGTAATGGAAATTATTTATGTTTAAGTGGTAATAATAGCTTTTTTTTTGCAATTAGTTTTAGTAACTTATTTAGTGCTTCAGAAAAACCACAGGGAAAGCCCATGCCATATGTAAACGTTCGTTATAATGCACCATCTCATCATGTGAGTCCAGCGTTGGACACAATGCGTAAGAAAAATCTCACTGATCGCAGAAAAGGTCTGGATTTTATGGAAAGCGAACTGTAAGTTATATTAATATCAATTACTATATATAAGTTATCGAATGCTATGGTGTGACTTTTTATAGTTCTTCGGAAAAACTTCAGCAGCAGAGAGCAAGAGAGCGGCGAGAACAATACAAACAAGTCCGAGCACATGTCAAGAAAGATGATGGAAGATTGCAAGCTTATGGTTGGAGTTTACCTGCTAAAGTGCCTGGCTCTGTGTCAGCTCCGTCGCTCAAAGCACTTGCCGCTTCGCCACCATCTCCTGAAACGTCTGTCATTCATAATTCAGGCAGAAATTCGCATGTGCCTGTTCCTGTTCCAGTTTACTGTAGGCCATTAACAGAACGAGATCCCGGAATGAGAGTACGAACGTGTGATAATAACATTTTTTTTGATTTAGGAACTAATATTGTATTTAAAATAGATCTGGTGTGCGGCCGGTGTAAATCTGACAGGCGGACGCACTCGTGATGGTGGTGCTATTGTAGGAGCCAGTGTTTTCTATTTTCCTTCAAGTACAGATGACAGTTTGTTTCCTATTGGGGAAAAATCTGAACTAGAAAAGTTAGACGAAGAGTTGAAGGTATTCATATCAAGGTATCAAGATTAATATATTGATTAGTAAACATTATTTAATAATTAGGCTCAAGAACGAGATCGCATAGATGGAGAAGAAATGGATCACACATTGTCATCTTTTGTATGGATTTGTACAACCACTCACTCAGTGAGTAAAGTACATGTTGTTGATGCAAATAACCCGGCCGATATATTAGAATCATTTCAAGTGTGTTCATCACATATATTATGCATCGCCAGTGTTCCTGGTATTTTTAAAAACATGTTAATGATTTTATAGTGCAGCTAACGATCATGATTTTAAATAGGAGCTAAAGAAAGTGACTATTCCGTTATTGAAGAGCTGAGCAAGCAGGTAGGATCTGATTTAAAAATGGACGATTCTGGCCGTTGTTCAGCGCAGGAAGATAATGGCGAAGATGAGGGAGATGCTGAGAATGCTGAAGGAAAGATTGGAGGCATAACGTTTGTTAGATGTGCTGTTGGATCAATAAGTGATTTAGCTACTCCTCTGGAGTCACCTACGCATTCTCATCTGCCAAGATCTCAGATATTTGGAGAAAGTAAATGTTTGCCAAATATACCGATGACAGATTATTTAACGATGTTTATTTGCTTTTAGGTTTTAGTGAAAGTCTTATTGATCCATCTATTTGTCCAAACACATTGGCTGAAGATGATTATGAAGATCCACCGGCTAGTGGTAGAGAAATGAGACTGATGAAAGAGCCAACCGATGTGATTAAAGACGGCGTTTCTGAAGTGTCCAAAGATAACGAGCTGGCTTTTGAGGAAGTGGAAAAGATGAGCAGTGTGTTGCCTACTATGTGGATGGGTTCTCAGAAGGGAAGATTATATGTACATTCTGCAGTGGCTCAGTGGAAACGGTGTCTTCATACAATCAAATTAAGAGATTCAGTTTTAAGCATTGTGTAATATATTAAATTCTTATTTCGATTCTACGTTTTGTTTACGCAATATGTTTGTAATTTTTGCTTTTTATTGATAGCCATGTTAAAGGCAGAGTACTTGTGGCGTTAGCCGATGGAACCGTTGCCATATTTCATCGTTCATCAGGTTTTATTTATGCTATTTAGTATATTTTTGAAATTTACTTAATGTTATATTATTCTTTTAGATGGGCAATGGGATCTCTCTAATTATCACATACTAGATTTGGGAAGGCCATATCACAGTATTCGGTGCATGACAGTAGCACATACTAAAGTTTGGTGTGGCTATCGAAATCAAATACACGTAATTGATCCAAAATCAATGACGATAGAAGTATGTTAAAGAAAAATTGCTGTAATTATTTAAATTGGTTGTTTCATTTCTAAATTCTTTATCAGAAATCTTTTGATGCCCATCCACGCAAGGAAAGCCAAGTTCGACAAATGTCCTGGGTAGGTGATGGAGTTTGGGTCTCCATTAGACTTGACAGTACTCTTAGACTCTACCATGCTCACACGTATCAACACCTGCAAGACGTAGATATTGAACCATACGTTAGCAAAATGCTCGGTACGATATTTGACAATTTAATAAGTTTTGATTGTACTAATTAAACAATAGGAACGATAGGCACTGGCAAACTTGGTTTTTCATTTGTTCGCATTACTGCACTTCTCATCTCTTGCAATCGATTGTGGATGGGAACTGGCAATGGAGTAATAATTTCCGTACCACTTTCTGAAGGTTGGATTTGTTATACATTAGTTAGTAATCGTTGCTAAAACTTAATTTTAAAGACTTTTCGAATCAAGGGAGTCAGCAAGTAGCTTCTTCTGCAGTCTCTGGGTCTCAGGGTCAAGTTAAAGGTCCTGGCGGTGTAGTAAGAGTTTATGCAGACAGTAAAGATAATGTAACACCAGGCAGCTTTATTCCCTATTGTTCGATGGCACAAGCTCAGCTATCGTTTCATGGTCACAGAGATGCTGTAAAATTTTTTGTTTCAGTTCCTGGTAAATGTTTTGTGTATAATAATAATTTAAGAAATGAATTAGTAAATTATTCAATTTTTATTCAGGACATGGCGGCTTAAATAGTTTAGGCGGAATTCAAGGTTCATCTAATGTAACGAGAGATGATGGAAGTGGAGATTTGGATATGCCTAGAAAGAAGCCAAAATGTATGCTAGTATTATCAGGTGGCGAAGGCTACATTGACTTCAGGATAGGTAACGAAATTGCTGTTGCATTAGATTTTATTTTTAAGATTTGGATGATGAACCATTTTTGGTCGAGGTTAAGCGGTAAATTTTATAAATCGGTAATAAGAAAGGACGTTAAACGAGGCTACATAATGACGAATTCTAGATAAATTAGATAGGTCATAAAATTTATCACAATGTTTTTATGATTATTTTCTTCAGGAGAAGATGAAGCGGAGGATGTGGCCAGTCATCTCATAATGTGGCAAGTGGATGCTACTGAGTAGGGGTTTCTTCCTGAGGGTTCAGCGGAGGGTCACTCCGAAAACTCCCACATCATGATGTTGGGGTACGCTAGCTGTTAGATCCCAAACAAAATCATAAAAATCTATATCATAAATGTTATATTTTTATGCACTTTATAATTTCCATTCTTTTTTAATTGGTGCTATATCTTTACTTTTATTTTGGCTTTTATTTTTACTTATTTTCTTTATCTTGCTTTGTAGTTATTGCTTTGCTACCCCATATGCTATTCATTATCTGAATATACTGCTGTACAGTATAATCGGACTCGTATATAGCTCTATTTACCAGCCGATTAACAGTTGCACTTTTAAAGAAGAGTCATTCTTTTATCGGTTGGCTTTATGTTTACTGAAAAAGAATTTAATATTGCTTAAAGTTATTTTTAATATATGCCACCTTCTAAATTTGTGGCGGTGGATTATTGTTTGGATACTTGTAAATGATCTAAATTTGCACCATGTAGTTGAGGTTAACTGGAGTTTGTGGAGTTTACTGAGTGACACTCCGCAGCTTAGATGAAATTGCCACTTGAGTTGATGTCCTGTTACCGCGAGCGTTTTGTTCTAATGTTGAATTTGTGCTATTTGGTGGTGGTGGTTTAAGGTTTTAGTTATAACATGATTTCCATCTTTATTTTTCTTTGTGAAATTTTTATGATATTTTGGTCTTTATACTTAACTATTAGTCCTTCAGCATATCATTTCTTGCAAATACTGCTCTTATTTTCACACTTTTTTTTAAGTATCTAGATTACAATTTTTAATATATAAAACTAGTTATAAAATGGGACAAAATGCAAACCAAATTGCATTTAGACGTCACTTTATTTTATGATGGAAATTGTATTCTAAAATTCGTTAAAGGTAATTTGTTTTAAATTGTAAAAGTTTGCAGTTAAAAATGCATAATTAGACGTCCAGTCGCAGTTTGGATACTTGTTTGTATTATTTGTATGTATATTACTATATTATACTATTGTGTTTATATGTGCGGTTTTTGCTGGATATTGTTTGTAATCTAAACTTTATGTCTATGTATATTTAATTGGTTTATCGAACTTATAACAATATTGTTTCTGTGTTTAGGAGATGGTGAGGATGATGACACTATCATCATAACCGACACAAGCACTGGACAGTTGGAAAGCAAACCGCAACGTTCACTGTCCAAAGGAGAGCGTAGCCACTTGATTGTGTGGCAGGTGTCTCATCCAGACTAAACTGTATAGCATCACCAATGGAACGAAGCATCACTCTTCAATTATCTTCAGACGACATTTTAAATCTTTTTGCAGTGTTGTAAACTAAACTTTTCAGCATTGAACTGCTTTGGCAGCTATTTGTGTAGCTGTCGATATACATTTACATTGTATTGTTTCTCAGCAGGACCTAGTTTGCCGAATTATCTTTTGATATAATACAGCACGCGCGGGTTGATTAATAAGATTGGTCCGCGAACTTAGGAAAAGGACCTTATCGAGATTTTCAAACACAAGCTCAATGCGAAACTTTTGTGACAAAATAATATATTATGTATATGGGAAACAGACGTCGATTAGTTATTTGTTATAGATATCAATTGTTCGATTAACTAGTCGCCCGACTTCTTAATTTATATTTAATTGCTAAAAGTGCATATTTTATAAAGCTGAGATTTGTTATTTTAGTCTTGAATTGGTTTTTAAGTTATAAGATCGCGAATAATTTTAAATTGGCTGTGTATATGCATGGACATCGTTGTATAAATAGAATTTGAATTGGTTAGAATATGTTTTACGCTTAACAAAAGATACTTGTGTGATAAGGAACGAAACGGTTTTATTTGAATAAAGAATTGTAAGCTTAGATATTAAATTAGTTAACATTCAAAAAGTCGCTACTGACAATTGTTAGTGTGTAAAAATGGAAATGCGATAAATAATTGCAATATTTTATTTGGGTGATCAATATTTCAATTACTGTATTCCAAAAACAATTAATTTGTCCAAAAACGAATTTATTCAGCAATTTCTACTAATTAGTGCTCGTTTTATACTACTGTACAAATGAAGTGATTGATTCTACTTAATGGAGAAATCTATATGGCATTAACTTTGATATTGAACATTCAAACTAATAATTCAAAGGTACTGTTTTGCCTTGTGCGTGTTTAGACGAGTTGTAGGTTAAACCGTTAAGGCATGATAGAAATATACCATACAGAAAATTTGAATTTAATTAGGAAAAATAAATACTTAATAAATAACCATGAACTACTTTAGAGGGAGCCAAATATTGTGTGGCGCTGTGGCTTAGTTGGTTAAAGCGCCTGTCTAGTAAACAGGAGATCCCGAGTTCGAATCTCGGCAGTGCCTTTTTTTTATTATTTTAAGTTTAATTACAAGATAACAATAACTAAAGCAGAATAATATTGTTCTTAAATTTCCTTTTTATAATGAAAAAATCACGAAGTTTTACTAACTTAACTTTAATTTAAGCACCAATCAGCTGTTTGTTACTATGTTAATCTCCTGCGCAGTGCATCGGAGCAGTGCATGACCTCCTGCTCAGTGCTTCAGTCAAATACTGTACTGTACTGTGCTTTTAGTGTGAATCAGCACGTGGTTTATATTTTCAACGAGGTATGGTTAATTGAGTCTTGTTTTCATTTGTTACAACAATTAATACAATTTTAGACGCACTAAGGTAATATCGCTTTTTAAAAGAAACTAACTTTCGCATGTTTATTAAGAGTAGTTAAGTATGATGATTATAAGTCTATAGTATATTTACAGTTGAGGTGAAATGGCTGAATCAAGAAGTGGAAATGTGTTGGTAGAATACTCGGACTCTGAAAGTGACGATAGCACTGAAAATAATTCTGAAGTTTCTGGAGAACAAGTAAACAATAAGGAACTATTAAAAGTTAAAGAACTAACGCCATCAGTTATGGTTGTTGGTGAGACGTCTAGTAAAAACAGTGATGTTAACTTTGAAAACATATCAGAAGCGGCAAAAGTAAATAATGAAGACCTATTAAAAGTTAAAGAATTGACACCATCAGTTAAGAATTCTAGTGAAAAGTCGGGGGAAAGTAGTGATGATGACTTGGATAGCAAATCAGAAACGGCAAAAGTAAATAATGAGGATCTATTAGAAATTAAAGAATTGATGCGGTCAGTTAAGGATTCTTATGAGACTGCGAGTGATAGCAGCGATTCAGAAAGCAGTAGTTTATCAGACAGTGATAGCAGCGATTCAGAAAGCAGTAGTTTATCAGACAGTGGTATCGATAAACCTGACAACAAGAACAACAAAATAAGGTATTACTTTTAAAAATTATAATGTTACAGTTTTAAGACTAAGACATAATTTTAATCATTTTTTTAGTAATTCTAAAGCTAATGCACTAACAAAAACAAAATTACCATGTAAGACTAAAGGAGAAATGACGTTGAATGATTTACCACCCATTGAACACTTGACAATTTCCGTTGAAAAAAACGAATTGCAATGTTTAGGAACTGTAAAATCTATTGTCGGTCTTATAGGTAATGCATATAAATTAAGTTATTTAAGTAATACAGTGAAATAAAGTCGTGGTTTTTACTTTTAATTATAGTTGTTGTGGAATCTTTACCTGGGAAAGCAGCAATTGATTTCGACAGTGTTGTTTTTAATGAAAAGGGTGAATATCTCGGTCAGGTAAATATTTCTTTTTGCAATGAATAGCATACCTTGATCTTACTTTGACATATTTTATAGGTTTTTGATACATTTGGTCCGGTTAGTTGTCCACTATATTCATTAAGATACAATAATGATAGTGAAATTAGTAGCAATGGTTTGGCACCTGGTGCTTCCATTCATTATGCGCCAAATAAGGAAATGTTTACTAAACATGTTTTTACTGAGCAACTAAGGAAGTAAGTAATTGAATTAACAAACTAATTTATTAATCGTTATAAAATCATTCAATTCTGCCGTAGGATGAAGGGTTCAGATGCTTCATGGAAATATGACAATGAAGTGCCTCCTCAAGAAATGGAGTTTTCTGATGATGAACAAGAAAAGTTGGCAACTTCGAAAAATAAGAATAATAAAAGAGGACAAGCATCAAATCGAAGGGGAAACACAACTCACAAAACGTATCAAGGACCTGTTGGTGCAAATTGTCGCGGTCATCAAACACCTATGAATCAAGGACGGGGATATCGTGGGAATTCTAATCGTGCACGCCCATCTAATAATCACGGAAGAGGGACATTTTTACCAAGTAATAAAAATTTATTACAATTTGCTCTTAGAAACTTAATACATTTTTTTTATTTTGTTTAGATATGGCACCACAATTTAATCCATTTTATATTCCTGCGGGATATCTCCCACAAATGTCGCCAATGCCTAATTATTGGCAGGTTATTCCTCCTCCTCCTCTTCCTCAACATTTTCAAAATTTGAATCGTCCTGCTTTAGAAAAAACATCTGCAACACTTCAAAAACATCCGAACCCTTAGGTTTATTATTGATTATTATAATCACAATTTCAACTTTGTTAATAAGTCGACTTATTAGCTTGTTAAAATAGGTTGGAAAGTGCTGCTCATTTACTATTTTAAAAAGTTAATAAATCGTGTATTTTAAATTATAAACATCCAAATGATCATTCGTATAAAATTATTATACCTGTTTATTTTGCTATTAAAAAAAAACTTTAATCGTCTAGTATCGATAAATGGTTGCTAACTATCGATTCGTATCGTGTACTGTATACAGTATTTTGGAATTTTAGATCTTCATCTCCTTGGAAACGGAATGTAAGCCGTCAAAATTATTATCAGCATGAAGGTAAATAATTAAAAACTTTATGGTTAATTTTAATTGCATGAGTTTAGTACTAAAATTACTCGAATTTGCTAGAGAGTTTTAAGTTTAAGTGAAAAATTACATGGAAATGGACCAGTCAGATTTAGCTGGCAAAAACCTCAAGGGTGTTTTATTGCAGCAGCCGGGTATGCTACAATTTAAAATGTTAACTTTGCCATTACAGTAAACTTATTTTAAATTTAAAAGGGTTAATAATGTTGTCAACATATATGATCGCCATGGTGAAGTGAAAGAGCAAGTTCAACTTCAAGGGTCAGTACGAAGTGTCATTGAAGTCACTCATTGTTGTTTTTATTGTTAATTACTGTATATCATTTAGAAAATGTATTGGGTTAGCATGGGATAAAGACGGTGATATTCTAGCTATGATTAGTGATCAGGCATCTATGATTGTTCTTTGGGATGCTAATACGTTTAAAGTGGTGCAAATCGATGTTGGGTTTAAGTGAGTTATTACTCTTACATGTAATTGATGCAACCGTTTCTAATGAAATTGAGGGGTTTTAAAGAGAGCCGATGTCGGTTATTCAATGGTCATCAGTATCCTCTAACCTGGCAGCTGGAACTTCAAAAGGAAATTTGGTTATTTATAGTCATTTATCCTCTAAGTGAGTTTGACAATGCATTAGTTGGTAACTATATAAATTTAACAAAATATGATTTTAGAAAAACGCCAGTACTTGGAAAGCACAGTAAACGCATAACTTGTGCGTGTTGGAGTCGACAAGATCTTTTAGCTATGGCCAGTGAAGATAAAACATTGACAATTAGTAACAAAGATGGAGATACAATTCAGCAAATTAATTTACGATCTGATCCAGCTCTTATTCAGTTCTCAGAAATGAAACAAAACGAGCGCGCAAATGGTGATAATACGGTATTAAACAGCTATTTTAAAGATAACTTTGCGTTTTTTACATAATTTTTTGTTTAAAATTTAAGGTGAGTTTGGTGGTAGGGAAGAAGAATCTGTATCTATTCAATTTAAATGATCCTGACAACCCGATTGAATTGGCCTTTCAACAGAGTTATGGAGACATTGTTTCTTATAAATGGTTCACTTTAATTTTTTTTCAGAATTTTAATTTAATGTTATTTATGCTTTTTTTTACTGTTTATAGGTTTGGCGATGGGTACATTCTATTAGGATTTTCGTGTGGCTATTTTATAGTAATTTCAACTTATCTAAAGGAAATTGGTCAGGTAGATTACTATTTAAAGTAAATCTGTTTTTAATTTTTATAATTGTTAGCATGTTAATAAATTAGGAATTACATCAGTCAAAAAATCACAAGATTTCTCTGAATTGCGTTGATGTCAATTCATCAATTGATAAAGCTGCTTCTTGTGGTGACAACATGTAAGCAACATTTTTAGTGTATTGTCACATATATACAGTATGAGTTGAACAATTGCTTTCGTTTAATTTAGGATAAAGATCTACGAACTTTCTAATTTAAAAGAAACGTATCAAGTAGTTACTGTAGATGATGAGCAGACAGTTGATAATATGGAATGGACTAGTGATGGCCAACTGTTAGCCGTGTCTTCAGCAAGAGGTGCAGTGCACATCTATTTAACGAAATTACCTATGATCTCTCACGTTTGGCAAACTCGGATGATTTATCTTTCATCCCTATTAGAAGTCACCGTCACCGATTATATAGATAAGGTAATATTACTTTTCATATTACTTTCAGTCTGAATTTGATAAAATTACAAACAAGTTTTTAATAGGATAAATTTATTAATGTATCGACTGAAGTTGAACCAAGTTTTGTTAGCATTGGTCCATGTAATTTTGCATTAGGAATGAATAATCGAGCTTGGTTTTATTCATTAAATGACAACGGTAATTTCTATTTAAAATGAATGTTGCACATTTAAAAAATAGAACATTAAACTTTCAAATGTATTAAGTTCCGGAACTGAGTGGCGAAAGAGAGTATTTGGGAACGATTCAATCGATGACATTAAATGCTGAATATGCTTGTGTATTATATGAAGGGAAACTGCATCTACATTTGGTAAATTAATAAGTTGCTATAACAAGTAAGAATTGACGATTTGAGGAAGTTTATTTTTTAGATTAACACGGATACAGATGAGAATAAAGAAAAAGGTAGTTTAATGATCCCTGAGCCAGGTGCAACTATGAAAGTCACATGTCAAGTATTAACATCTGAATTTTTAATTTATGGAACGGATGTAGGTTAACTAAATTGTAAGACTCGTACAGTATATTTAAAACGTTTGCATTTGTATTCTTTTTTACTTAAGAGTGGCATAGTATGTTATTTTCTTTTGGAAGACTGGCAAAACGTCACTGAGTATCGTCATTCTGTAGGAGTTAGAAGTATTTATTCAGAACCATCTGGATCAGAGTTAATATTTATTGACTCGAAGTCGGACGGGTATATTTTTAACCCAATCAATAGTAGCTGCATTGATATTCCAGATTTTCCCAGAAAAATTAAAGGCGTTCTATGGGATCGTTCTCCGACAGATGAAGTTAGTTTTTTAATTTCAAATCCTGCATTTTTAACATTAATAATATTTTATAGAATGTTTTTGTGATTTATGACGAAGAAAAGATTTATGTGTATTATTACCTAAGAGAGAGTATACGCGGTAGATGTTTTAACCATTTTAATTTTTTTTATTTGATTTTTAAATCAAATTCATTTAAACGCAGGGTTTAAAGTAAATTTAATTACGAGTGAAGCTTTGCCTAAAGGCCAAGCACCACTACTTCTTTATGGTGGCGAACTAACTTGTCAAACTCAGGGAGAAAAACTAGTTACCTTTACACTTTCTACCCACGGATTTGATTCGGGGGATCGAAAATGGGATCTAAGAGAAGCAAAAGAAGAGCTGAAAAAATGTATTGGTTTGAAAAGGTAATCGTAGATACAAGTCATCGAATTTGTTATTATGTTTTAGTTTTACTAATTATTGTTGATAGATTTAAAGACGGATGGAGAATTTGTCAGTCATGCGACTCAAAAGAACTTTGGACTATGCTGGCAGTTGCGGCTGTTGAAGTATTTGATTTGGAATTTGGTAATTGATTAACATCTAGTTATTATGAAACATTATGATATTCTTTTGATATCATTTATGTTGTAGCAATTGAAGTCTATCGTCAAATAAAAGAAGTCGGTTTGGTATGGACGCTTGAAGAGTTAATGGGTATGGAAGATCAGTATCTGTTAGCTGGCCATATTGCTTCAATGCTTGGCGACTTTGAACTGGCTCAGGAACTTTTCTTAAAATCTTCTCAGCCGTCAGCGGCACTCGATTTAAGAAGAGATTTGTTGCAGTGGGATATTGCTTTACAGTTGGCCAATAAACTTGCTCCAGAACATGTAGCGATCATTTCCAAAGAATACGCTCAGCAGTTAGAATTAAAGTAAGTGAAATTTATTCAACAATCATTGTAAGTGTCTAGAGTTAAAATAATCGTTTTTAGGGGAGAATATACAAATGCTTTGACTCACTATGAAAAGGCTGTTATTGATGATAATAGTCACGACGACCATAATGCGTCAGTAAATGCTGGCATTGCTCGAATGGCGATTCGTTGTGGACAGCTACGACGGTAAATTGTAGTTTAACTAGTGTTTTCAATTAATATCATTTAAAATTATATCAGAGGAGTTAATATGGCTGAGCAGTTGTCTAGTCGTATAATTAAAAAAGAATGTGCGGAAATATTAGAAGAAATGAAGGCAAGTTATAATTTTTAAAGAGTTAGCAAAATAGCTTACTTTTAATTTATTTTTTTTAAATGAAAAGCAATACACTGAAGCTTCAGTGCTTTTTGAAAGTGGTGGATATTCGGATAGTGCTGCCTCGCTGTACATACGAATGAAAAATTGGTAAGTTGAGCGTAGCTGGACTATAACAGTACTTAGAAGAAATAAAATTGACTTATAAATCATTAACGACACATATAGGCATAAAGTTGGGGATCTTTTGCCATCTATAACTTCACCAAAGATATTGTTGCAGTATGCTAAAGCGAAAGAAGCGGATGGCCGTTTTCAAGAAGCAGCTGAAGGGTATAGAAGAGCCAGAGATTATGACAATTTAATTAGGTTTGTGAAGTATTTTGGAGTTGAACTTTAAAACATTACTTTAAGTTTTAATATGTTTTAAAGAATACTATTAGATCACCTTAAAATTCCAGAAGAAGCAGTTGAGTTGGTAAGAGAGACTCAATCAGTTGAAGGAGCGAAAATGGTTGCTAAGTTAGTCATACTAAGATTTGGCTGATTCGCCTAACTATTATTACATTATAAATTAAAATATATACTCTTAGGTTTTTTCAAAAACTGAATGATTTTTCGTCAGCAATTCAATTTCTTGTGATGTCACGCTGCAATGATGAGGCTTTTGAATTGGCAAAAAAATGTGGTAAAATGGGGATCTATGCCGAGGTTTTAGGCAAAAATGCTATTGAAGAGGAATATCGAAATGTCGCCTTTTATTACGAAAATGAGAAAAATAACTATTCGGCTGGAAAATACTTTTATTTGGCTAAAGACTATTCTAAAGTAAATTAATTTAATGTGAAAATATTTCATTATTTAATATTTATTTATTTTCTGTGTGCTAGGCTTTGAAACAACTGTTAAAAGTGTCAGGAAACGACGAAGGATCCGCTATTCAATTGGCGGTTGACATTGTTGGTAAAACTCAAGATCCACAGCTCACTCAGCAGTTGATTCGACACTTACTTGGAGAAACTGATGGAGTTCCAAAAGTTGAATTAAAAATTGAATTTTGTAGTAAACAATCAGTAACTTTTTTTATATTTTTAAGGAACCAAAATATTTGTTTAAATTGTACATGGCTTGCGGTCAATACAAGGAAGCTGCTAAAACGGCTACTATAATTGCACGAGAAGAACAAAATGCAGGTACACGCATGTGAATTTCAAATAAGTTTTTAAAAATTGCATAAATTCTTATCAACTTTTAGGAAGTTATCGAAACGCTCATGATTTGCTGTTCAGTATGTATCGGGAATTAACAAAAAATAATATGACAGTATCTGCTGAGATGCGAAGCAGTTTAATGATCCTTCATAGTTACATTCTAGTTAAGGTATTGCTTATTAATATTTTTTGATTATAATTTGAAATTAGTGCTACTTATTATACTGTAGATACACGTAAAACTAGGAAATCATTTAAAAGTTGCTAGATTGCTTATTAGAGTTGCTAATAATATTAGCAAATTTCCAGCTCGTAAGTGGATGATTTTAAGGCGATTTTTTTTAATACTGCATTGTATGTTTCATTTGATTTATTATGATAGATATAGTTCCTATAATTACGTCAACAATTATTGAATGCCATCGTTCTGGTTTAAAAAATTCGGCTTTTAATTATGCTACTATGCTAATGCGGCCAGAATATAGAAATCAGATTGATGCAAAATACAAGAAAAAGATTGAAGCAATTGTTCGGTTAGATTTACCGTTTTTTTTCTAATTTTTAAAGAGATGGGCTGTTTAAATAGTTTAATATGAATTTAATAGAAAACCTCAAAAAGTTGAAGAAGAAGAGCCATGCAGTCCGTGTCCATATTGCAATAACTTAATTCCAGAAATGGAAACTGCTTGTCCACAGTGTAAAAATAGCATTCCATATTGCATAATAACGGTAAATTTACTGACCCTGTTATAGAAAATTGTCATTTGAAATTTTCTTTCCTTTAGGGTCAACACATTGTGTTAGACGATTTGACGGAATGTCCTTCATGTACTTTCCCTGCAATTGCTACTGAATTTTTCAAGTAATTGTTTTAATTTTAGGACTGCTATTATAAGGGTTTGATTTCCGGTAGTACTTTATTCTCGTATATTTTCAAAGAAATTTTATTTTTTTAAATTTTACAATCAAAATTCGTTTCCTACAATTCAATTCTTTCAATACTCCAGCATATCGACATGCTACAATACTGTATGTGTTTAAATTTCGATTCACCCATCCTCTTTTTATAAGGGGAAAACGTACGTCCACAAATCACCCACAATCACGACAATCAAAGTACAATCCAACATAGAAAAACAAAATCACGCAAACCAAAGATCAACGAAATACTGACATTATTTGCCAATAACTAACACTTTATTTATCATGTTTGTTGTAGATTTTTGGAACAGGAATCTACTTGTCCAATGTGCTCTGAAGCGGTGAAGGGAAGTGATTTGAAACTTGTAACTGATCCTAAAGAATATATAAAAGGTCGAGAGTAAGCTGCATTATTTGAAACTAAGTTATTTAACTTTGTGATCATGTTTTAATCTTATTTATTTATTTAATGGGCATGGTGCTTATTGTTAAGTACATTATTTGAAATTGCAATACCGTTTGTGATATACAGTGAAAAGATGATGGCGCAAAAATAAAACGGATTAACTTACCATAATAACGGTATATACTATAATTTAATTTATCACTATTAAATTATATTATCTGAATAGGAAGCATTGCTTGAAAGCATCCGCTATTGTCCCATCATGCATTGGCAATAAATTAGGTTGAATTAATTTTGATTGAGTTTGACCAAGGCTGGAACCGATTAAGACGCTTACAAATAGTTGCTTTTGAACAATTATTTCAAAACTAAAGTGATGAAAATCTGTCGCCTTAACATAAGAAGTTCAGTAATAATATTGCCATCAGTGACATTTGCGGTTTTATGAAGTTCATATTATGTTGCAAAAGTGAAATCAATTCATTTATAAAATTAACATGGCAATTATTTAAGTATTGCATGGATGCGTCGAAGATTGAATTTAAGATGGTGCGAATATATCTTCAAAAATAATTGTTTGTTGCTCTAAATATAGGAATAATACTAAGTGTATTAACACTGCAAAAACATTAGGTAATTACATTTTAGAGCATGAATCTTTTACTAAAGGATCACAAGCAATTCTTGTAGAGGGTCCAGCGTCTCCTAAAGACGGCTCAGGATACATTGATTTATTATTATTTTGTGTGTTTTTATTTTGGTGGCGATAAAACATTTGCTGATGCTTCCAGAAGTGTATAAAGTAAAAGCATTTGACCATGAATACAGAAAGCATCGAAATTCGTAAGGGAACTATCAAAGATTGTTCGTTAGTTTTTCAACTTTACCAGGTTAAAATATTATTAAATTTACAATTTTAATATGCTAATTCTATTAAATATTACTAGGAGTTGTCTGAGTCGGAAAAGATGGAACCAGATCAAGAAATTGATGAAAATGGTATTGAAATGTTTTAGCATGTTATCGAAGCACTTCACATTGAACGCTATAATCATTTGAATATCTTATTTTCAGTTTTTACAAGAGAAGGATTTGGGAAAAACCCATGCTTTGAAGTCTTGGTGGTTGAATTAATAGACATTTCAGGTTGTTACAATTTATAAGTTGTTAAATTAAAAAGTTGTTAGAATTTATTACAAGTTTAATTACATGTACTTATTGTTAAAATATTTGTATGATTTGTCCGTTGTTGTTTTTTTCCGAATTTTAATTAGTGATTATATTATACTTATTTTAATTGCAGGCAATGTTATTGAAATGATTGGTTTTGCGCTTTACTTTTATCATTACGCAATGGTGTCTGGAAGAACTATTTTTGTAGAGTGTCTGTACATCAAACCCAGCTGTCAAAATCGAGGATTTGGTAAACGACTATGGAAGGAAGTTATTAAGGTAATGTTAATTTATATTTTATTTATACTATGGGTTGCGACGTTGCATGCATTTTTTTTTTGTTTAAAAAAAGGTGGGATTGGAAACCGGTTGCTCGCGGTGTATGTTTTTGGCTTTTGGTTGGAATAACAAAGCTTTAGAATTTTATGCTAAATGTGGGGCAGTGGATTGGACTATTGAGAAAGATGAGCATTGTCTGCATATGGCTAAGGATACGATGATCAAATTTGTTAATTCTTAAAATCTCTTGTGGTGCTTTGTCTGGTATTGGGAATTAGCATTGCGAAATTTAGAGTTGAGTTTACTACCTCATTGTTAAGTTTTAATTATTCACCAGGAAACTTCATTAACAATAAGTCTCGATTATTAAACATTAAGATGGTATTGTAAAGCAATAGTTCAGGTTTTAAAAGGCGTTTTTGAACATTGATAGAGATTGCAATAACATATAATTTTTTGTTTAACCGATTGTTTTGTAATATAATCATTCCTTTAAAAAAAAAGATTCTTCATGTTATATAAGGTAAAAGAATAATGTAATACGGAAGCAAAAGTTGGTTGGCCTACTGGTATGCCAGTTTATTTATTGTTACAATACTTTGGATTCAATTCACAATACAGTACAGAAAACTGCATAGTTAAAGTAATGCCAACTTACGAAACTCGCATTGAATTATTTAATAGACACTTATTATTGTTTACTTTCAAAATATTTTTTGAAACAATTGTGTAACCAGCCACTGGAAACGAATATGCAAAACAGTTAAAAGCAAATGTTTGATATTGTCAAATAAATGGTCAGACTGGCTGACACGGGCGAATCGAAATTTTTTATAACCAGTAGTAAAATATATTTCAAATGAATTAGGAATTTAGGATGGCGATGTAAATTATACTAAATATCGATTCCGAGTAAATTAACCTTTGGCGCTCTTAACTGCAGCCACCCATTTATCCAAGTTAGATGATTGGTCAGGAGTAACTTTATAATGGTCAGCTACTTTCTTCCAGCAGTCGGCATATTTTGTGCGAATAACTTCAATAATATCTACAATTGCTTCCTTTTCTGGTTGAGAACATGGGATAGGACAGTCAGCTTTTTGAATTGAAGGGCCCAAATGCTCTGAAACAAAAGTTAATTATTGTATTTTTTTTGTGACAATTGGAAACTTGTTTTAATGGATTTATGACCCTTTCCAACAAGGATATGGTTTTTCTCTCATTTTTTTTAACTGACAGGGAAGTAAGAAGGAAGATAAAATATTAAGCTGCAAAATGAGTTCATTGCTTGAAGGTATCTATCTACATTGACCGTCATCTTCCTTCGTCTAAGATCAACGCCCAACCTATATTTTATGTATTCAAACATAATATCGTAGACTAGACATAATTTAGGTCACCCATTCATCTTGTCTGCTGCAAACTATTGCAAAGACAAAGATCAGTGTGCCAATAGAACAGCAAGATCTTTTTATTTTGGTTTTTATTTTCTAATAGCTTTTATATGGGAATTTTGTAAAATATTTTAAATATATTACTAAATTTTTTTTTAATAAATTTTATGGCCGTTATCTAGTTAGTCATGAATGGCCATTTTAATAATTCTAAGACAATAACATTTAAAAATAAGTTTGCATTTCAACTAATTAAATTGTCTACATTATTGATTGAAGTAGCAAATAAAGGTTAGTTAATAAACAAAGTTTAATTAAAAGCAAAGTTATTACCTCTTAACTTTCTGCCTACTCTATCACAGAGTGTATTAGCATCAGTTGGAGTGGCGACAATGCAACGACACTGGGCTTCAACAAAAGTCGGGTTGTTGAGCATGGCAGGTACTTTGGACGGATCTACATCGCCAAACAGATTTCGTTTTTCTCTGATATGTGCAATAGTATTGGCGCTAGCAATTGCGGCTAATGCCAGTAAGGTGATGGCGATTAAAAGTTTCATGTCTATTGAGTATTGATGTGGTGAACCGCGTTTGAAATGCTGGATATGATAGTGGCAGTTTAACTGAAGCTTAGGAGCTTATAACTTTCAATGAGGTCACTCTTGAAGTTTGCCTATCAAATGGCCTATCGTAACTGTTCAACTGCTGCCTTTATAAACCAATCGAATGTCTTACGTTATGATCACGTGAAAAGATTTCCTCCCTAAAGATTTTCCCCCTAAAGTCACTCAAAGCACCTCAAAAAAAAAAATTTGTTTATTTTTTAAGAAAACTTTTTTGTAAACAACATTTAAAAATATTATCGACTTCTATTTGATTGGCTTTGGCTATTATGAGTTTTAAGAATAAATCATGACTGGCAATGACGTTGACATAAAAATTTTGCTATTGTAATGTTAGCCTAATGTAGAATTATGGTATAAGACTATGAGTTGTTAAGTTTGTTTATTGACAGAGTCGTTTAGTCATTCCACTTATTTTGTAAGAATCATTAATTGAATTCTCAGCAGAGTATTATGTAGATTGCTGATTATATAAAACTAAACAATATAAGATAAGGGTTGAGTGTGCACTTGAGTGACACGTAAAAATATCAGTTTAATGTTAATTAAACATTTTTTTGTAATTACTAACTTAACGAATTTTAGCACAAGGTTTTCTAGTTAATTTCATAATATTTAAATCAGTAGCACAATAAGAAATAAATATCAAAAAATTGCAACACTGATTGAAAATTTCCAATTGTCTATTTAAATTTTTTTAAAATGATTGTTAATTTATAATAGTCTTAGATTTTATTTATTGCAGTGCTTACTTAATCAGTAATACGAATTTTCAGCAAAAACTTGTACAAAGAATTTGAGAATAATAGAGCATCTTAGTCAACTTTTTTTCCTCTCAAATTTAAAGATTGTCACTTTAAAAGAAATCAAGGCATTTACGGAATGTCAAAATTAAGTAACGATGCTTGTATTATTTTTCATTGCGATTTTAAGTCATTTTTTTTAAAATTAGGGTTCTGAGCATTTTTTAACATTTTTTATTGTTGAAAATACCTATACAGTACGTACTTTATAACATCTTTTATGTTCACAGCATGAAAATCACCGATCCGTTGCAACGTTTATTTTTTATAGCTTTATTGAGGATTTTTTTATTAATTGTAGGTCATCTTGATTAATTATTATGTTATAAAATTTAGCATTTTTTATATGAATATGCATTAGGGTGTGGCTAAGCAACCAACTTAATGATAACTTTGAATTAAAATACAATTAATGTTTAATAATTTATTGAAACAGCGTGACTAATTCTTAACACACATGAACTATACAGGTAAAACAGTAGGAAAATCAAGATCATGTAGAACTTTTTGTGTTTTGTTCTAGGCATTTTTTTCACGGCTGTATGATCAAGGTCTTTTTTTTTGTATATCTTTGATGTTTGAATTCGAGCTAAAGTAATTGGTTAATTTCGTCGACTCACTAAGAAAAACAACTAGACTTTTTTTATACGCTTTATATTTTTAATGATAATGATAAATTCTGAGAAATTTTTATAGACAAAACATTTAATTGGCGAAATTTACAAGGCGAAATGTTTGTTGTCAACAAATTGAAGTTGCACAAGAACATGTGATTTTTCTCTTGATATTGTTTTGTTAACTTTGTTGCCCTAATTTATTAGATTTTTATCTACAGTTTATGGCCATTTTTACTGATACCAAACTATTTCATTGTTGCCTTCTTTCTGAGAATAATAAGTTTGTCTTGAGGAAACGTAAAGCTACTTATCTTTATTAAAAAGAGATTTTCGTATGTTTTAACGTTTATAAAACCAATTTAATTATGGAAAAAATACGTAAACATTGTAATATTATGCAACAAACAAAATCGAAAATGCTTGACAACAATAATTCAATTAAAACAGACTTAAATTAAAAATTCCTAACAATTGTTTTGAAAACATTTCTTCAAATGCCAACATACAGATGCTGTATAGTTGCTGTAGGCTTTTACTTAGAAGTTTTTTCAACAAATCGTATTATTTTTTAAAACTTTAAAATTTCCATTGTAAATAAATTATGGAGATATTTAAATACTTAAATAAATTATGGAGATCAGCACAGAAGGATCTCAAAATATTTCTAAAACAAAATGATGTTGCAATATGATTTAATTTTTTTGTAATATAGTTTCTTTGGAAGTTAATGATAACAATAGCCAAACTTTGAATGTTAGTGGCAGTCACTTATTAGCACCATAGAATTTGATTGACAAGGACATCATTGTACTGGGAAAAAAACCTGGTAAACTATATTTACGGAATAGTAATTTGTCTGAACTAATTCAGTTATGTAAAAATACGGGATTTCCTTGGGTTGTATTGTTTTATTTGTAACTTCCTGTCTAATATTCAAACACGCTAAAGATAATTTTTTTGGTGCCTACACAACAGGAAAATTATGATTTACCTTAATTTAGATTTTTTCATATGTTTAAAGTAAATCACGTTTCATAACTTATAATAATACAGAATTATTAACTACTTTATTTAATCTAAACTGGATAAAAAGTAATATGTTCTCATTTTATTTATTTATTTTGAATGATAAATAAAGTACAAATTAAGCATTTTTTGATAATAATGGAAGGCAGTTAATAATGGTGATAAACTGATTAAAATGAATATAGGGTGATAAAATAGTTGATGTTTATTAGTAAAATTATCCAGTCGCAGTAGTAGTAGTAGAAGCTACTGTTGTTGATCCTGTAGGGGTACTTCCAGTGCCAGTTGTTCCTGTTGGAGTAGTTCCTGTGCCAGTTGTTCCTGTAGGGGTAGATCCAGTACCCGTATTAGTTGTTGCACTTCCTGTGGTTCCATTTGTTGTCGCACTCACTGCGCTGGTAACCGTAGTGCTAACATTGTTAAACAATGTAGATTGAGTTGATACTGGCGGAACTACTGAGAATGGCGTTGGTGCTCTGTTTTGGCAGCAAAATTGTAAACTGTCCATTGAAGGACAACAAAATTGGTTATTTGCACTACAGTTAGCATCCGAATTACAAGCAATAGCCATAGAATTGGACGTATTGCATCTTTTAAATTCAGGGCATGCTACAAAAATAATTAGAGCAATTATTTTTTTTTAATTTATACAGAATATGCATTTAAACAATTAAGTTAAATTTTTATTTACCTTTGCTGATTGGACCCAGTTGTTTCCAAGGATAATTTTGCCTTCGATTTCTAGTGAGAACATTTCGGTAATTTAAATGATCATTATTTTCATTATAAGATAATAATACAAGGCCACCGATAAATATGATCAATGATGTTCCCGTGATTAAAGCAAAATTTTTTCTATCGTTTTTTAAACATGCCATTTTTTTAATACACAAAATTATGTTAAGTAAAATGTAACGATGGTCGTGTTTAACGTTTGCTAAATTTTTGACGACTAAAATTTTGTGTTGTCCTATATGTGAGACAAAATATCAATAAGTATTGTATTACTTACTGTATATACAAATAATGAATATTACTGACGTAGTTGCCACCTGTGAAAATCTAATTTTTGACATGACATTTCCTATAAATACAGTAAAGCGTATAACGTCATTTAGATCATTATTTTGTCCTCAGCGTCACTTAGAAAATTGAGGCAACATTAATGTGCGGTAAATGTTTTATAATAGCAGCTGTGTTATTTATAATAAATATTGTTTACTGGGAAGTAATTTCTATTTCATCTGAACACCATCTGATTTTGGCTCTTAATACAGTATTTTAATGTATTTGTTTTAATGCGAGTTTAATGAACTTGGGCAGTTCCTGCTGGCTTCAACGTAATCGCTATTTAAAAAACTTTTTGTACACAAATTAATTTTGATAAATTTGTTTTTAATTTTTAAAGTTTGTGATTTAAAAAGCAACTCACAAATTAATTATACAGTAATTAATTAAAAATATTAAGATTGATTTGTCATTCAGTTGGATTAAACGGACCAATATTTAAATAAGGGACGATCAAATATGAAAATCAAAAGCACTAAAATCATATTCTATTGATATTTTGTTTGATCAAATTCAATACGGTAATAGTGGTTCTTAATAATAAAAAATAATAGTTACCCGGTACAAGATTAAAGTGACATAAAAGATTGATACATTATGTAGCGCTATGTGATCGGTGTCAATTATTTAAAAATTTTAATACGTTTTATTTGCATTATTTAGCCAATTCTACATATGGTACTTCTAAAGCATATAAAAATCCAGTTGAGTGTTTTGGTGCCATTGGGTTCATTTTTAATTTGTAACTTGGGAACCAAAATAGATCGAGCTTTGTGCTTGATACCATTCGATCGATGATTTTACTATCTTTAATTTGCATATCAAAACATGCATAAAAACTACCGAGAAGTTACCGTATAATCAACTTTATGTCATGATAAATGAAGTTTTAAATTTGGTCCACTTTTAATTTGTATCTGAGATACCGCACTAGGTAGCGCTTTGTGTTGTGGAGTCAACTGGTACTTCTTGGGCATGGATTTATCCCTTTGAACATAATCGTAAATAAATTGAACAAATGCTACGGTTAACTTAATTAAGTTTGTTTTATAATTATTAATTATTAGAAAATGATTTGCGTACTTTATCGTATTAATAAGCGTTTAATTGGTTGTAATTATAAGCGGGTTCTGCGTTCAGTAATTGGGCGTCCACTTGCGTGTAGAAATATATACACTTCTTCATCATGGAATAAAGATTTTGGAAAAGAAGTAAATACAGTATATATTTTAAATAAGTATCCGTCTAGTAATCATATATAATTTTATATATACTACATAGGAGAAGATTGATTTATCTCAGTTTGCACCTGAGTACATTAGAAATTTTAGTATTATTGCACATGTGGATCATGGAAAAAGCACTCTTGCAGATCGACTACTTGAAACAACTGGTACACTTTTTAGTTTGAAAGTATTCGTTTTATTAACACTAAGATTAGCGTATACATTTTTATGAAATTTAGGTACAATACCAGTAAGTGCAGGAAACAAACAAGTTTTGGATAAACTACAAGTTGAAAAGGAGCGAGGGATCACTGTGAAGGCTCAAACAGCCTCAATATTTTACAAGTATAAAGGACATACTTACTTACTCAACTTAATTGATACTCCTGTAATTAACTTATAAAAACTTTTTTAACGTTTCTTTTAGTAAATTGCGAATTTATTTTATTATTTCAGGGTCATGTGGATTTTAATTATGAGGTTTTTCGATCATTGTCGGCTTGTCAAGGTGTTATATTATTAGTAGATGCGAATCAAGTAAGATAACATTCATTTTGTAGTATTTTATTTAAAGATTGTAATGCTTATTACATTTTAGGGTGTACAAGCTCAAACAGTAGCTAACTTTTATTTAGCCTTTGGAGCTGATTTGGTTATTATTCCAGTGATGAATAAAATTGATTTAAAAAATGCTAATCCGGATTTAGTTGCACGTCAAATGGAAGCAGCATTTGAATTTTCTCCCGAAAGTATTTTAAGGGTTGGTATTTTATAAATTTAATTATGCTAGTACCAATATCTTGTTTAAAATAGGTTTCAGCTAAATTTGGCACTGGCATAGAAGATTTACTTCATGCAGTTATTGAGAGAATACCTCCGTGAGTTGTGTATTAAAAGCCGAATTAATCGCAAATTAAACCTGTTTATTGAATTATTGTAGACCTACTGCAGATGTTAAGAAACCGTTGAAGTGTCTGGTATTTGACTCCTGGTTTGATCGTTCTCATGGTGGAATATTACAAGTTGCTGTTAAAGATGGCAAAATCAAAGCTGGAGATGAAATTGTTTCTTGCATTAGCAAAAAAGCATATCAAATTAAAGACGTAGGAGTACTACGTGTTGACCAAACATCTGCTGAATATTTGTAATTTATTATTCTGTCAAATTATTATCTTGAAAATCGCTCATCTATTGGAGTTTCAGATTTGCAGGACAAGTAGGCTACTTTTCAGCTGGAATTCGTAATCTCAAAGAAATCCAAATTGGAGATACATTTCACTTGAAAAATAATCCGGTTGAACCAGTTGGGACGTTTAAACCTGCAAAAGCCATGGTTTATGCTGGAATATTTCCAATGGATCAGACGCAGTTGCAGGACTTGAGAACTGCCATTGAAAAATTAACGCTGAATGACTCCAGTGTTACCATTAGTATTGAGAACAGGTACCGCTGAATATTATTGTTTGGGCCATTACAAATTTAAATTATTTGTTTTAATTGATTAGTCCGGCGCTTGGTCAAGGATGGCGTTTGGGATTTCTTGGTTTATTACACATGGAAGTATTCAATCAAAGATTATCTCAAGAATATGATACAGAAGTCATTGTCACAGCTCCCAGTGTGCCTTATAAAGGTAATGGTGTATACAACTACTTTTGAGTTTCACAGGAAGTAATATTGGTTTTAGTTAAACTTTCTAGTTCCAAGTTAATTAAGCAGTATGGGGCAGAAGAAATAATAATAAGTAACCCATTGGACTTTCCTGAAAGACAAGTCATATCAGAAAGTTATGAACCAATGGTGATTGGCACAATTATTACACCACAGTTGTATTATGGAAAAGTTGTGGGCCTCTGTCTGGTAAAAACGATTACACCCGTGCATTAACATCTATTATAGAATTAATTCTTGTCTTTTTTCAAAAGGGTCGACGTGGTATTCAGACTGATTCAAAGAATTTAGATGAATCTACCTTAATTATGCAGTTTCGAATGCCACTTAGTGAAGTTATAGTAGACTTTTTTGACGAATTAAAATCATTAACTTCAGGCTATGCCAGTTTTGATTATGAAGAAAACGGATTCGAAGTAGCCGAGTTAGGAAAAGTAATATAATCTCTTGCATTAAATCAAAGAACAAGCAATTAAAGTTGTAATTATTGACACAGTTAACCATTCTAATTAACTCCAAAGAGGTAGAAGAGTTCACTACAGTCGTACCAACAGTTCGAGCTCGAAAAATTGGGATGCATTTGGTTTCACGGTTAAAGGAAACGTTACCTCAACAACAATATCAAATTGCCATACAGGCTGTGTTTGATTATAAAATAGTTGCTAGAGAAAATATTAAAGCTCTTCGAAAAGATGTTACTGCCAAACTAGTAAGTTTTCATATTTAATTTTTTACGTGATTTTTATGGTATTTTTAATGATTGTAGTATGGAGGAGATATAACTCGAAGACACAAACTTTTAGCTCGTCAAGCTGAAGGTAAAAAACGGCTCCGAATGGTTGGCAATATTGCTATACCTAGAGACACGTTTATGAAAGTTTTACGTAAGACTTAATAGTTATTTTTATAATAAATTTAATAGTTTATTTTTAAAACGTTTATTACAATGGTTGTGTTGCATTAAGTGTTTGGCGTTTTTGAAAAGTACATATAGTGGCTGATAAAGCTCCCAATTTGATATCATTTCTTGAAATATTTTTCCACCAAGACAGTCCTTTACTACTCTGGACGTTGGATCGCGGAAACTGATTGCTGGTTTTTTCTAAAAGATACGCTGAATACTGTTCGCTGATTAGTATCACAATTTTGCCACTTATTTTACATATTCTGTTTTAAAATATGACATGAACATTAATATTACTGTATTGTGTAGGGTATATATTTTTAATGAAATACCTGTCCATTTCCATAAGTGCTTGTGGCAAAAGATTTTTAGCATAATCCAAAGTACCATGCTTCAACCCAAATGGAAAATCGCAAAGCACCGCATCCACCAATTCATTTTTTAAAGGCAAAGCTGTAAAAAATGTCTTTATTAGTATAAGGTAACGATATTATAATTATTATGTAATTAATAATGCCAGTACCTTCGATAGAAGCGTGTATAATTTGTACGTTTTGCAAGGCATTAGCGTGAATACAATTATTTTGAGCAAATTTCAACTGGTCCAATGAGTTGTCGATTCCAATCACAAATTTAACCTATGAAAGATTACTGATATAACCGATTGAAATGAATATTCACATGTTTATACGTACATTCCACGATTTAAGTAATTCTATTAAAATCGTTCCACGGCCGCACATTGGATCACACACAATATATCCTGACTAAAATAATTTAATACGGACTTATAACGTAAAACTAATGAATTGTTACTTTAATATCTGCACAGTATGCCATCGCCCAGCAAACAGTTGTTCTGAGCGAAATGGATTTTAAATAAGGTCTTTTCGAGAGAGGTAGTTTAGTCAATGGAAATCCAACTAATATAAATTCATCATTCCAATGAACGTAAATCTGTTAAATGAAGAAAAACATAAGATAATTCAAACATTTTATTTTGTTTTTAAGTGAAGTTTATAATTACCTCAAGATCTGGGTTTTTTAAATCTGTTATCCAGTTTAGCTCATTCTGTATTTTTTTATTTAACTTCTTGGTAAATGTCTATAAAATGGAAATACATTTTACTCTCAAAAACGTAAAAAAGAAATATTTTGAACTCTCACTGATGAAGAATTAAATGTGGCTGCTTTGCCACTACATTTGAAGTTGATTCTATAGCGAAGTTCGTCAATTTTTTGTCTTTTTGGAGTTGAAGGATTGTCGTCCTCATTTTCTAAGTGAACAGTCTTTGGCGTTGATTTCTCTCTTTGTAACTTCAAAACTAAACTAAATTGACTCCAGGTTTTAATTTCGTTAAATAACTGATCAATTGCACTTTTAAACGGCTTTTTTCCTTTAAAAACCTCTAGAAACAAACGCTCGGCTGATTTGATTGAAGTTAGCAGCTCAACGTTAAATTCCAACAAACATTTCGGTTTAAAGTTAAAAAATACTTTGCCATCGCCAGCTGCAATACTAGTAACATTTGAAATATTATGCAATTCTTTAACAACAAAATAATCCATGCCACGACCACAAGTAACGAAAAAACAGCAGTTTTTCATTTTAAACTGCAGCTCCATTTTCTTGAATCAGCTGATTACATTTTGAAATAAACACATATCGATAGCACCAGTATCGATTCTTGTATCGTGAGTTTTACGAAGTTTGTGTGCCATGTTTGATTGTCATTATTGAAAAGAATTCATTTTCCAACATACTTTTGACGTTTGTTTAGTGCCCAAGTTAACAATTATGTACAGTGTTCAGGATATGAAACCTGTAGCTGATATATTTCATCCATATCCTGACACATTACGTGATTCTGGAGTCCCAATTGTCATTGACAATGGTAAGTTTGTGGTAGCTTGTTGGACTGCTTGATTACTTTCTTATGGTTTAATTAATTATTAAATAAACTAAATTTGTAACTAATTTATTGTCATTTGTTGCGGTGCTTAATTATGTAGGTTCTTACAAATGCAGAGTTGGTTGGGCAACAGACGAAAATCCGAAATTAATATTCAGAAACGTTTTGGCTAAACAGAGAGGCAAAAAGGTTCTTATAAATTAAGCTAGTTTATGACATATTGATGAAGCCGTTATTAATATAGTTTTTGAAAATGTTTATAGGATTATGAAACGCAAATTGGAAATGATATAAGTAACATCGAAGTAGTTAGGTGGTTGCTGAAAACTCAGTTTGACAAGGATGTTATAACAAGATTTGACATACAAGTAAAATAATTGAAATATACATAAATGACACTTCAATTAAAATATGATGTTGTTTTTATGACAGGAACAAATACTTGATTACACATTTAGTCATCTTGGAATAGATACAGAAGGAAGTGTGAATCATCCTCTGGTTTTAACTGAGGCGTTATGCAATCCGATCTATTCCAGACAGTGTTAGTTATACAATTTTAGTTTTAATGATTGTTTATCTCGTAAACTTATAATTAGTTTTACATTTAGTGATGTCCGAGTTATTATTTGAAGGATATCACATTCCAGGAGTTGTTTATGGTATCGATTCTTTATTCAATTTCCGTCGATGTACAACCGATTCAACAAGATCTGGAATCGTGATTTCTTGTGGTTATTATTCAACACACCTGATACCTGTTTTAAATGGGCGACCGCAGTTTAAACATTGCCGTCGAATCAACATTGGTGGCAGTCATTTGACTAATTTTTTCCATCGTCTTCTCCAGTTGAAATATCCAGCTCATTTTTCTGCTGTAACCCTGAGTCGGGTTGAGGTATATTTGTTATTATTTATTGAAATTTGCAGGTAATTATGACAGATATTGTACAGAATATGGTGCATGAACACACCTACTTTGCCGAGGATTATGAAGCAAATCTTTTGCAGTGGTCTGAATTAGATTATTACGAAGACAACATTCATAAAATACAGCTGCCATTTACTCCAGTATGTTTTGAATGTATTTTTTAATTTTATAAAAATAAACTGATATTATGGGGATAGATTGTCGCAAGTACCGTTTCGGCTGAAGCTCAAAAGGAACGAAAGCAACAGCAAATACGTAGATTGCAAGAAATGAACGCTAAAAGAAGAGATGAAAAGGTTTAATTTGCTTGTTAAAACAAGATAAAGAAAGAGTTTTAATTATTAATTTATGAAGTTGGCTGTTGATGAAGAAAAATTACAACAGTTATTAAATGTTAGAGATCTGCTAGATGAAGATGATGAAGATTCATTTTTTGTAAGTTTATTTAAATAGACAATTTTGAAAATTACCATTTTGTATTTTGAATTGTGTTTTAACTCTTATAGGAAGCATTGGACGAATTGGGCTTATCTTCTGTCAGAGAATTAGAAGATTCTATCGTAAAACTGAGAATATCAATTCAAAAAGTTAAAGAAAAAATGATGTCGGAAGGAAAAACTGAAGAAGTAGTTCAGGTAGTTTTAAAGTGATTATATTTCTGATTTTGAAACAATCTGAGCAAGGTGTGAAAATTCCAGGAACCAAAGCCGAAAAAATTTGCTGAGGAATTTGCACTGAAATCTCAGGGAGACATGGAAACTTGGTTAGCAGTAATTAGACAAAAACGACAAGTATAAAATACAAAATCATTGTTGTAGCGGTTTTACGTGATTAAATTAACATAACGATTTTTAAAGGACATTTTAGATGCTAGAGTTCAGCGTAAACAACGTCGAGCTGACATGGCAAAGCGCAGAACATATGCATCGCAAGAGAGAATGAAACTTATTTCACAATTAGCAGCTGATAGTAGGAAAATTTAAATATGATTATGGTTTACAAAGCAATTCGATTACTCTTATTATGTTATTTTTAAATTTAGAAAAGAAAGAAGATAACTTTGGAGCAAATGACGACGATTGGGAAGTCTACAAAACAATAGTAATACATTACATAAAATGCATAATTATTATACTAAAGGCATTACAAATTATTTTGATGCATCTTATCAGAACATTGAAGGCGGGGATACCGATTCTGAAGAAGAACAAGAGAAATTGAACGAACTAGAAGATATTTTAAGAGAACATGATCCAATATTTATTAAGTGTGTCAACAATTTTCTTCTTCAAAATCATATTTTTAATGATGACTTATTATTTACAGAGAATGTGAAGAAGCAAAAAATCTAACATTTGATTTAGCCGAATACTATCAATTACATATTGGTGTTGAACGAGTTCGTGTTCCAGATTTAGTTTTTCAACCATCAATGATGGGGATCGATCAAGCTGGTATTGGTGAAACACTGGAATTCATTCTTTCCAAATATTCACCAGAAGAACAGTTGAAACTTGTGCAGGTATGAATATTTTAAAAAAAATCATTTCTGACTTGCAAATCATCTAATCAAGTTACCATCTTAGAATGTGTTTCTTACTGGTGGGTGTGCTTCAATACCTGGATTTAAACAAAGAATTGAAAAAATTCTTTTATCAGTCAGACCATTTCAAACACCTTTTCAAGTTCATTTATCAGGTACGATATGACATTTTATCGTAACTCATTAATTTTAAAATGTCTGTTTCTTCACATTTTATAGATGACCCAGTATTGGGAGCATGGAAAGGTGCAACTGCTTGGGCTTGTGAGCAAGAAGAAATGAACTCATGTATGCTTACTAGAGAAGACTTTTTTGAACATGGATGTGAAAGGATGAAGGAGTATTTTTGTTCGAATTTCTACTGCCCGACTCCAGCGCCATTGCCAGCAAAAATTGTTTCAGATAAGTAAATTATTTAATTTTCTTTAAGTTTAGACTGTCTGTGTCGTTTTATATTAAATTGAAACTATACGAGTGCAATTTCAAATGCGGATTTAATTTCGTTCCGTAGCGTAAGCTCCAATTTGTCTTCGAACTTCCTCTACTATCTCGGCCATAATGATACTTTCATCTAGTGTCAAAAGTGGGCTCTCTGTTAAACCTAATCAAATCAAAGTACAAATTTAGTTGACAAGTATAATGATTAAGAGTGTGTTAGTAGGCTAACCATATCTTAAACATCGTCTCACTTCTTTGGCTTCGTAAATGAGACCTTCGCTATTACCGAAATTAACTGGCTCTTGAAATTGAGGCAGGTCAAATTTCAGTTCAGTATTATCTGGTAATACCATTGCATCAGGGCACCAAAACGGTTCTTTAATCTTAAATATATATAGGTTAGTGAATTGTTTTCTTATTTTTAATTTTTAATGTACAGTATCATGTTTCATTACTTCAACTGTTCCTTTAGTGCCAACAATGAAAGCGTTGTTGGTTAATTTAGCTTTTATCGTGCAATTGAGACTAGCCACGGCGCCATCATCATAAGACATGGCTATAACAGCGCACAGATCAACCCCTAAATTTGTTTAAAAAATAGTCATTTAAGGTAATTTTAGAATGTCGAATTCAATATTAACCATCGTTGGTTACTTCTCCAACTGCTTTTATGCTTGTTGGATTTTTACGTTCAAAGACTAAAGTGGCTATTTGTGCAACATAAATTCCAATATCAAACAGTACTCCACCACCCAAATCTTTTTCAACGATTCTTGGTACGTGAGTCAGGGGCTTCCCAAAGGTGGCGTTTACCTGTATTATTTGTCCTAGTGAGCCATCAGCAATTAGCTCTTGAAGCTTTTGATAAACAGGAAAACATCTACTCCAAATAGCCTTAATAAAATTTTAATTTTTCTGTAAATTGTTAAAAGAAAAGAAATTTGTCGGCTAATACCTCCATTAGAAATAGATTATTTTTTCGTGCCAGGTTAACTAACGTTTTAGTGTCTTCAACGTTCATACATAACGTTTTCTCACATAAAACGTGCTTCCCATTCTCCAATAATTGTTTAGCCAATGGAAAGTGAAAGGGATGTATAACAGCAATATATACAATTTCTATAATAAACGCTTAATTGTTTACAATTGGCTAATTATCATTGGGGTTAAACTGACCAACTTCTGGATTTTCTGCTAATTCTTTGTAGCAATCGTATGCTTCTGGCACTTTATATTTGTCAGCAAATTTTTGAGCGTCTTGCATGTATCTAGACGCGATAGCTACAATCTAACATTTTAAGTAATAACATTGTCGTTATAAAATAATTTGGTTTAAAATTAGAAATTTAAATTATGAAGCGAATTAGTAAAAATACCTCATGCTCTTGTGGGCCTAGATATTGTAGAGCGGATGCAAAATCCTGAGCAATAAGACCAGTTCCTGCAATTCCCCAACGTACAGGCATTGTAGATATTGGTAATTGAATTTTAAAACGAAGTTGAGAGTGGTGATATTGAGTTAAATTGTGATTTGTAAACCGTATTATATACTCTAGTCCGTCTAGTGAGTACTTAGACCAAGGCCACGTTAATGTAATTACTGTTGGTCTTTGGTAGTAATAATCATACAAAGAATGTCATTAACATTTAGCTGCACCAGTAGCTCTAATTGTCATAAGTAGATAACCAATTTAAAATATCATAGTGATCTTAAATTATAAATTTACTAATTAGCCAAGTCCAGAATGATATTTAATATTATATTGTATAATGATCAGTACGTGCTCATACTATACAATAAAATAAACTTGATATTCCATTGGCAAAGTAATTTGAACTTTTTCTTATATTTTGAGTGCCACGTTGAAATTATGAGGTTGAATGGCCAGTTAGTCTTTTTAACATCTGTAATTTTTATCACAAACGATTATATAGTAATAGAATCTTTTAATTGCAATGATCGAGTTATATTAATTTGTTAGTTCAGTTGCAACACACTATTTAACCAGTTAATACCAGTTGCATGTAATTCCAAGTTCAAAAGAAATTGATATCTGTTATTTATCAAATTTTCAACGTAATGTTTTCTATATTAGATTTTAGAAGCAATTTTTAAATTTGAGCATTTTTCATTTTGTATTTTTTTTCTGTTATTGCGATTCAGTAAGTGCCCAATTGTTTTCTCACTTCTTCAATTATTTCTGCAATAATGATGGATTCGTCCAGTGGCAATAGTGGGGATTCTTTTAACCCTAAGAAATTAAACATTTGGTCGTTGAAATATTGCCACAACATTGTCATTTAAATGTCGAAAAGTAATTACCATTTTGTAAACATCTTCTTACTTCCCGTGCTTCGTACAGGAGGCCCTCGCTGTTTCCAAAGTTTACCGGTTGTTTAAATTTGGGCAACTGGGAGACGAATTCCGTTTTATCTGGAAGTACCATTGTTTCTGGACACCAGAAAGGCTCTTTTAACTTGTTAAGATTAGAAAGACATTTAGATGGCGATTAATTTGACCGATATATGTGCATCGCATAGTACTGTAGCTAAGTTTACCTCGATTACACCTTTACTTCCAATAATAGTTGCATTATTAATTAAATCAGCTTTGACTGTACAATTAAGACATGCAATTCCTCCGTTATCAAAGCTAAGAGCAATTGCTGCACAAAGATCAACCCCTGCAATTTCGAAAGAATTGAAATTAGTCAGTCCGGATGTATTGTATTTGTTAAGTAATAGTACCGTCTTTAGTAATGTCTCCCACAGCTTTAATTTGAATTGGTTTTTTTCGACCAAATGCTAATATGGATAACTGAATGGTGTACACTCCAATGTCGAACACTACTCCACCACCAAATTCTTTTTCTATCAATCTTGGAACATTTGCAAGATACTTTCCAAATGTTGCATTCACTTGCCATACTTGACCTAAACTGCCTGTTTCAACCATTTCTTGAATTTTCCGATAAACTGGAAAGCAGCGACTCCAAATAGCCTATACATATTGTTTGTTATTTTGGTTTAATACATGTACATGAAATTAATTTGTTGGGCTTACTTCCATGAGAAATAAATTTTTTTCACGGGCCAATTGTACCATTTCTTTGACTTCTTTGGAATTCATACAGAATGATTTTTCACACAGAACATGTTTGCCACTTTCTAACATTAGCTTGGTCAAATTGTAATGATACGGAATAATTACCCCAATATAAACAATTTCTAGTAAATCCAAGATATAGTTCAAATCTACATCGTACAAATTTCGAAGTGGCTGTGTTTACTAACCAACATTTGGATCTTCAGCTATTTGTTGATATTTATTGTATGCTTTGCCAGCACCATATTTTTTGGCAAAGAGTTCTGCATCTTGCAGATTTCTAGCTGCTACTGAAACTATCTAAAAGCGATGCATTAGAGTAATTAATTAGTGTTATATTGGAATGATTGTTTGGTATAACTACTGTATACTGTTCAATTTGATGATGCTACCTTGTGTTCTTCGGTGCCTAGATACTGCAGTGCAGCAGCAAAGTCACTGCTGATTAATCCGCAACCAACGATTCCCCATCGAGTAGCCATTGATGCTATAATAAGTAACAATTCAAATTAGTGAGGAGATTGTCTTTTTCTGTTCAACAAACTTGATCAATTAGCTTACGTAAGATGTTGATTCGTGTATTGTATAATACTGTATTTCGGAAGTGCAGCAATTTGCAATACAAAAATACGTTAAGAATCTCAATGACAGAAATTTAAGTAGGCCAAGGTGAAACTCAGTCGCATTAGATTTTATACCAGTTCACTTTCGTAGACCGAGTTCGCAACTTTTTAACCAAGGACAAGATTGTATTCTACCGCATATCGATTATCATCAGCTATATATTTATCGTAACATTTTTTTTATATATTTAGTCTGATAAAATGTTAATGACTAGAGATATCTACAATAAAGCAATCTAAATAATGCAATAAAGTACATTATTGCATTTATTAATGGCGATTTTAAGCTTTTTTAAGTGTTGTACAAGTAACAATTAAATAAAATATTGACAGGTTTTTTGATACAGTATAAATAAAAGTTGGTTTAAAGAATTTGGTTTTTTAGAATGATGTTGACTTGGAAATTTACATATTATAACTAATGGACAACTGTTTTTTTTTAAAAAGGGACAAACATAAATTTAAATTAAAAAGAAATAATCATTTCAATTAAATTCTATTGTTACTGTAATAATTATTGTTTGTCTATATTAATATTATTTTTGTTATAACTTATAACTTGTGCAGTGAGTGACGGGTATTTATTAAAGTAATTCTGTTGCATTATAAATTTACTAGCTTATAAATAATGCAAACTAATAATTAATAGTTTCTAACCCCAGTTTCTCTCCAAATTAGCTTTTTTTTATTGATCAAAACTTTGCCAACGAAAATGTACCATGTGACCCCATTATTATTTTCGTCGTCTGCTCGAATCGCAAATTCGCAATGGAGATTTTGTAATTCGAAGTTGTTGTTTTGTGTACGTATACTCAGGAATTATTTGCAATTTGAGACTAGGAATATTTTTTTTACGATTTGCATCTAGTAAGTTATGTTTTCATTAATAGACATCTCAGTTATTTGCATAAACTAAAACTATTTAGCATTTAGAAGGAGTAGTTGTTGATGCACATAGCTATGCCCTGTACGTCCAGCAATATGTCAATCACAGTTGAGCAAATCTTGACCGATGCCAAACGTCTAGTTAGTCGATTAAGAGAACATGATAATTCAGCCGATGATTTATTATCGCATGTACAACTTCTCAACAAGAAAGTTGACGCAATGAAAAGGGTATTAGAGTTGTACATTTTGGTATGAATCAGTTGTTAATCATTTGTAACTATAGTATAACGAAGACATTAACGAACTGAATGAGATTGCTCGACAGAGGCCAAGAAATGCTCTTGTTCAAGGCATTCAACAAGAAAATAGACACATTCGTGAGCTCCAGCAAGAAAACAAGGAGATCAGGGCTGTTCTTGAAGAATACCAATCTGCCCTCGAGCTAATTATGTCGAAATACAGGGAACACGTAATCCAGCTTTTGGCTACCAAGAAGACTAATTGTCAATGCGAAAAGGGAGACAAATGCCAAGCAAGTGTTAAATATTTATACTGGAGTACCCTTAAGATTTATGATTTATCCAATTAATATATATGATGAAAAAATATTGAATATTGAAATACTTATGTAATTATTGTATAAATACGACCGTAAATGTTGTCAAATGCAATATAGAATTGACTGTTGTATGATTTATTAATTTACTTCATTATGGATAAAGTAGAGGTCTTTTACCTGTGCATATTTAAGGATAAATTTATGGCCTTAAGTACTACTAGACAAGTTTCTTATTTTGCTTAGAATCTTGATTTTAATGATTGATCTTTATGGATTTAGATGCAGACGGAAAAGATTTATGAGATGGCTGCAGTAATGGCCAAAGCGGTGGCGATGGATAATGATGCGGTGGCTGTGGAACAAGAGCAAATAACTCGTCTGGTGACTGAAAATAAGGGACTCCGAGAGCTGTTGCAAATCAGCCAGCAATGTGGTTCAGGAAACCCATTTATGTGCAATTCTGATTTAAAGGATTGCAAAAGTCAGACTGATTCATGACATCCCAACTGTATATTACGTTTTATAATAATTTAATTAAGTGAATATCTTCAACTTGAGCGTATATGCTTGTATTTATGTTTCATATAGATAAACAGGGGAATGTGTTTGATAAAATACCATCTTGTTTATATGCGTATTAAACAGGAAAATGCCTTCGACATAAAGTGTCAGGTAACATTTTAGAGTCATCCTTTATAATTTTCCAGGTTTATAATTGCGAACAATTTACAGTATCTCAATCGATAAACTGTCGAAATAGCGGTTATTATATTTTTTTATGTTAAAAAGTCGTCGTTTTGGTCATTTAAGATGATCGAGATTGACCAACATAAAATCCAATTATATGTTAAATTGCGGTGCTTGCCTATATATAAAAAAAATTACAAAGTACAACTTGTTTATCGGTTTGCATTAAAATATTAAGTCTCGACTACCGGTATTTAATTTTTATAGCGTAGAATCTTACATTGCAACAAATTAACAAATAACTTTACTGTTCTTTTAGTAAAGTTACATCCAAGACAATTTTTGTGCATATTTTAATATTGTATTATCAATTTATTATAACTTTTTATAAATAACTAATTAAGGTGATTAACTAAAAAGAAAATATTATTTCAATGATAGATTTCGTTTAAAAACGGTAGATTATTACACTATGTGTTTACGCATGCGTATTGTTTTATTTAACCGGGGAGCGAGGTTCCCATCGACACCGTGCCGTGTGCCTGCAGTGGGCCGACGGATAAGTCTCACGGTGTGGCGGGTACAAGTTCACCAAGGAGAATGGGAGCGGTGTATGCTAAGGTAATAATTACAAATATTGTACATTGAATGTAAGCTCAAATTATTCTTAAATACATTTATGATAATATATGTGTTATAAATACATTAACATTGTGCTATTTTTATATCATTACATAATGTGACTTAATGTTACATCATTCTTATAAGAGTTTCGACGCTGGTCATGCTCCGGAAAGACAACAGGAAAACATTAATTTGGAGGAAATTAAAGTATTAATAATTCTATTTATCTATTCAAAAAGGTGCTACTATATATTTTAATTTTAGGCTAAAATCGAGAGAGTTCACATTGATGGCTTAGGTCGTACAAAAGATGATTTTGTTATTGCTGCCATTAAAGATTTATTTAAAGCTAAAGACTTCAGAGAGGTTATATAATACCGTTAATTTATTCTACCATACGGTTATTAATTTAGTTTTTGTACTAGGTGGTTCACGGAATCCATGAAGTCAACAGCAGGCTAGAATCGTTAGGGATTTTTAAAAACATCAGTGTCTTGATCGATACAAGCAAAGGACAAGAAGCTGATCCTGATGGATTAGATATTACGTTTTTTGTCAAGGAAAGCAGTCGTTATACCGGTGGTGTTACTACATTAGTTGGCAATAATGAAGGGAGTATGGTTGTTGGATTGCGGTTCCCAAATTTGTTGGGTAGAGGCGAAAAAATTCAAATGGAATACGCGTATGGAACTGGATCATCTGCAGGAATTAACTTCACATTTTCTAAACCTTATCTTCACTGGACTCGCCCATTGTAAAATGTTTAAGTGTTTTAAGTTTAGTTATAAACATCTAAGCTTCTTGGTTTGATGTAGATTTACCACAGCTGCTTTTCAACAGAGTGCTAATATTCCATGGAGTGGATTTATGGAAGTCGACTCAGGATTGCTAAGCGAAATATCTGTAAATCTTACTAAATCTTTGCTTGTAATTAGAATTAATATCATAGTGTTTGTAGTTAAATTCGAGCAAGTATTTGCGCCATAATTTACGTTATGAAGGCGTTTGGAGAAACTTATCAATTCTTCCTGCAACAAAATCATTTGCTGTTCGAGAAGAAATGGGACATTCATTGAAATCTTCACTCAAAGTAAACTAAATTCGATAATAAATTTGTCATAATTTCTTGTGTATTTTTCATTAGTACACAGCCTCGTTTGATAATCGAGATGACTCTGTGTTGCCAACAAGAGGCTGCTTATTTCAATTGCATAAGGTTTAAAATCTCAATTTAGTATTTAAACTAAGAACATATGTTTTATTTTTTAATAATATTGTTCAGGAATTAGCTGGTCTTGGTGGCGACGTCGGATTCTTGAAAGCCGAAGTTGAACTTCAAGCTAATAAAAAACTGCCATTAGACTGGGTATGCATTTTATTACAGTACTGCCAAGACATCTGCCTTGATGTTTAATTTCCTTTTTGCCACTTAACAGGTTTTACAAGGTTCTTTAAATTTTGGTGGTATGAAAGCTAGTAGCAACAACAAAAATTATAATATTGCTGATCGATTTTTCTTGGGCGGTCCATTAACTTTGAGAGGTTTTGAGTCTAGAGGTGCTGGACCTCACAGTGAACGTAAGCATTTTACATCATTTAGTATCGTCCTATAAATCTTTCACCATTTTATTATTGAATTTGAAGAATGTGCTACTGGTTGTGAAGCTTATTGGGCGACAGCTGCTCATCTTTACACACCGTTACCATTTAGACCTCTTAAAGGTGGATTAGGTGAAAACTTTCGACTTCATTTCTTTGCTAACGCTGGCAATATAGGTCGTTTTGAACTAGGTAGGTTAATCTTGAGCCAATTACGGTAAATTTAATTATATTTTTAATTCTTATTGCTAATTTGTTTTTAGATAATGACTTAGAAAAGTTTGCCATTAGTTTATTGGAGCGGCGCAGGGTGACCGTTGGTGGTGGACTTGTCGTTAGGATAGGAAGTATTGCTCGCCTAGAAATTAACTACTGTGTTCCTTTGTCACTTGAAGTTGGTGACAGGTAATAGTAACTATTACGTTTTTTATTTGTGATCATTCTTAAAATTGTATATTTTTTGATACAGAGCAAAACATGGTTTACAATTTGGAATTGGTGTAAATTTTTTCTAATTCTTGAAGAAGTGTAGAGTATTTCATGTACTGTAGTTAATTCGTAAAAGTTAAGTTAATATAGTTCCAAATATTTTTTATATCTGAAAGAGTGATAAAGAAAGCAAAAAAAATCGACTGAAACTAACTAATGTAGTTTTGAAATTATAGTCGTTTAACAATAAAATACACTGTTTTGTTTAAACAGAAAAAGTCACGACAGCAAATTAAGATGAATAACCCACTATTTTCAGATTTAAAATAAATGATACATAATAATAATTATAGAATTAATTATAATTATGTCCTTTTGTAATTTCGTAGAATGATGAGACGCGGGTCTCACCTTGAACAATTGGAAAACTCGCGATGTCACGTGTGTATTTTTCTATAAGAAGATTTGTAGTTTGTCATTTCACAAATTCACTTGACATTGGGTTTATAATTTTAACTATATTGTGTTTGGATTACGGTAATTTCACTTTTATTTGAAGTGTAGTATTCTACATTGAAGATGACGAAAAGACAATTGAGCCGATGTTGCGAAATGTGGACAATAGATAAGAAGATATTGAGTACTTCCATAATACAGGTAATGATTGAAAATGTGCAAATTACATTTTATTAGCTTAAAATTGGTTTTATACATGAAACGAAAATAGCTCAATATAACAAGAGCTTAAAAATAGTTACCAGTATTTCATAATTCAGAGTAGGTGACTTGATTCGCAATGAGTCGATTTGTAAGTTTAGGGCCTTCTTTCAATTAGTCGAGATTCTTGGAAGTAATCTTTCTCCGCAACTTTTTCTGCTGGCTCTTGATAATAATTTTTCTCGGCAACTTTACCAAACCCTCCGTTGAGATCGTAAAATGTAGGAGCCTCTTCACAATTAACGTTAAACCACCAATCACACACGAAATACTGTTGGTTGAAAATAGTACCGTTTGGACATAGAAAACTCTCTTGGGCGCCTTCAGCTTGGCAGACATGAATCACCTAGAAATTGTTACTTTAGTTTCAAACGGCAAATATGTATGGGTGAATTGGGGGCTAAAATCGGTAAGGGATGAGTCAAATTTTTAGCATTTGAGCTTCAAACCTGACATCCAGCTTCTGTATCTGCATAATATCCAGTGTTCATTCGGTCGGTACACCTGAAATTGGTTTCTGGTATATCGGCATAAATGGGGTAATCTTTACCAGCCTGTCCTGGAATTTCACTTTTGTACATCATATTAACAAATAAATGTTGAGCTTTCTCCATTAAGCTTCGTAAAGACCTTCCTCCACCTTCAGAATTAGAAGCATTTTTTTTTAAATTTGCCTAAAGAAATAAAATTATAAATTACAAAGCCAAATTCTATTTACAGTACAATTATTTCATAGATAGTTACGCTTTACCGATAATGCACAGTTGAGTAAAATTGAAAGAATTACAATGGCAAAACCTGTAAGAAAAGCAACGAAATCAGGAATTATTGGCATACACAATGTTAATTCAAACATTGATGATAGTTAATTAGGATATTAGTGATGTTTTTAAATCATGTTGATTATCAAGGTTGAGCAATTTTAAGATAATAGCAGTGAAAATGTAAATAAAATAAAAAAAACGAGTGACTAGTGCTAAGTGGATAAGCTGCCTGATAATAAAAGTCAGCTAACTATCATAACTATTATGACCTAAATAAGATAAACAAATGTTGATTGAATCACTGTATTGCAAAAATTGGTTTAAGAAATTTTAACTGCTTTAATATTTTTTAAAAATAAATCTGAAGTAGGTTTTAAGCTTTTTAAAAGATTTATTTGAAAATACTGCATGATTATTTAGTTACATAACTTACAAAGATAATTGTGTAAAAAATCTAAACAAAAACGTATTGTACCGAATTTTCATAGAAACATTTTTTTGCAAATGTTTGCACGAGGTCTTATTGAATTTTATCCTTGGCTTGTGGTTGATAATTCAATACAACTATTTTTCTAATAATTCAGATTCAAATTAGCATTGTATATTATAATGTTTTATCTTATTAGATGGCTACAAAAAAGTAGTTTGGCATTCGTTTGTAATTAGGTAGCTTTAACGATTTCAATTTTTATTTTTGATCACGAAGCAAATATTTTTCCAACACCATCAATTGACCGCAATGGATAAAATCATAAGAAAAACCAGATAAAAAAAGAAACTGAGAGTTGGTATGAATGGTCAACCTATTTCAAATAACCTTGCATTTTATAATGTCGTGAACTATATTTAAATACATATATTTTATAAATACGGAATCATCTCTTTAATAATAATAATAATACAGCGTATAAAATAATATTGAATGCAACATAAAGGTTTCTTCTTTCTATCCCATTCGTGAATGACCCCATTCTTCATTAATGACGTGATCTGTTTTTAATTGAAAGGTACACCGTACATTTTGTTACATTATTTATCCTATAAAATACACACTCTGTCTGTACTATGACTATACAACGATTATGAAAGTGGATCTCCTTTTACCATTCGTTATTTACTATTAACTTCCTGTTTGTTTATTTTTATTTATCGATTGTAACAATTTATTTAACCCATATATTTTTTTTCTTCTAAAACTTATATGCAGTGCTTCTCTAGTATAATTTTTTAATTTGTTTCGTTGAACAATATCTTTTTCCCAATTGTTTATTTTATTGATTTTGTTTGCATGTCGCTTTTAAAATCATTTGAACTTACAAAATGATTGTTGTCAACGTTTTTTTTATTTAACGATCATTGAGTAATGGCACACGATTAACAGGTGATTAATTATCATGTTTATGGTTAAAATTATTTTTTTTTAAAAATTGATAGTATATAACTTTCGATAGTCAATTATAACTGTCAAATGGGTCGATTAACGAGGTTGCTTTGAAATTGAATTGTAATGTCGCTTGTCTCACTTTTGCTCGTTAACACTGACAACGTCAGTCAGATAATCGACTTTTCTACGCGGAAATTGCAAAAAATTGGGTCTTTTTAAATATGATTTTAAGGGTTTTTTTTATTTATTTCAGATGCGATAGGATAGGCTAGGCTAGGCGAATATAAGATCAGTTTTTAAGATTTGACTTTGGGTTGGGCTGTTTGCAGATGAATAATTTTCTTGTCTGACAATTATTTGATACGGTTGTTGTAAACAACTATAATAATCAAAGAATAGCTCATATACGGTATTACTATAGCAACAGTGGGATTTTACAGTTTTGAATGCTTTTAATTAGTTACAAGGTGTGTATTCTTGTTCTAAACCTGAGTATTCATAGAATTTCAATTATAAAATAGCGAAATTGGTTACGCCACATTGTGTTTCTAGATTATTTAAAACACCGTAAACATCTTTTAATAATTTGATAGTAATTTATTTTAATCTTAAATAACTTAAACAACGAAACCAACAGTTCATTAACTTTCTATTTACCGGTAGTTGAAATTTTTCGAAGTTTTACTATGACATTCTATGCTTTTTATGAAAAACGATTAGAAATTGCAAGGTAATAAGTATGATAACGAAAACAGCGATTGCAAAGCATTGCATAATAATTTTATTTTTGACTTGTGTATCGAATTTATTGACTTTTGTAGTGTCTATTAATGGGCTTTTTATTCTTTGTGTAGTAACTTAAAAGACTTTTGTAGCGAAAATAATTGGCCAATTACTTTACTAGTACTGTATCTCTCATATGGTACATGGTATTTCTTTTTTTGGTAATTGTTTAAGAAAGCTTTATGGTTAACGAATTAACTACTTATATTTCACGCATACAATACTCAGTATAACTTGTGTATGTTTTTGAAAATCTCTTGTGCGATTTAAATTAACGTTGTCGATTTTTTGGCATGTTATCAGCCATTGTAGTTGTAGTACCACTACCTTCCTGTTTTTTTATTATTATTTTTAGTTTTTTGTTTGATGTAAGAAAAGTAGAGAAAAATGTTGATTTTTTAGATCGAGGACTTTTATAAAACTGGTATATGCGCATATTTAGATTTTCAAAGAAGTTGCTAGGTAGGTATGTAGGCAGGCTACATCTATTTTCTACCAATTTGCTGATATACAATATATTCCAGTTTAATAATCCGAATACCTATTGAAAACGTTTATACGTGAAGCCGGCTTAGCCAATGAGAAATAGAGCGTGGTTTCCTTAATAAGCTTATATGGTGTAAATAACTTATAACTGTAGATCAAAATGAAAGAAAAAAACAGTTAATTTAACTTACGTAATGTCTAGCACCAACAGCACACAGTATGCTACCCTCCTAAAAACCTTGTTAACCATTTTCGATTGCTCTGGTTTGCAAACTTTTTTATATAAGTAAACCACCGAATGTGGTCAGCAGCCAACTTATTAATTATAAAAAATTAGCTATTAATTTTTTTAATGACTTAATTGTATTCGTTAATAACAAATTCTATTGACAGCTTTGTATTACGATATAATGTATATCATAAGTACAAATAGATAATTGCGCTTTTATATGTCGATTGATTTTTTATATCAAATTTCGTAATGAGCTCGCGTACCATTCTGAACGATAAGTTAGGTGGAGTCGAATTGTATTTTGTCTTTTTTTAAAAAAAGATAAAAATATTTTTCCTTGGCCGCTTGGTATTCCCAGGTATAATGGTTTTTTATAAACATTTTATACTGTATAAATGCAATTAAAATACAGTACTTGTATTAAAGATTTTAATGGATAAAAAATGTTTAAATGTACAAAAATTTAGATTGATGTTAAGCTGCCTTGTTGCAGAAATTGACAGCAGCTGTGCCACTCAAAGAATATTTTAATATTGATAGAAAAAGTTTTTCTTTGTATACAAAATATTTACAGTTTGTGCGTGTCGGTGCCAGACGTCTCCATGCAATTTGCATAGTGTACAATTACGAATTTTGTTCAAGGATGAAGTTTATTAAGTTACAGTACATGGTAATAAGGGTTGACCCACGAGCTACGAGACCTTAATAAGAAATACGATTAAATTGTAATTAAGAATGCATTGCATGTGGACATTTTAATGTTATGCATTCTGTTCAATTTTACAATGTAATTGAAATTCATTTTACGTAATTTTTCTATTGGTATTTTTAACGTTGAGGACCCATTTTTCAAAGTACGATGCATTTTTTTATTGAATATCAAAGACTATTTTTATTGCATTTATTATTATACCAAAACTATTTGTTTTGATAAAATTTGTTAACTACAAAGTAAATTGGCCCGTCCTGATAATTATCATTTGAAAAACACGTACAGTACATAATATCATTCCAGTATAAATTTGTATTAATTTAATTGATGGAATGTCTTCTTTTTTCAACTAATAAATTAAGTGACTGAGTTGAGGTATGCATTTAAAATATACAAAGGTATTCCTTTATTTATTCGGTTAATTTGGTTGTTTCTCCCTCTTCTGTTTCTCCTTGACCGAGTTCTGGATTTTTTTACGAACATCTTTATCTTTCTCTTCTTTTCTTATGCTTTACTTTCTTTTTTAAATTATCGATGACATATTGTTGTTTATACACAGTATCTCTTCTTTTATTTATTGCGTCTGCCATTTAGTTGAACTGTTATACATCATTTCATAAGAGAGGGAAAAGTGATTTAAAGTACCAACTCGGGTGACTTTTGTTTGTAAATGAATTTGTTTTATTGACACTGCGATTTGTGTGGTTAAAGCTTAAATAGAAAGTGAAGTAGATTTTTTTTTATCTCTCCTTAAAAGTAATAGATGAATTGGATTTTCTAGCTGAGATGGGAACCCCCAATGGGTAATTGGTTTAACTGTAACAAAACATTGTGATTGAATAGAATGAATCCCCACTTTCTCTTTTACAAAGTATATTTTTGCCCCCCTTTCCAAGTTTGGAAACTATAATTATTTAAGTCGATTTCTCTCGGTATGAATTGACATTAACAATATTTCATTAAATATTTATGTTAATACACTGAATGCTCTGCTTCCCAAAGCGATTACTCACTGATCTATAAAACCGTATAATTTTATAAATAAAGTTAATTATTAAATTGCAGGTGAAAAAGTTCATGAGATTATAAATTTTCTTGCTTGTTTATAAGCTACTGTTATTAGATGAAGAGTAACAGTTGATTTTCGACTTAATTTTCAGTATTCAGTTAACACTAAAGAATTATAAGTTATACAGTATGTGTATTAATGTTCAGTAATTGCACGTCTGTATACTGGTTTACAATTAAGTTTACTTTTATTACACTATTATATCACTGCTTATATTATTAGTAAATACATTAACTTTATCATCATTGTATTTAGGAAGTTAAAATGATAGTACAATGGCTGATAGTATTTCACACGCTTTGTCAATGAAGATTTTTTTTACATTATATTAAAATGGTATACATAATAATATATTATTTATGAGATAAAAATACAATTTATACTAATTGTTTAAAGTAACGGAATTGCTGTTGAATTGTGTGCAGTGTTTTGCAGTAATTAATCGATTGTCTATGGAGAAGCATTACATCGTGAATTCTTATTACTTTGTGTTTTAATGTGTCAAAATGACAGAATAATTTGAAGCGGTTTAATTTCAGACTTTAAAAAATTGTCTCAGATTTACTAACAATGGTTTCATTTTTTAGTTGTCTATGTAAATGTGGATTGAATTTTTCGTTTGCTGATGAAATTACAGTAGTTGTATAATACGTACTGGTATAAAGTATTGTATGTCTGAAAAATAGTTGAAACAGCCGACAGAGTTGTTGTTTATGTCTGAATAAAATTAGGTTTTAAGAATTTTAGAGGATATAATCATTATGAATGCAGAACTCGAATTTGAAGATGAAATTAGCTACAGTGACAGCAGTAAATTTAGTTTAACCTCTATTTTTTTAAAGAAAATATTTTGTAACTTAAGCTTTTAAAATTGGTTTTTTTTAATTTTTGTAATTCTGAAGTTAATCAATTGTTTAAAAGTATAACAACTAGCTAGGTGGCAAAATAACTGTTTAAGTTATTATTGTCTTTTAAATTAAGTTTTTTTCTTGTTTTTTTTAACATTTGACAAATTTTTGAAAGTGATTTTTTTTGGGTTGATAAATTTTGTTCTGGATATTATTATACTGTATTAGCGTTTATGGTTTTTAATTTTTTGAACTCGTTTGAAATGTGGACCACTTTTTCTTTTGCATTATAAGCTAACATTGTTGCTTACGCTGATATAATTATCAGTATTTATTATTATCTTTGTTATTATTATTATTAACACGCGTTAAAAAAATCAGTCACGAGAAATAGAAAAGAAAATTTATTTAATAGCTCAGGGGGAATAGTTTTTTTCTCATCACTTACTGGCATTACTATACTGAACAAAAACACTATAATATTTGACAAAAGAAAGTTTTCTCATGTTTAAACGATACCCGTTCTGTCTTACTAATTAGGAATTTCGATTACCAGTACTCGTATAATAAATATAAATATTAAAATTCAAAGTGTATGCACTTCTATACTAAGAATGCATAAAATTGGATATAAAAACCCGATTAATTTAACAAGTCACTCTTTTTTCAGAGGTTTTAAAATGTTAATCAATTTACGAAAATATTTTATATCGTTATAAAAAATCTGAATAACTTTTTTTAGTTATGCTGTATAAGTTTATTATTGTATAGCATTGAGAATACAAATTGGTAACATTGATAAATTTGCATTGCAATGCTGATAGTAACAGTAGCTCTGCTATGTATTGAATGTTATCGTATTTTACAGAAAGGTCAGAAGTTTACAAATTTGCAAGACTTTTGTGGTACCGGTACGTTACAATCGCACCTTAAAGTTAAAAATATTTAGTTAGGTATACCAATTGTCAGGTAGCAAAATTAACTATTATTATTTAACTTTTTGATTCGTTTTACCGTTACTTTGCTCCGAGTATGTTACTAAAAGAAAAAGTTTTTAGTGCTTAATATTACCGGTAGTTAAAAGTTGCTACTTTTTTTTCAAGTTAATTATGGCTTGTGCTTTTGTTATCAAATTGCGTACACTAAAACTTGTTGCAGTGGTGTTGTGTATGCCGACCGTAGTACATTAGGTGACGGTTCCTTTTAACTTGAAAAATAGTAGTTAATTTTACGTTCCGGAAGTAACAATTAAAAGTTTTTATTTTGATTTCTTACTAAGCAGAAATCATTTATTTCTCGTTGTCGTAACTCAAGTAAATATTTACTTATTAATTTATTTTTAGTTAATGAAGTGTCAGGAAAAGCTGTTTATTATTTAATCAGATTTAATGAAACAGTTTCCATACCTGTGAAACGCATCCAGTGTCTAGAGTAAAATTGACTTGGCCACATGTCCTCGATTAAAATTAGAATAATTTTTGTTGTCGCTCGTTATCACACGTCTTAATTCATCGTATTATCCAATTAGATGGTTAATTTAGTCCACATTCTTTAAAAATAATTTGAAATGCGGTGAAATCGAGACGACTGTTTCAATGGAAAACTTTTGCTTTCATCACTGTTAAAATAGCCGATTATAGAAATACATCCACATCAAATAAATGTATTGGCAATTATTGCTAATAATTTTTCTCAGACTCACAAGCACACGCACGCACAATATTCTTTTTTTAAATGTTATCGTTAATTCAAGAGTTGCCAATTTTGTAGGTCGGTCACTTTTTTTTTGCGTGTGGATACTTTTTATACGGTTTTCAAATCACATTGTTTAAATATAAGCTCTCTTTTTCTGCGACCGTGTATTTGATATTCGGAAGATGTTACGTGTGGTTAGGTTAGAGGAGAATTCACCTTTTTCTAATGTGATGAAGTTTAAAGACACATGAAAGAGAGTTTTGACGAAGAGTGAAAATAAGCTGAGACAACCTCCAAGGAACCACTTTGCTACAGATGGGAGGGAGGGTGGGATATGCCATCACTACAACTTGCAACCACATTGGTCATTGGTAGAAAGAGAAGGAGGAATAATAGAATAATAATAATAATAAAAAAAGAGAATCAACTCTTTTTTATTTATTTTTTTTGTGGTGGTATCAACTCTCTTTAAATTTTAAACTGAGAGGGTTTGTGATTTGGGTCAACGCTCCTCGAGTGCAGTTTTTCTACATGTATTTTTTTTAAAATTCAAAACAATAAAGTAAAAAATATAAAAAAAAAAGATGCGAGAATAAAAGAAATCGTATTTAATACCTATTCTTTTTGATTGAAATGGCGCCGATTCATTACAGCTTATCTATTAAATGACAACCTAACATAACTAAACATATAATACCTCTCATGTCTCATATTGACACTTTTAAGAATTAGTTAACCTTCACGAGTCATTGTTGACTTATAACCTGGACTAAAACGTTATAAATTTGGTGGCTATGACCGCGGTGATGGACATTTTACATTTGGTGAACTCTTGACGTTGCGAAATATAAAGAATTAGCCGTGGAATAGAATTAGGGTGGACTGGCTTTTAAAATTGATTTGCAAGCATTGGTTATCTTTAATAATAGCAATGAACGAATTATTGTTAATTGTCTATTGAACTTGGGAGAGTTAGTTATAATTATTGTTACTAACGCAACTTGTCATATCATGTTGCTCAATAGTAAGAGTAGAAATGGAACCGGATTTTTGTATGCCGTGCCCACCAAATATTTTCTAGATGATGCGCCAAATATTGGAATTGCAGCACTTTTGTAGTTCAAATACATTTACGGTGACGGTGTGGCAAAATCACTTAACTAGCAAATGTTTTAAGTTTGTCAGGAACTTCTTGAAGACGAAATGTGATGTCGATTGTCCAATTAGTCAATTAAAAAAGTTACAAGTTGGTCATGGTTGTTTTTATTGAAACAAGTTTAACGCATTATGACCAAGTGTATTTCATTAGTAATAGATCATAATTTTACTTTTAATAAAGTGGGCGAGCGGTTTACATTATTAAATTCAGTGTGTATTAATTTTGTCAGTTTAGTTGTTTAAATAAGTGTTTTTTTAAATGATGTTAGACGGCGAGTGGGTGAATGATTATGAGGAAGTAAGGCGTGAGGAAGCAACTCTATCAGAATGTAAATGAAATATCCAAAAAACCGGAAATAAAATTACAAGCGGATTTTATAATCCTTCAACAATCACTCAAATGTGAAAGAAATTTAAATGATTAGCAGCAATTACTATGACGAGAGCGTTGTGGCTGTGTGTTAATCTGCCGTTTTAAAGTTTAATTTGACAATACAGAACTGTCTAGAGTTTCCGATAGGGTCTTTCATTATGATAACTTATTATATAGACGTATAATAAAAAGTTGTAAAGCATTTTGACACATATTTTTGTGAAGGTGTATTTTTCCTATTTCAAGAGGGGGTTTTCGCAAAGTGATGGCCACACAAATTGTAGGTAACGGGTAACTCAGTCACAATAATTGTACAATCGTTACGCTTTGCGCACTTTACAGTTTGGTCTTTGTTACTGTGGTAAAGCTAGGCTGCACATTTAGGTTACATAGTGACTGCTGTCGCTTTTAGATAAAAAATATTGGGCATTTTATCATTCTTTCGGAGCTGGTTTTGCGGTAAAAATGAAAGAAATTTGATGAAACTTGCGGTTTTAACAGTAATACTGCATGAACGAAAACAATGCAATTGAGCAGTTAATTGTATTGTTTAGGTGTGAAAATATTTTTCGAATTTCTTACATTTTTTTCAGTTGAAAATATTCGAGAAATTGATTTTAATTGCGTATTTAAAGATTATAAAAATATCTCGCAGTTTCTTATAGATTTTTTTACTTCGAAATTCCGTTATTATTATTGTTTCAGAATTTGGAGCACAATAATGCATTGAAGAGTTTGTGTGTGGGGTAAAAACTAAAAATCACGATTAAGTTATAAATTATAATGGTATACTGCGTGGTAATTGTAATTTTTGCAACGTTTAAATAATGTAATAATTACATGGTTGCGCTAAACTCAGCACACGCGTATGTAACGAATACATTGACATTATTTTATTACATTAATGTTTTCGACGGTATCGAGAAAATGTAAGTAAATTTAGCAAAGATGTAGGGGAACAAGATAGCTAACTCAATAATCCCTCCCCTTTTTTTCTCAAAGTTTTTGAAGGCAGTAATAACACTCTCAATACGATACATCAATCGTTGCATTTCAGTTGCACTTGAAGCTGATGTTATGGCCTCTAAATTGCTAATTTTAATACAAAAGGAGCTACGAGAGTCATCCTGATTACCTAATTGCTCAATCAACCGTTCAATTGCAACCTCGTAGAATTCACCTTCACCGTCGATGGATTCTATACATTCCTCAGCAATGCCAGTGAGGTGAGCTTTGAGAATGAACATTTTATTTGTGTTGCTGAGAGCTTTATTAGAGTGGACAGCCGCATTATACATTTTCCACCATTTGTCCCAGGTACCTGGAGTGCCATCAAACATTGGGATAGTAACACGATTATTGAACAACTTAGCATTAAAAACCTCTAAAGCACTACTAGCTGAAGAATGGTGAGATGAACTGGCACATGGACAGCTAAAGCTAAGACCACTAGGTAAGGAGCTATTATTAACTAAATTGGCATTAAAGTTATTAACTGAATTTGAACAGGTTGGAACAAAATTACCGGCTGGACTGTTTCTATCTAAACTCTGTTGAATAGAAGGGGATTGGTCGTTCTGGTGAGGAACATTTACTGAATCGGAACCACTAGGAGCTCGTGAACTTCTTACATTATGGGTATTATCTAAAGGCGGCTCTACCGCCGGGGCTCTGGCCTCATTAGGCTCAGGAGTACCTGAATGCTCGAATAGACTATTGTTAAGTGAAATGAGACTGACCTTTCGTTGCAACAATCGTTGAGTTTTCCGGTACATAAACATGGTTTCTTCTCTTGCTATAACGTGGGAATGTATCATGTCGGGTGTTAATTGATTGAAAACTTTCTTTTCTAGCTCGGCCCAACGTTGCTCAGCTTCCTTCAGGTCCAAAGTGTACATGTCGCACAGGTCACGATATTCCTCTAAGTCATCCGTATAACCATTAAGGTTGTTGATTTTATCATAGAGACGTTCGAATTGGGAACTTAATGCAGTCAAGTGGGCAATGTCCGTTTCCATAGGAGAAACAGGAGGAGCAGGAGGAATCAATTCAGCAAACTCACCATCCACCATGGTCACATAAACAGGTGTTTCGCTTTCAGCTGGAGCCGAAGTAGAAGCCATGATCGTAGCAATAGAAACACAAAATCCAAGGGAATTCACGTAAATTGGAGCAAAACTTTATCGTACAAGACTAAATTCGGTAGCTGTTTCGGCTGTTAACCTGTTTTCGACGGTATCGAGAAAATGTAAGTAAATTTAGAAAATGAATTTTGAGTTAAAATGCGCAACTAAAACTGACTTAACGAATTATACTGAATCTTAGAGCGAGGATACGAGAGAGACACCAGACAACTGTTTAGTTGAGAAGCACTGAACGAAGTGACAATTTTTATTAACCAGCTTCAACAAGACAGCTATGGTCATCAAGAACCAATTAGCGGAAACATGCAACGTAAAAGGTAAGTATTTAGGAATATCAAATGACATAGTTAAAATGAGTCTTCTTTTGATCGTAGAGATATGAGTAAAAGCCGGACGTCGTTTGGATTAAGGTCATCGTTGTACTCTAGATGTCGGACCCCCTTTTGACTGGATTAGGAAGAGTTTCGACTGTCTTATGTTCTGGCGATTATGAATTGAGCCGGAGAGTTCGTTTATTGATTGATCACCGACTTTCTCCTTTTAGAATCTAAAAATAGAGAAGAGAGGATCTGGCCGTACCATCTACCTCTTGTTAATACATGAGTTTGAATTAGTGATTCGTGAGTTATTGAGGTCATTGACTTGAGTTTGTTCGTTTGTTTGTTTGTACATTTAAGTGTAATATTAAACGTGGTTTCTTTATTAGGAACAGTTGGAGTTGTATTAAAGAACAAATGATAGACCGAATTTACTGATGTGGTGTTCTTAATCCGAGATGGGTATGTATGGTATTTGTAAAGCTGGTGCTTATATTGGTAAAATTGTTTAATAATCAATAATTTTACTGTAGGAGCTGAAACATGCTACAACGTTAAATCAAATATATCGATTAAAAATGCATTTGATTAGATTTTAATTAAATTGATACCTTTTATCTTTACTTATTGTTTGTTTTTGTCGACGTCCATTTTTCGTCCTTCATTGTTGCAAATGCTGCATTTTAAACATTAATAGACACATCAAACAGTATAAAGTATAATTTACGATTTATATATATTATAAGTTTATAGAAATAATATAAAATGTTGCTTAACGCATTGATGTTGCCATTGCAATAATATTGTCCTTTGTTGCCAATCTCTTTGATTATTTATGGTTTTTAAATTACTGGTCACCGTATATAATTTCTGTGTAATGAAATGTTGAGGTTGTTATTTTTTTTCTTACGAATTTCTTTCACTAACACTTTCATTTCTTTTGTTTATTTTGCATTAAGAGAGAAAAACGAAATTATTATTTTTTTTTGGTCCAACATCATTGGCATAAAGAAAGATAAGATTTTTCAGGTGCAAAGGTTGGATCTTCCTTACATATCCACAAATAGGTTGTCCTACATCTTTGCATTTTAAAAGTTTTTAACTCGTGAGCTTCTTCTTCGTGGGAAATGTTTCACTTGTAATCGGTTTTTTTTTCTTCTTTGTTTCGTTTCTCTTATATAAAATATATATATTTTTGTGGGTGCTTAAGGGGGTAAATTGTAAGTAAAGGCAAAAGACGTCGGATAAAGATTGAAGAAGGTAAAAGTTGTACAGCTAACTGTGAATAATGTTGCCACTTTGGCATTTGTTGATAATAAGTTAGTGTTGTCTATAAGTTTAAAAGATTGCCGTGTATCATCTGTAAGCATCTCTTCTCTTTATATAATATACTTAAAGCTTTATGGGATTGAATTGGAGAAAAGTGCACTCTGAAACAATGCAGGTCAAAATGTAAAAGTGCATTAAAGTGAAACGGATGCATGGCCCCGTTCTATTTGGCATTGAAGAAATTCATCTTTACTCTTTTGGCTTTCTATTTTATTTTTTATGTGCAAGTATAAATTTACTTTATTTGGCTATTATTAACTTTTATTTTCTTTGCTTTTAAAATAGTTAAAGATGCATAATATTATACGATATGCAAATGTGGACCAGCTAAAGTGACAGAAACAATTATGAAGAAGAAGCGATGCCGACTAAGCCAAGACAAGCCATTTATATGTAAATATCTTAATATTATAACTTGAATTTATTTGTGCTGCTTTTCAGTTAGTTGCTTACCTGTTTTAAATAATTTAGCATCTTCGTGATAAGTTACTTAGGAATATGAACTGTTGATAGTCTTACTTTTTTTTATCTGTGATTTTATCTATAAAGGAATTTAATATTTAATTAAGGGAAAGTATTATGAACAATAATTAGATTGAAAGTTAATTCACGTTGATTGCAATCGTTATAACAATTAATTGATGCTCTATTATTAAGGCACCATTTTCATACTTGTATTGTGTTGCAAAACGTACAATTACAATGGACAAACTGACAATTGCTATTGATTTGCAATCGCTATTGTTTCAATGGTTAAGATACCATTAGAATTTGAATACTTTAATAAAATGACAAATTTATATTTGTATTTTTTTAAATTGGCAAAAAAATGCCATAAAATTGGGCCTTAAATTGAGAACAATACCGGTACAGTACAAGTTTAGAGCAAATTTAACGCTATCGAAATGCTATTGATTTAGAACGCCATTATTTTATATTATAGTTATTACCACAAACAATAGCAATTTTTTTTTGAAAATAAGTAATTACTTAAACGTATACATAAACAAGTAATGACGATTGATATTATTGGCATTTTGTGTTTGCAAATATTTCTGCATTATTATAAATCTAATTTTGGGTACATTCTTTATTTTACTTTATGTTGAAAAGCACTGGTAGTTACTGTACAATGTCTTTTCAAATTACATTGATTACATTACTTAAGCAAATTAAGAGATCAATTTACATTTTGCTTTGTGCTTGAAAGGGTAGTTGTAGGTATTTTTTATGTGAATAGCAAATTTTTTGGCTTATTAAAATTGAGGTCTTGTGATTCTGTAAATGATTATAAGTTAGTTGATGAAGTATCTTCAAGGTTTGTGGGATAATTTTCCATATGTCATTTTATAATTGCTAGTTCAGTGAAATGATTGATACATACTGTACAAACAAGGGCTCATTTATAATTATTATTAGTCAAATTGATGACTAAGTCTTCAGGGTTAGATATGAATGAATGGGTCTATTTCGGAAAGTGTATTCAAAGTGGCTTCATAAACGCAAGATGTTTTAAGTTTTTAACATATTTTAAATTTGCAATATGTTGGATAACGTCCAAATGAAATGATAAATAACACTGAAGCATAAGCAAATACCATCAAGTTAATTAGAGCGTTTTGTTTATACGTTTTAACAGTTTTTAAAGTGTTGCCAATAAAACTTAAATGCATATTGCAAAGCACTTTTTACAAGTTACTTACATTTTACAAGTTAGGTACTTTCTATTATCAGGGAACTTAGATATTGACGTCACATTTGTCTGCATGATCGAAAATGACTTCTGAATTCTTCTCTATTTGCACCACCTTAAATTTTAAAATAGCTTTTATTTTTTTTCATTTGTTTGCTATTCTTTTGCTTATCCAAAATTATACCGTCAAGAGCTTATTTAGATGTAGATATTTATGTATAGGGGGGAAAGGAATCTGATTGGAAATAAACTTGGTTTTGCTTTTATTTTTTCTTTTCAAAACTTCATTAGGCAACTAGCTGTTCATTGTTGCATTCAAGTTGCACTGTTGCAGTATTCACTGCTATTTTTTCAAGTGAGCACATACTTTATTATCACTGCAGAATAATCTAATCATAATGGTGAGTTTATAATTCATTTTTAAATTCGTTTTCCTTTTCTTTAGAAAAATGAATGAGTTTAAATGATTAATTAAGTCGTATAATAAACTTAAGATGCTCGCTGGTGCGTTGAAGCGATTCGAATTAAAATATTACTTCTATGTACTTTATGTATGATTGAAATTCTAATTTAGCTTTTGTTTTAATTGGTGCATTTAATAATTCAAATAATTTTCAATAAAACTATTGTAATTTTGTTCATTTACAGGCGGATGAACTTACAAATGAGCAAAAATCGAGTAGGTCCAATTGCATTATGTTTTTCTTTTTCTGAGTTTTTAATTAACGTTTTTTTATCTTTTAATATTTTATTATAGTGCTTAGAAAGGCTTTTGATATGTTTGATTCTGATAAAAAGGGTGTTATTCAGTGTAACCAAATTGCTAAAATATTACGCACAATGGGCCATACTTTTGATGATAAAGATCTAAAAGACATTGTCGATGAAGTCGATGTTGAAGGTAATTTTTGTTTTTTTGGAATTTGAATTGTACAGTATAGTTTTTATTCTTGAATAAATCGAATACAGGCAGCGGCCTATTGGAATTTGACGATTTTATGTCTGTCGCCGCTCGGTTTTTGGTGGACGACGTGGAGGAAGATGAGGAAGCCATGCAACAGGAGCTGCGGGAAGCATTTCGTCTTTATGACAAGGAAGGAAATGGTTATATTAACGTCTCGGATTTGAGAGAAATCCTCAGAGCTTTAGAAGATAACATGAAGGAAGATGAATTAGACGAAATGATCGCTGAAATTGACACTGATGGCAGTGGAACTGTCGATTTTGATGGCAAGTTTATACTCTCTAAAATAAGTTTTATTTTTACTGCATTTACAAAAGTTTTATTTATTAGAATTTATGGAGTTGATGACTGGTGATTAATGAATTTCGCATCATTTTCTCGTACCAAACCGTATTATAACATCAGTACAGTATTAGGAATTAGATTATGTATGTACAGAACCAATGTTTCTTAAAGTTTTCACAAGTACAGTGTACCCATGATAAAAACATAATTATGACTATCGCATTTCGTTTGCCAAATGTCAATGAAATTTGCACATTGATTAATGATATAGTAATTTGATTTAATGAATTACTCCGAATATTAATACGAATAACAACTTAGTTAAATAATTTACATGCAAGTATATTTGTGTACATTTTAGCTAATGCTTAGTACTTTTTTTCTTCTTCGCCCAAACATTTAATGTATCTTAGCAAAATGTTGGCAAGTGCTCGTAATTACCGTCGTACGTGCGATATCTGAAAATAATTGTGTATGATTGTACAGTACTGTATGTGGTTTTCTATCATAGCACTGTGTACCACAGCATGAGAGTCACTGAATTACCGGATACAGTCAGATTGGATGAAAGTTTATGACGAGGCTCACCTTGAAATTCTCGTTTAATTAAATCGTCTTTAACAAGGCGGAGTAATCTTCCTGTATGCAGCTGTTTGTGTAAAATTAATGACAACAGAATTATTTAATAAATGTTGTCGTGTAGCGATTAAAGAGCAAAAAGATTGAAGTACACAAAACTTCAGAGTACACGAATTCAAAAAGCTTTAAGAGCAATTATTGACTTTTTATCCAGTTTTTTAAAAAAGAAAAATGCAGCTATTTAGAATTACAAAAGAAAAATTAATTATGCACTTTATTCAAATAACTGTTTATTTACATATATAAAACAGTTATTATGAATACAATAATGAAATTATAATATGTAAATAGACAAACACTTTATTTTCTATTTTTCTGTTGAAACTTTATGCACCTGTGTTTGTTTATTATTGGCATCTAATTCAATAATAATAACACCGAGACATTACATCGTATGATTTACTCAATGCAATGTTATGAAATAAAATAGGATCCCATTGAATACGTGTGCTGTAGCTTGTGATGACGTCAGTAATAACATGGGCTGAGCAGTTCAGTCGTTTCTATTGGCGCAGAAGCAGTCATGTGGTAATAAGAGTTACACACAGTTGCGTCCTTCAGGGTTCAGTATGTCGTTTTCTTCAGATGATTTCTACTTATTTTGTTATTATTTCCGTAGTTGTAGTTCAAAATGGGGAATATATTTTTAATCCCATCCAGAATTCAAGAAGCCCTTAATCGTTGGATACATAATTTAGTGGATATGAATTGGCCATTACCTGATTTAAATCGATCTCACTTGCTATGGCGGATGGGCAGCAACATAGTGATACCTCTTGTCGGCACATTTGCTAAACTTATGTCAGGTAAACACTTGATTTAAACCAGCATTTAACATTATTATATCTTTCATTTAAACGCCGGTAATACCAGTAGGTATTTCAATGTATTTATAAGTCGATTCATGGAATGACGTATTCATTTTAACAATGTGCACGTGGATCTGAAGCATTAACTGGTAAACGGTAATATAAAAGATAAACAGCACCAAAGGGTGTGGATCTCTCATCATTAATCTCACAGTGTTATGGATTTTAGACATTATTATAGGAAGCAAGACGTGGTTAAACATTTTGCCAAAGCGGTTTACTAAAATTATCCTAAAGACGTTAAGAGTGTACGTTTAAGTTCATTTTAGTCTTGTGTTAGTTCTTAGTTGTGTTTATAAATAGATTTGAGTGTGAAAGTTTGACTATAAGCGATTGAGCTAGGGTGGATGCACAAAGTTGTAATATTAATAATCGTTTAGCAAATTGTGAACATTCAACACGACTGTGTCATTGCTGAATAATGGTTGTAAATCTAATGTGGGTTGATATTTACATATTAAGGAGTATTAAGAAATTGAATAGCTAAAATATATGTCAAACAAGAATGAGGATGCCACCGACGTACGAAACGTGTTAAGATGCTGATAAAAATATTGATCAAGGTCCAGTCATTTGTCCTTTAGTCACTTTTAAACCAGTAACTTTTCTTTTTTTTTCAACACTTAAAAGTGGAAAAGGGTACCGTTTTCTATTAGAATTGTTAAATGCGTTTTATTTTATGATTTAGATAACGTTTGTTTATACTTGAAGATAAGATTATTAATATTAAAAATAACATTAAAAAACAATGACTCAATTGTGGTCTGATCGAATTATCTTATAAATAACTTGCAAGAACTTGGAACTGTATTTTTGTTATACTGCAGCTAGAATTATATTTAATTAATTGCTATTAGCAGAAATTTTATTACAAAAGGCGTTAAAATGGTGTCATAATTGATTAATAATGTCATTATTATTTTAATAAAATTTGTAATGGGCGTCCGCTGTATCGTTAATAATTTATTAATTGTTTGTAGATTGTTTTCATGCCCCCCTGAAGAATAAGAATAAACATATGTTTTTAATTTTTTTATTGATTTCAGACGAATAATTAGTCAATATAAGATTTATTTAATTAATATTTATGAGTTCCTTATATTATGTTACTGTAATTTAACATCCTATACTATGCTATGTATTTGTTTAAATATTGATTTCTCGTTTTTGTTGCAGACTGGCTGAATAAATTTGAAGTTTACAATCGCGACATACTGTATAATGCTCTGGATAAAAGGCCACCTGATAGACCTTTATTGACTGTGTGTAATCATAATTCATGTTTAGATGATCCTATCATATGGGGTAAGTATTATCTTGAAAGACAAAATAATGAAACTGTCATTAAGTGATAATTTCTTAGGGACCATGAAATGGTGGGATATAATAAGGCCAAGCAGAATTAGATGGAGTATTGCAGCTCATGACATATGCTTTACAGAAATGTCTCACGCCATCTTTTTTGGTCTTGGAAAAACAATTCCTGTTGTGCGAGGCAAAGGAGTATATCAGAAAGCCTTGGATTTTTGCATCGAACGTCTAAATAAAGGAGACTGGATCCATATTTTTCCCGAAGGAAAGGTCAACGTTACACGAGAGTTTATGAGGTTAAAATGGGGTATGCCAATTTTAGTAATATGATTTCAATGATGAAAGATAATGATTGTGTTGTAAGATGTTTTGATGATGTGTTTCTGACATTGAAATACTTAGAGCAAAAGTGATTCTTGTAAACGTTCTTTGGTAATTCTGTTTAATACAAGATTAGATTGTAACATTTTGACATGTAATTTTTTCTATAACATGATACAATCATTTAATCTACATTATGATTTGATTTAAATATTCAACAAGGATCGATTAATCTAGAAGAAAATTCAACATAAAATTTAATATTTTAAAAGTTCATTTGATACAACTTCTGTATTATTCTTTTTCTCATTTGTATTTTAAATCTTTAAAGTGTATTTTCAATTTTTATTTATTTGTAGGGGTTGGAAGATTAATTGCGGAGTGCAAAGTTTGTCCAATTGTTATTCCTATGTGGCATGTTGGGATGGATTCTGTGCTTCCAAATGTTGAACCTTATCGTCCTAAACGAGGAAACGTATGCAATTCACATAATTTTAAAAGTTGTTTATGAAATTTAAAGAAATTTGTGATAATTTAGAGAGTAACATTAGTGTTTGGGGAACCAATTGAACTGGAAGGTGTTGTTGAGCAACTTAAAAAGGAAAACAAGTCTGATGTAAGTTATTGTCCATTAATTGTTTATAATGCATGCAATCCTTGATGCCACTCAGTGGCGCTAACTTTTTTGAAAACATTTGAACTGATTCCTCAATCATTGTGTAGGTTGAGCAACGAAAAACAATTACTGATATAATTCAAGAAGAGTTAAAGTTGTTAAAAATAAGAGCTGAAAGCTTACATTTTAGAAATGGTTACAAGAGGACTTGATCCATTTGTTTTAAGGAAACGAAATAGCGTACAAACGTGATGCGATTAAGGTAATTTAACAAATGAATCACAATTTTTTGTTGTCAAAATTTTATTTTATATAAAAAAGTCGTTGTTTTAAACAACATTCGCCTCGCTTTTCACAATGTTATCATCATGGTTTTCATAATGACTTCCATTTCTAGAAGAGAAAATTGCAAAATATCCAAACCATTCGTAATGATTAATGAACTGTACATTCAAAAATCAATAACCGGAATTCAAAACGGTGACAATGTAAAGTTAGAGAAACTTTTATAGTTTTGCAAATTTTATATTTTTATGAATCGCAACGTTGTGTGTCGAAAACGCCAGCCCTCCCCATTAAAATTGTCATTGCAATTCGATTTCATAATATACGCGGCGTGTTGAATCATTATCACTTTATTAATTAAAAGATTACGCAGTAATTATGGGTTTTCTATAATTTTATCGACATCTTTTTAGATCTATGCGCTCGAATGATTTGAGTGTCATGCGTATTTTATTTTGGCTTGAAACGTTTGGGAAGGAAAAAGTCATCAATTAATTGTCAAATTACTTTATTTCACTTTTAGACAATAGAAAACATTTTATGAATTGGCGTTAGGTCCTCGTCGTTTTCCGAATGTCTGCACAACATTAACAAATCGGCGATTGTATTGGATACGTCTCTTAGCACGTCCAGTCTTCTTTTTCTTCTTCTCTTGTTTCTCAACCTATAGAAACATTAGTTTTAGATTTCCTATAAATTTTCAGATTGCAGTTTTAACTTACTTTAGGGGTTTGTCCCTTGACTTTACCAGCACGAGCTAAAGAACCGTGCACTTTACCTATAAAACAAAAGGTTTTAGAAAAATGATCTATAATAATGGGCATTTAATTTTGATCGTTACCTCCTCTAACTCGCACAGAAACATCGACGGTGCTATTTTCAATAATATTGTCACTTAATAACAAGGAATCATCATCTAATGGCTTGCCGCAGTTAAACAAAACTTGTTCTTCTGGAATAACTCCTAATCGTTCAGCAACAAAAACCTATTCAACATGGTCAGAATCGTCACGTTATTAAAGTCTTGCTTTTAGAGACTTCAAGTTTATAAATTTTACCTTTAGATCGGCTACTGTTTCTGCTCCTGAGATGGAGAAATTGTGGCTTTCGCCATTAAGTCCACGTACGTTTAAAGCCATTCTGTTTAGCTAAATCTGAAACAAAAATGGTTGTTAAAAATATACGATTGCGTCCACGTTTCATAAATCGCACGCTGTTAGGCTTACTTAACACATTGGCATTTGATCAAATTTTTACATGTTTTGATATTTCAGACAAATATTTACACATTTAAAACTTTTAAACCCTTACCTTTCTCCAAAAACTGGTAAATTATGAAAAATTAAGTTTAATTGAGTTTATTTACGAGGCTTTTCGACACAACACGAAATACGCAACTTTAGTCGAGTACCGCTGCAAAAAAAGATGAATAACCAAAGGACCCGTGCTTCCCATTGACTTTTCCTAGAGTACATATTCCGTTAACTTTTCCCAGAGTACATATCCTGTTAACTTTAATGAGCATGCGTGAATACCATTTCTTGTTGTTTGTCATTTAATTAGCGATAAATATTGTAATATTCTTTATGTAAAAATAACAAATTACATTTTATTTACGTTTTAATAAGTAATATTTTAAGTTTGATTCTAAAATTAAGTTTTGATGTTTTATGTGACGTAACCACTCCCGTTGCCCGGTTGCCGAGATTTCCACCAATCAGAATTAAGGATCAGTTAGCTGTGTGAACGGTCATCGTTTTTCAAAAAGTAGTTTACTGCGGTTTTGTCTAGGGACGTTTCATGTAATATTTAAGTGTGTTTATTAAGTTTTCGGTAACAATCTTAATTACTGATTTTATTAAAATTTGATTGAAAATGTCGACAAGAACAGCTACTCAGTCGTCAACGCAGCAAAAAGACTCGATCCCAATGCTTATCGTCGATACAACAACAAAGAGAAGTTACAGGAGAGGGCAGTTAATGGGGAAGGTAAATTCTCAACTGCTATTATGCATCTCTATATAATAATAAAACTGTAAATTTATTGAAGTTCCATATTTTTCCAACTTATAATTATGATTTACATTATTATTTTTATCGGAAAGAAAACATTTCCTTTGCTTTGCAAAGAGAAGGGGTTTAAACCGCGAATCCGTTACATAATACCTATTCAATTTTATTTGAAATAATTTCTGTTATTTAAGGGTGGATTTGCTAAGTGTTATGAGCTGACTGATACAGAATCACATCAGGTTTTTGCCGGAAAAGTAGTGTCCAAGTCATTGTTGACCAAACCTTATCACAAAGATAAAGTAATTTCACATCTCTAAAGTTTTTTTTTTTTAAAAGTGTACGAACTAAAGTGTACCTATTATTTATAGATGGCTCAAGAGATTAATATTCATCGAAATCTTAAGCATCCTAATATCGTTCAGTTTTATAGTTTTTTTGAAGACTCTGAGAATGTTTACATTCTTCTGGAGTTATGCCGACGAAAAGTAACGCTTTTGGAATTAAATTTTATTGATTTATTATAAAAATTAATTATGATTCTAATAATTAGTCGATGATGGAGTTGCACAAACGTCGGAAAACTATAACCGAAGCAGAATGTCGCTACTTTGTTAAGCAAATCGTGTCTGCTTGCTGTTATCTTCAGGATCATAAAATTATTCACCGTGATTTAAAGTTAGGAAATATATTTTTGGACGACGAAATGCAGGTTAAAATTGGAGATTTTGGACTTGCTACGAAGCTTGATTTTGAAGGAGAAAGAAAAAGGTAAATTTATGGCTGTATAGATTTAAAGATTCTTAGATTTAAAAATAACTCTTACTTGTTCTCAGAACTCTTTGCGGTACACCTAATTACATTGCTCCCGAGATATTATGCAAGAAAGGGCACAGCTTCGAAGTAGACGTCTGGTCGTTAGGATGTATTATGTAAGTAAAATTAGTGAAAGTACAGTTTATTTAATTCAGTTAGATAAACTTTAAAAATCTTTACTATATTGTAGTTGTTTTGTTAATTAAAGTATTGTATGTATGCAGTTACACTTTGCTAGTTGGAAGACCTCCATTTGAAACTTCAAATTTGAAAGAAACATACGCTAAGATTAAGAAGAATGAATACGAAATACCAAATCGAGTGCCTATGTTTGCTCGAAACTTAATTCAGAATTTATTGCACCCGGATCCAATCAAACGTCCAACGATGGACAAGATTATGCAGGATCATTTTATGACGACAGGTTTATTGAACTTTTAGTTCGTATTGAACGTTTAGTTTTTGATTTTCAATGCTGTCGCTTTTGCTGCAGGATACATTCCTTCAAGATTACCAACTACATGCTTGACAACTGCTCCTCGTTTTGATTGCAACGCCAGTTTTGTTAACGTTACAACTCAACGAAGACCGTTGTATGAAGTAAATAAAAATGAGCCAAGTAATAATCGTTGATGCATTTTTGCGGGTGAAATGGAATTGTATGTTAGAATTATTCTTAATCTTTCCAGTCGATATGGCTGCGCTTACAGTGAAAAAGAATTTGGTTATTAATAAAGGACCACCAGTATTTGACCCACCCAAACCTGCGAATGATGATTTTGTGGATAAAGATGAAGATCTGAAAGTGCCAAAAGATTTTTACCTTGGTGAATTGTCTCGACAGTTGGGAGAATTTCTAGCAAAAAAGCCGCATGAGAAGTTGCCAATGCACATTCAAATGGGTATGTGACTTGTTAATAAATTCTTCAAAATGTTGCGATTAATGTGTTGCTGGTTATTTCACAGATGAAGCTGAAGATCCAGCAATTTCTCCCATGTTGTGGGTATCAAAGTGGGTAGATTACTCTGACAAATACGGACTGGGTTACTGTTTGTGCGATAACAGCGTTGGAGTCATTTTTAACGATGCTACTAAAATTGTTCTGTTAGCTGATGGAGTGTAAGTCAGAATTGATAATTCGATAATCCAAAGCACTTTGGTTCTTAAAATCCAAAATGTTACTTGAAACGATAAATTTAGCTTTTCATAGCATTAAGTTTACTAAATTTTAAGAAGCTGACATCCTCTTTAAAAGAGATTTTTACATTTTATTTTTAGCAATTTTCACTACATTGAACGTGACGGAAAAGAAAATTATTACACGATGAAGCAACACCCCTCCGATTTACAGAAGAAAGTGACTTTATTGACATATTTCCGAAATTACATGACTGAACATCTCTTAACTACTGGGGCTGGAATTGTTCCTCGTGATGGTGATCAGCTTGCCCGTTTGCCTTATATGCGCTCTTGGTTCCGAACAAAAAGTGCCATCGTTCTTCATTTAACAAATGGAACGCTACAGGTATTCAAATATAGTTTTATGTAAAATAAATTTAGATTAATTATGTTTTTGTGAATTAGGTAAACTTTTTGGAGGATCACACTAAAGTTATTTTGTGTCCGTTAATGGGTGCGATTACGTACATTGATTCATCCGCCGAGTGCCGAACTTACAGGCTAAACCTACTTGAGAAATGGGGTTGTACAAAAGAAGTTTTCCAACGTTTACGATATGCGACTTCGATGATAGACAAATTAGTGGCGATGAAATCCAACTCAGTGAGGCATTAACATTATTTAAAGAAGTAAGTAAACTTTAATGTTTTTAGAAACTCTTACCCAGTTATATGGTGGGTTTACGGGTGTATTCGAATTTGATGAGTTTTCTATGCAAATTGACTTGTTTAGAGCGCGTGTAGAAATAGCGTTGTAAGAAAAGATGGTCATTTTGTAAAAGTTTTTCCGACTGAAAATGCATTTCAAGTAGTGGTTTTTCGATAATTACGTTTGGACGTTTTTTATTGTATAATTATATTTACCGTATTTCTAATCTTTTTAAAAAGTATAATGCATTTTAATACAAAATAATTGATAATTCAATTTAACAATATACAAAAGTAGATTTTTTTTCTTAAAAAGTTCAACATGTATATAATAACAATACAGGGGCTAAAAATTTAAATTAATAATATTCTGCAACATTGCGTCACATCTGCCTGAAGTTTATTGACTTTATGGAATCTGAAATATTTTTTATAAGTCATGCCGTTTCAGTTATTCTTGTAACATTTATAAAAAATATTTACCTATGTGTAACGTACAGGTGTAAGATCTACAGGTAGCATAATAAAACGCGATGGTTGACTTGAATTTATCTAAATAAAATGCAAACAAAAAATTGAAATGAAATTGTTGTACAAAATAAATCATGTACGTTGTTCTAGAAACTGTTAGCTTGAAGTTGCTATTTATATTAATGATTGTGAAAAATATTTCTGCATTAATAAGAGCAGTTTAGTTTAGAAAATACTAGGCAAAAGAAGACCAAATTTAAACGTTCTTAGACTAATTAAATATCTGTGTTATTTACCTGCCCGTGACCTTTTTTAGAGTGTTTGACAGTTAAGCAAATGCTACTTGATAATCCAAACAGTACTACAATAACACTGCAGATAGCTCCCAAAATGAATGGTCCTGGTGCCAAGCGTCTGTCATAGATGTATGGGAGCATGTTTGGAAATGCTAATACTTGTCATTATATTATCAGTTAGATTATTATAGTAATTGTTTGAAGAGTAATTTAATCAAATACCTAGAAGTGTCAGTTGAACGGTGAATAGTACTCCAGCTGTGAATGCGATGATTACTGTAAGCACTCGATGTAAGTTGACATTTGGGCGTCTATATGATATTATACCGAAAATGGAGGCCAGAGTTGACATGGCAAACGCAACAAGTAATACTGCTACCCCGGAAGTAAATATGGAACAAACAATGATGAATAAAAGCGCCGAAACGCACAAAAATATCCATTCTAGTCTGGTGTTATCTTTACTTAACAGAATGCAACTCATCGTTTGAATGTTGGCAGTAAAAGTTAGAAACCGGATGTTTATTCAAGCGAAATATTAAAAGGATTAAAGTTGCGTAGAAGTTTACTGACTTTATTTTTTTTTTCTTTCTCTGCTTAACCAATCGGTGGGAACTTGTAATACAACTTTTTGCGTTAAACAATTTTAAGTATTTTACCTTCTGTTATAACTTTGACCTACTTAGACATAACTGATATTATACATTTATTGTTCAATTTTCTAGGCAACTTTACTTTGTATATTGTTACCGTTTCTTCAAACAAAATTAGTGTTCATTTTACAACGAGCAGTTACAATATATTTGTAACCTTTGCGTTTCTATCAAAAATGGCCAATTTTAACGTAAGGATTTTATGATGGGTCTAGACGTAAGAAGGTGGTAGAAACTCATTTACATTTGAATTTTTGCGATATTTATAATACTTTTATGAGTTATTCCAGATTTCTTGGTCATTTTAGGCAAATGCATTTGTTTTCGGCTATTTTGAGGCACTTGGAGACGATAACTTCCAATAAATTGCGTATTTTGAGGTAATTTACAAATATTAAATACAGCACGACGTTTAAAACAATGATATACAGTAGTTAGTTTTTTATATTGGCTTTAGTGTATTTTCTTAAAATTGTAGTTGATATTGTGGCTTGTTTTTGTTATATTTACAACATTTAAAGATTATATAAGATGTCAAATTTCAGTTGTATTGTTTGAATTTATAAAAATCGGCATTAATTATATATAATTTATTATAACGGCATAATTTATTATAACTTTGCATTCGGCAGTGGGTTGTGAGAAGTGATTTAAACTCTAAAGTCCGAAAAGTTTAAAATTGTTACTACAATTTACATATCGTACTAAACGACTTTCTATATTAAACCGGCTTTTTTAAAATATGAAATTAAAGTTTGAACTTTAATACCGGTAATTTAAAATGAATAACATCAATGCTATTAATTGTTTTACGGTAACTTAGTCGTACATTAGCCTGTAAATGTTTTTTAAGAATTCATTTTTCAGTTGTAGACTTGCGGCAGAGAAGTGTGGCGCCTAGTCGACTACTTAATTAAATTAAGCTTACAAATTTCTCGAGATTCGATTCCATGAATTGAAAAAGACAACTAATTTAAGGTAATATAACGTTTAAAGTTATTAATATAATATTTTGCAATTACAAGCCCTATGGAGGAGTTAATAAAATAAAAAAAAGTTTAATAAAATTGAACGTTACCACAACTTGATGGCAAGGCGGTCTAAATAAAAATCCAGTTTACTTTTCTTAGAAATTTAGATAATACTGCATTTAATTCAAGGATCAAATATGCAAACAAATTGTATCTAATACTGTACATATCAGCTGGAAGTTATGCAATATCTCTCCTGCCTTACGAATTATTCCGGTTCTTTTTGACAGTTTTCAATGAAACGTTGTTGTTTATGGTCATTTCGGAGCACTTTCTGATAACTCTAAAGCAAGTAGAAATACAGTATGTGTAGGATATGAAACTTTCTATCGAAAGATAAGTTTAAATATTATTCTATTAGCAGAAAATAGGGCCAAATTACCTTAAAACTTTCCAAAAGACCCCATGTTGAAGCACCTGTAGGTCTAAAAACATCACGTGCTTAAAGTTCAGGCCGACATTCAATTAAAACACCTGTTGTTTTTAATTCCGAATAAAATAAAACGATAAAATGCGATAACAAAAATGCCAATCGTCCTAAGTATTATTTGAATTCTGGCGCTATTATTTTTGATTGATTTTTCTATCCTATAGATCAGTATGCCGTTGGGTTTGATATTTGAACCATCTTTAGGGTTCTTAGAGACGCAATTCCGGATAAAAATCTTCGGAATCGTTACTTGCTCCCGAATCTGCATTTTATGAAACGATTTTAGTCCATTTTTAAGAACCTGTGATTTTTTCTGATTTTTGGAAAAAGTGAGAAGGCTATAGCCTTTGCGTTTTTCTCAAAAATGGCCAAAATTTAACATAT
>JAAFCF010006680.1:25125737-25270898 GCA_013389785.1 Helicorthomorpha holstii
TTTTTTTTTGCTACCACCTGGATTCGAACCCAGACGAACCCCTTGCCCTGATAGCGTCCAGCTCATACACTGAGCCACGACCTAATCATACCGTTGCTACTCAATAAACTTATAGTCTTTCATAGCAAAATTAAAAATTAAACAAAAAAAAATTATAAACTGACAAGGTAACACTTGATATCAAAATGTAGAAATCCTTTGTAATAATCAAAATTAGTTATGACAAAACATCGTGTTTTGATGGGTTCTGTAATATATTTATAACATACAGTAATAATAAAGTGGAGATTTTGAAACTTAATTGCTTTAACTAACACATGCGATATCCTGGGGTACTGTATGTTGAAATTTAGTTAAAAATTCATTTGGAACTTGAATTAAATACGATATAAATAAACTGTTTCTCTATATCAGGGTTATACTGATCGTTATTACTGCTGCGCCTGTCACTATGATTTGTGCTAATTCAGTAGTTTTCGTGTTGGCTATTGCAGTCAGTGTGACAGCAAAAATATTTACACGTTGCGAACTGGCCGTTACATTATTTAATGAATTTGATATTTCGTACAATCAGTTAGCTGATTGTAAGGTTCATCACATTATTAACGTTATAAAGTAAAGTTTTTTTTTTTTAATGATTTTAATGCTAGGGATTTGCATGGCAGAAACTGAATCTTCTCTAAATACTGAAATAGTTGGTTACTCACAAATTGATGGCAGTCAAAGTTATGGACTTTTTCAAGTAAGCTTAGTCATATCATTTCCTATTATAATAACATTAACATATTCCATAGATAAACAGCTATAACTGGTGCTCTGATTCTATGAGTTTTAGTAATTGGTGTAAAGTTGCTTGTAATGGTAACAAAAGTACTACTTAAAATTTGAAAATTTAACCGCTAACATTTAAACTAATGGAAAGATTTAATCGTGGACGACATAAGTGAAGCAGTCAATTGCGCCAAAGCAATTATTAATAAAAATGGGTTCAACGCATGGTTTGTATAACCTCTAGAAGCTATAATAATAATTGGTAACCATTTAAAACTTACATTCTCAGGTCTGGCTGGCTTGAAAATTGTGATAGGAGAGATATTCAAAAATACATTCAGAATTGCAACGTACTGGACGAAATTATCATATGAAGAAAGTGCATCAAAATATCTAAAACGAAATTGAATTTTAATTCCTGAAATTTTTTTTTACGAATTGACAATAATTACGCAATGTCACTTTAATCGCCAATGTTTCAAACATTACCGTTTTGACTTTTAGTTATACAATAGCGCCACATACAGTACATGAAATTCAAAATTTGCCAATTAATTTTTAAATAGGTGGAGTCACCTACTTAAACCTTTTAAGTTGAACGACAACACTTTTGAACTTATTTTAAACATCAGCCAAAGAAATCATTATCTCTTACACCGAAATTTCTCACTTAACTTAAATATTCATTACTTTTTCGTCTATTTCGATAGTTTCTTTATTCTCATCAGCAACCTTCTCCTCGGTTTTTTCAGCCCAGTTACCTGGATTTTCCATTACGTTACCATACCTTTTCTTCTCTCGCTACATGAAAAAATAAATTGTGAAAATAGTCAATATTACCGAATAAAAAAATTACTTCTTCATCTTGAGCTGCAAATTTGGAGAACATATTAGCGTATGTTTTGCGCTCCTTTTCCTTCTGCTTTTTAATTAAGTTATTAGTTTGCAAGATACTATTTACGACCGCCTTGTTAGTTGGATCCAAAGGTTGCACTGTATTAAAATCTTTCAAAGCCAATTCATAATCGTTCATTGAAAGATTCGCCTTTTATAATAACAAATTAATTTGAAAACTCCAGTAAAAACAAACGCATAAAACTTTACAACCTGTCCTCGACGGAATAATCCTTTCACATTCAGCGGATCAATTTCCAAAGCTTTATCGCATAAATCTCGTGCCTCAGGGTAATTTTTAAGTTTAATCTGGCACATAGCTGAATTAAGGTATCCTGCTAATTTTAACTGCTTACATTCTTTGCTATGTTCTTCGTCAGCAATGTTATCCTCACTTTCCAAGTACTCGTTCATTTTTGCGTACCACATTAAAGCCCCTTTATAGTTTTCACTCTAAATAAAATGTAAATAATTATAAACTAATTTCATTTCTCTTCGAAAGAATCTGTCTAATAAACTTACTTTAAATAAAGTTGTTCCTTTATTTTTAAATATGTTGGACTGTTCAATTTTCTCTTTTGTGTCCATCTCCCACATTTCTTTCGCCTAACAAATATTTATAAAATTAAAAATTATTCTAATAAAATGTAAAAAGAAAAGTGTGCCTTTTCAAATGACTTCAGAGTGATGTCGTACTCGACAGTGGCGTCAGGTGGAATGCCAAATTCAGATTTTCCCTCGTTACCAAAAGCATATTTCGGCGATAAAGTTAAAACGGAATGCTCATCTTTAAGAAATTTCTCTAATCCCTTTTCTACACCATCTGGAATTCCCTGCTCCCAGCCTTCTCCAAGTACAAAAGATACATCTCGTTCTTCAAAAATTCGGTCTTGATACTTTCCAATCAAGTGGACTGTTTAAAACGACCATTATTTCAAGTTAAATTAGCAATTAAATGCCTTCAATTAGCATTGATATACCTTCAACGGTGGCTCCTGATTTTGGTCTTATATAACCAGTTCCCTTGGAAAGCTGACTTCGAATAATGCCACCATCCTTATCTTTAGTTAAATCCTCACCTTTCCAGTCAAACAACTCAATTTCAAATACCTTTAAATATTAAAAAAATATTACTTAGATGTTTTATATGTTGTTACTATACACCCAATTAAAAAGATCATCCACAATGTAAAATGAAATCAAATACAATATAATTAAGTTTAATGATCACTATAAAAAGAACCCCACAAATGAACTCGTTTCGTGGAGTGATCTTTGGCATTAATTTGTAATAAGAAACTCTACTAACTAAAGTTGCATCTGCCGGTATTTTTGGAGGACTTCCAGCTGACCCATACGCATAATCCGATTTACAATACAAAGTAGCCACTTCGCCACGCAACATTGAAGCCACACCAATGTCCCATGCTTTTATCACATCACCTATAAAACACAATAAAATATAAATGCATTCCAGCTCTTTTATTTAGGTTAATATTCGTGCAACTTACCTCGACCCAAAGTAAAGTCAAATTTATTGTTTCGGTCTCTACTTGAGTCAAAAACGGTTCCATCAGGAAAATAGCCCGTGTAATGCACTGTTACTCGGTCTTGTGATGAAGGTTTAGAAGTTCCAGAACCACGAACTTTTATTTCTTTAAAAATTCCACCGTCCTTGTCTGGTGTCAAATCAACTGCGTCAGGACCAGGAGAGTAAGGTTCCATTTTCTGGCTGGATGGCGGTGAAAGCATATCAGCAACCGTATCATTCTCTTGAGTCATGTTTGCCTGTAATTCGATTACAATTTATATATTACGAATAACTATTTTCAACAAAGGAAAGTGATTAAGTCACAACTTTGCCGGGTTATATAATGTTATCTCGTCTGCTAAACTGTGGGCACGAGACAACGCTGAAAATTCTAGAAGAAACAAAAGCCACAAACAAGGCGGTCCGTATCTAGGTGACGTTTCCATGAAGGAGTGGCATCGGTAATAACAACGCACGAAAGTTATTTACTGCGAGTAATTGTCACCTTCAGCTTGAATTTAACAAATACTGTAGTAATCATCTTAAATAAATATCCAATAAATTATTTAAAACAATATACAGTACAGTATAAACTAATACTACAGTATAATAAAAAATCGTTATACCTGATGATACCAACAACATTATTATTTTGCAAATGATATTTCTGGAAATCAGCTATTAACACTCTCTAAAACTAAAAAAATGTGTTATTTACTTGTGTTAAAATGTTGGCATATGTTTAATAAATTAGTTATACAATAGTAGGATTGCAAAACTAATGTCATACCCGAATCAGATTTTTAAATTGCTTACCTTATTATCTTTTTTATTGATACCTTACGAAATCTTGAACTTCCAATTTATTGAAAATTCTTAGATAAAATTAATTCGTTGATGTAATCTATATATATAAACCTTTTTCAAAATTTATTATAAAAACAAATATTGTTCGTAATAATATTATAAAAAACTTTATAGTTTATACTGAGTGATTTCTAAATTAGTTCACCGTTTTTTACGATGACATTAAAGAAATGGGACTAAATCTCGCCAGTTCCAACACCGACTTGTCTTATAGGAAAAATAAACGTCCTAATTTAGAAAATCACCTGATATATTGTCCTTGTAAAATGTTAAAACATTATTTATCAGAATTGGATGTTAGTAATGCTTGAACGCTCACAACGTCCTCGTTGTATTTAACAATAACGTTAATTGGTTTTGGTTTAGATGTCTGGAGTTCTTCCAGCATTTCATTTTCATCGCACTGCTCACTAGACTCGTCAACAGTCTCATGACTAGACGAACTATTTAAACTACTGTTACCGCATTTTGTATCGATATATTCTCTAACCGGTACAAGCAGTTGTCGCAATTCATATAAGCTTTCCAAATCCACACAACGGTTAACGTAGTCGTTCATGTGCTCAATATCTTTCAAAACTAAATCACGAATTTCATCTGTATTTTCAACAACCACTTCTGCGACAAGTCCATCACAAACTGTTTCTTCTAAGGTTTCAATCTCGTGATCACACTCAATTTTAACGTTATTTAAATTCACTTTGAAAGCTTTAGAAATGTTTAATAAATCATGCTTACTCTTTAAGTCAACCCTCTGATTTGGTGAAATGCGTTCACGAATCGATGAAAGAAGCGTTGGTTTTGAGACGCCCTGCTGCAAATTTTCGGCAAAATTTAGTCGAACTTCTTTGTCCAACCTTAATTGGTTTACTTCATTATCATGACCAACATGGGTAGCCGTGAAATATACAAGTAAGCTGCCACTGGAAATATTCTCGTCAACCCGAATTCCAGCAGGACAGTTGCCACCGATACGGTTTGAACCATTCATCTGTTCAAATAGAATACCAAAAGAGAGCTTAAGCCAATTACTAACTCATTAGCAAACTTTACTTTTAATTTTCTTTTCTCTCCTCTACGTCGATGAACGCCACTTCTATGGCAATCATAGTAAGTTCTCTTAAGACCATTTCTAATATTTCGGCGAACCTGAGCGAAAGAAGTTGACGTTTCTTTTTCTACTTTTACTTTCCACACATGAAAATCTAAATATTAATACAGTCAAGAATTAAACATCAAAATGATTTTGAAGTATTAAACTCTTTCACCTTTGTATTCATTAAATGTATGAACAGTAACTTCAATATTTATCCCATGTTTTTCTTGCAAGTGTTTGGTAAAAGAAGATTTTGTTGCAAACTTTTCTGAACATGAAGTGCATTTTAATTGTCCTCTTGGTTCCGCACCAGATAAGCCATGCCTTGTTTTCATGTGATGAATCAAAATATTTCTTCTCGTATACGTTTTTTCACATACCGAACAGCATAAATTTGAATTCATGGTCGATATCCAATCACTACAACGTTAATCAAAAAGTTTGTACAGCATTAATATTAAGCCTAACATATACTGTACTAACAACAGCTTCGACATATATTAAGACTTACCAATACTATTTTAGATAAACGTATGCCAACCGAATGATCATATCAATTCAAACTTAAAATAAATTCAAAGTTCTGCTTGAAAATGTCATAATACTGACAATACTTTACGACTGATATTTCTAAACAGCTGTTTTGAAAATAGTTAATCGATATCAAAGATTGATCGATATCTTAACTGCCAATAGTATTGCATCGAATTTTATTTTTCAAATTTCCATAAACACTATACCATAATTATAAGAATTATCACTGAATAATAATAATTATATAAAAATAAACGATCAGAAACTAAACAAGCAATTAATTTCAGTAATAATATCTAGTTATTCGTATATCGTATAGTATGTGCAGCATTTATACCCAATAAGCTAAATTTGTTTGGCTATTCTTATTGTACGATACAGTACTACGAAATAAATTTTAAATTGGCAAAAATAGCATTAAATAATACTAAAAAACTAACAAAGTTCACTAAAAAGGTTTTGAGTATCTATAACGATATCATCATATAAATGATCTTTTCAACTTTCTATACAAGTTAGGTAAATCGATTTCTTACATTTTCTATTTCTATAGTCTGATTATGATCTCTTGAAATAACTTTGTTTTCAGTATAATATAAAAGTTATAGGTCAGATATCAATTTTGAATCAACATGTTTATCAATTATAATAAACTAAGTTCTACAAAGATATGCTCGTTAAAACCATGCTCTAGAATACTAAACAATAAATTTATCCAAATAAAAAAAAATTAATTATTAAACCCACACAAAGTACGTGTTTACGCAGATCAGTATGTGACGCTAATTCACAGAAAGTTTTATTTTAAAAATAAATTACCTAGTATGTGAAATGGCAGCGAGGTTAAGCAACGATATCCATCATGGAATTGGGAGAATCCATTTTCATCATTTCTTAATTTTCAAGGGATACTTTAATAAAATAAGTCCAGCCGAATAAAACTTGCCGACTTTGTAACCAAGCAACCAAATCCGTACCATTTTTTCATCAATTAGCTATTGAAAAAAACAGATTAACAACACTCATTATAATCTAAAAATAAAATTTGCAATAAAAATATTGTTGATGGAATATGCAGTGGGTGGGGTTTCCACACTACAGTAAACATTGGACTAACCTAATCTCTTTTCCACCAATGCGATGAAGATTTTATTGAGTTATTGTGAAAAAGAGCGTCCTTGAATGAGAGGACATCACATGTTGACATTTAACCAAAAATCCTGTGCATCCGGCTACGCAGCGTCGATGCAACATTTCTGTTAAATGAACATTCAGATTAGATGCAGTTGTTACAACTAGATAACAATACTATTTTATTATTGTTATGGGGATTTGTGTTAGCCATGAACCTCAAAAAATTGAAATTCGAAATAGAGCCAAAAATTGCAGTTTATTATACAGGTAATCAAATTAAAATCTATTGATTAAATGTCGTTTACAATATTTGATTTGGAAAATTATTACATAGGCCAATGGATACATCGCCATACATTAATGCCAAGCCGTCGTTATCAGGTTTTGTAAAACAATGTTTTTTGCATGTCTGTTGCCCCAATTTCACTACGAACACTTTTGACATGTAAGTATTGCAGGGAAGTCTATGCATCTTCATCCCCATAGCTTGCTCAATGAACAAAATACTAAGGACGATATTAACATTTCAAAGTTTGACAAGGTATGCCAAATATTTAAAAAAACATATTTGATGCCAATTTTAATCGATATTTGTGTTTCAGGACATGCTTAAACTGGATTTGCTGGATGATCCCTTATGGAAAACAACATACGAATTCCTTAAAACCGATTCTCAAGTATAAACATTACAAAAATATCATTACTAAATCATAATTAAAAAATTACATTTTAGGGAAAGTACATGACCGAAGAATTAATTAATTACGAGCTAAAGGCTTTAAGGGTTCAAATGGCCAAAAGTCAGGCCATTATAGCAGCACTAGTAATTCCACTTTTACTAATTCTTTAAAAGAAAAAATAAACAATTTTCAGTTTTTATGTTATAAAGACGCATACTCCTCAAGAAGATATTGATGATGATTTGATTGTACCAGAAGACAACAACAACACCCATTTGTGTAAGCACTATCAACAGCCACACAAATCACCATTTCAAAATCATGGTAACAATATCAAAATAAAACTTACTTTACACTGGTATATAATTTTAAAATTTTCATATTATTAGTGCCAAATTCCATAGCAAGAATGACAAATTCTAGTCGTAACATAGCCGTAAGTAAACCAGAAACTCGCCTTCCAAGTTTTCTTTTTCCACATTCGCAGTAAGTATTATTATTTAGTCATAAATAAATATAGAGATTTACCCAAACTCCAATGCTCATTCCCAGAACTCAATCCTTTGACCATTGTCAAGAAAATGACAATGTTCAGCCAACTGATGGTTGTAAAACTGCTTTACATGTAAACCGTAGCATGTCTTGTCCTGATTTATCTCCTGTGATTAAACGTATGGCATCAAGAGTGATCGCACCAATATTAGAAATAGATATTAACTGTGACGACTCAAGTCGCAAACGAAGTTGTAGTTACTTGGCAGCCATTCAACACAGCCAAATTCCTAAAGAAAATAGCCCGACTGAAAAAGAAATTCCAACTGATTGGTAATATAAGTAAAATTATAACCAAAAGAAAACAATAAGCATTTACCGCATATTTTTATTTTAAAAGCAACCGAAAACTGTCGATATTGCCCGAAGACGACAAAGAAAGTTTATGTAAACCAAAAACCCCATCACCAACAGGATGGAAAGGAGAATTAGCAAAGCCACCTCCGTACAGATGTCCACCGTCACCAATAAATGATAAGATCCATGACAAAGAAGATAAACAAGAGGCAGCACCTTTAACAAAAGAAATTCCAAATGGGTACCCGTTTTAATAACGTTAAAGTAAATAATAAAAGTATTAAAACTCAGACAATAAGATAATGACAATATTTACTTCACATCTATCTGATAATAAGTTTCTTATCATAGATTTAACAGGATTATCAGAACAGAACCGTACTTGCTTGTATCTTATCATTTTAACCTTTTAAAACTAAAAAACATTCCGCTGCCATTACTCATTCATGCTCTATTTTTCTTTTCATTCAGTGGTCTTAATTCAGCAACAATTGAGGAATCTATGAAACAAGACAGCAATCAAGTTAAACCAAAAACACAAAGCGGTGCCAGTGATATTGCTTTTCAGCGGCGGGCTGGTTTCAGTTTTCGACGTAGGCCAGGGCAAACAGGTGATTTAGCGCTTAAAAATTAAATTTAATCTTTAGCGTCATATTTTCGGTAAAATTTTAAACATACTTTTCTCCATATACAAAAAACACATTACCACTTCTAAGTTACCAAAACAAATTTAGGGCGAGTGGTTAACATCAACAGCAATACTTTAGTTGAGACTGTTTACTTCATACATCTGCTCAGGATTCCCATTTTAATAACACTTTACTCAAAACCTCAATTTCCATCCGCAAACGCTATATATAGAATGCGCATTAAGTGAGACGAACTCATAAAGCTTGCATAAACTGCCGCCCTTCAATTTTCTTTCATTCTGAAAAATAAATCTATTGGTATTTTGTATCGACATCGACAAGTTATCTTAAGTGTATTTGTTGTTTTCTGTAAATAGTGGATTACCTCGTTTTTAACTCGGTTACGTTTCTATTTTAAGGTACATCAACGCCAAACAACTTTAACCAACTGCCAACAATCAGAAGAAGTTCAGCTATTGAGGTAGAAGACTCTTCACCGGTATCTGAAATACAATCAAGTGTTAAACAGGCAAAACAAACTTGATATAGTTGCACCTTGCAAATGATGTTCTTTTAAAAAAAAATTTGTTTCATTTATTACAAAAGACGTCAAGCTGCAATTGGCAAAAACCTCAACAACTTCCACCAACAAATCAAGGACTTCAGCAGTTGTCAGTGGAAATGGAAACGTCAGAAACAGAATCGGCTAAAGGTAGTATGGAATCTGAATACGATGTGCCTGGCAGTTCAACAGCGATCGTGGCTGGGGCTTCGTGCAGTCATTTATCAACGACAGATGAAGCTGAAAATGATAAATCAGAAACGGATCAATTAAATGAAAACCTAATGAAATTCAACACAAATCACTTAAGGTAAGTTGCAATTACAGCACAATAATGCACGAATACATTATTCACATTGCTATGTTTTGTAGAACGGTGAACTTGACCGATGAAGAAATTGAAGTAAGTGTAATTGAAAAGCATGGATTATATATAGTCAGGCATCTGTTGTGTTTCTATCGTAAATTTGTTAAGAAAACCTCATAAAGTTTATGTGATGATAAGCAGTTTGTGATGTTAAAATATAAATTTTTCCATGAAAAACATCTTCAATAAAAGTAAAGAAAACGCATAATATTTCATCCCACTATTTTGTAAACACTTAAAATTAAAAAAATATCAAGAAAAAATCTATTCACTAAGATAGTAAATTAAAACGATTGCTTTTAAAACAACATTATTCCACACTAATGCTATTTTTATACAAGGCTTAGCAAATGGAAAAATCCACCTTTTACTACATAAGTAAACAATTTGCCTAAAGTAAATATTCATCATCATAAAAACTTTTAAGGAATTTGTGTACTCTAAAAACATAATGTTTTTGTTTTTGCAGAATCACTTCCAGCAACTTTATCTAACTTTTAACAACTCCAAAGTTACTATAAAGAAACGTCTTGAAGCTCATCAAAGGCAAAGAGACCTTGCTGAAACTAATGTTATTAAAGAACTCGAACAGCTTAAAATAATGATGAAGGTATCTTACAGAAAATGACATAAATAGGATAAAGAATTAACAATTTAAATATTCCATATGTTTATAGTCGGCTATAGCTGTAGGCCAAAATGGAAACAGTATGCAGAATAAACAGTTGACAACCAGTATTCAGCAACAGTTAGATATTTTGCAAAAAATGGTGCAAAAACTTTCTTCCAGAGCTGAAACCTATGGCGCAACTGAACAAGTATAAAACTAAATTATTAAAAAATATTACTTTCTTCTAAAATAAATTACGTAAACAGGAAGATAAAATGTGTAAAGCAGCTGAAATTATGGTCCAGTATGTATGCAATACGAAGATTAAGGAAACAAAACTTCAAAAGGAACTTGATGAAACCAAGTAGAATTAATCATGTGTAATTAAACGACATAAATAAATAAAATTTATTACTATTATGTTTATTAGACGAGTGATGGATAGGGCTGCTGCTCTAGGGCTCGGACATCACGCCAAGTCAATCGTAAGCATCAAAAAATTAAATGGTCCGTGACTAATATTCATAACTCGACAATAACCCTTCCCTCTTCCAAAAATCACCACCTAAGGAAAATAATAAAAATGAATTGATTTGACTTCATTCGTTAAGTAATTTCAATTTAATAGCTCTCACAGAGAGAAATTAACAGTAACGGTGGTACTGCGAATATACCTAACTTAGGGAAGCGTCGAGCGTCGCTTTGCGTTGTTCCTCGAACGGTTAGTGCAGGTTCAGGTGCTGGTCCTCTATACCTGCCCCTGGCATGCACTTGTCGCCAGACAATGGAAGAAGGGGTGAGTCAAGCTTTGTTCTAATCGATATTTCTGTTTTTGCTATTTCACGCTAACTGTGGATAATTGAGATCGAAGAAGATGATTTCCAAAGGTAGAAAAGAGTTGTCACCCATTAAAAGTGCGACTCTAACTGCAAAAATAATTTAAAGTAATAATTTGGTAAATCAATAATCTTAACGTATTTTATAGGACCAGCTTTTAAAAAAAAAACTTCGATGTCCTCTGCACAGTGGGAGTAATAAACGTCGGTCAATTAGTGTCTTCAACCCAACAAACGTTAATCAAATGAAAAATGAAAATAGTCGTAGCAACTCACCTAGTTCCATCAGCAAAGTTCACGAGGAAGTTTCCATCACTAAAAAAGATGACGAATCTCATAAGTAATTTTCAAGTTTAAATTAATGGTAATCGTTCTACTAATTACTACAACTTTAAATTGCTAGGAGCACCCAGCAAAGCGAATGTGGCCCAGAGAGATTGTGGACACCAGAACCAAAATCAAAAGATGAATGCAACTTACAGTCCATGGGAATAAACGAAATTGCTGAAGATAATGGTGAAGACAGTGAAAGTTGTATCGATGATGATCTCCATGTACATGCCGATGAACTGCCTCTTGACAATACTTCAGATGATGATCCTGACGATTCCAATCTAAATAGTGAATTCTTTAAGTGTCAACCTAAACGCATGGAAAATCAATGGATCGAATTAATCGGTTTAGCAAAAAAGTATTTATTTACTGTATTAAAATAAAAACTCAAATATAAAATTAAGGATTTTTTACAGTTTTAGAACAAAGAAAAGGTCCGAATCATTTCGTGAACTTGCCATGTGGTGGAAACGAAGTTCAGATGCTGTTCAACTCATTCGTTTCACCATAAGTGGATTTTTAGTGATAATGGCCATTGTATTCATCGTTCTCAGTTTCATTCGCCCTTCCTATAACAACAACTGACATCTAAAATAACATATCCCCTCTTTCCTTGATATAAAATAAACAAAAATCTTGCTTTTTCGATAAAAAGAAAATCCTACAATGTTTACTTTCACATTTTCATGATATTAACTGACAGTTATCTCCTTACCTGTGCTTGGAAAAGAAGTTTTATTTATTAACTTTAAAACTAATGTTGTTTAAAATCTCATTATAATATAGCATGTTAGAGAAGTAAAATATTTTATTGTACAAATATTTATTCAAATAAAATTTAAAACTTTAGTGTTATGAGTTCTGGATATTGTTGCATTGTTACATGATACTTTTAAAATTAATTTGTTCTCAATAGCAGCTACGCAGTTGATAATTCAAACATTCAACATTACGGTAAATACAAAGTCAAGTAAATGAAAACGAATTTAATCGGATTCGATTAACTGGTTCAACAAACAGCTAAAAAAATGCAAAATGTGGTCGACATTGATGACCAATATTAAAAACAACGTCAAAACAGTAATCAAATAAATATTTGATCTCATCATTTTACTGTTAGCTATAAAATATGAACCTAATTTAGTATGAAAAAGATATAAATTTCAAGTGTCAAAACTCAAAATACTCGCTATGAATATCAAGAAAACCGTAATAAAAAACAGAATGGGCTATTGATAAAATTTTTCTTAAACTTAATTTATTATTTAAATCATACGATGCGTACTGTATACGAGAAATATACTGTATAATGCTAATGATTATGGCATACCATGTTTCAATTCATGCATCATTACTTCGTACTTTAACAATAATTTTTCTTCAATACAGTACACACAGCATACTTTAAGCAGAATGAAAGTCATTACGAAAATATTCATATTTCAAATATTTATGCTTCATTTAAATTCTAACTCCGCCTAAACAATATTGTTATTCACTAAGACGATCTAATAATATGATATATATTCAGGGATAACATTTTATCCGGCAATGCTAAATTTTCCAAGAAACAAGATCTTTAATATTATAGCTCAATAAACGCAAAGTCTGTTATTGGCTTCTAAAAATAATACTTGATTTACTGATGTAACTCAAAGTAGTAGATCTTCCTCTATAGACTAGAAACTATGACATTTAAGCCTGGTAATACATAACTGCATTCAAACGTGAGTCAAAACATTAAAATGGCCAATACTAAATCAACCATTGCCAATGACTCATTCCATAACATCGATAATTTATTACGGTATGTATTTTACTTTCACGGTTAACTTAATACTCGTACATCCAAATTTTCCCGTTTTTTTCTGTTTTTTAAATAAAAAATCACGCCTCTGTTTCAAAATGGTTACCAACTGATATGTTTTTAAATTATTTATTTAGTTTGTACACCGTACAGTTACACATTGTTACAAATATACTGCAATTGTTGATGTTCAGTTTGTAGCAACAAAGTTACAAAAATACAATATCCAACTTTGATAATACGCCATAAATTTGTCCTAGACAATGAAAGATAGATCTCCAAATATATCTACCTGACAACCTTGTCTAAACAGCAATGTTACACACAATCAATTTGATTGATTATAAAGTAGTCATTTTTATTTTGCTAACTTTATTATATAATATGGCCACCTAACAACTCAACAAATACGAGTAGTATAGTACGCCATCACATTTACGTATCAGTTGACAACTGAGCTGTTTAGAATCGATAATCATAATAATATTATAATCCACCGATTAAATAATAAATAAAATACTAATCGATTTCATGGTACTCTAATTTAACAATAATGAGGCTTGTCATTACAAGCAAATCGAAGACATAATGACGTAATCGGCAATTAATTATCGATTTTTATGGTTCTGGACGTAGTAAAACAAATTTACATCCCCGATTAACCAAGCTGGATGTAAAAAATAACCAATCAGCTTTTTTTAATTAAAAAAATAAAAATAAAACTGATAAATGGGAATGATCTTTTATACTGCAGCTTATTAGTTGCTCTTTGTTAATGTTAGCAGCGTGTCTCTGATACTTTTTGATCTTCATTTTCAATTAGAACACAGTTGACGTCAAGAGGAAGTCCAGTGTTCTGTCTCGAAGTGACAGGAAGCCAACTTACATGACAAGAGGTTGAAGGTCTTCTAATTTCAGGTGATTTATGCATCTCAATGACATGTTCATCAGCTGGTGATGTACTAGATAAGCGTCTCATAGCTAATTTAGACTGTAGCAAATCTAATGATGCTACGGGTGTGGAAGATGTCGTTGCCATTGGGTTCAAACGACCGAATAACGACGACGTCGACGGTGAGTTTGGAATCACAAGATGAGAACCAATAAGCTCGACATTTTGAGCAGTGCGATTCGTTGTTAAATAACAATCTTCAGGACTTAAACTTAATCTCCTTGGTTTAACAGATTTTCCTCTACTAGTTCTTCCTGCACCACTTCCACTACTACTATTACTACTACTTAGCGCCGATTGTAAACATGAATGTGATTTTGGTATCGAAAGTGTAGATGGCGAGATCCGAGGTTTAAGATTGCCAATGTCTTCAGACAATCGTCTTTTACTTCCACGTGGACTCGCGTTAGGAGTTGGTTGAATTATATGAATATCAATTAATTCGTTAGATTGTTCTGAGGCTCTTAAGTGAACTGGCCGATACTGGAATGACGAAGGTTGCTGAAGACCGAAAGACATACACTGAACACTAGATGGTCTCAGAAGTGATTCAGACCACAATACCGAAGATGGGCAAGGAATATTACCACAGCTTAAACGCCCCACGTTAAATCTAGTCAGATCAACTGGTTTAATTGATTCAATCCTGGCGGAACTAAAATTGGTGGACGCGGAACCGTTCTGGCAGCCAGAGTCTTTGTCATTGGCTGCCTCCGACAATATGATATCCGGTGAAGAAGTCAATTCGAGCGATTGCAAAATATTGGAAGTTTCAGTTGGTAATTTAGTATCAACGACCGACATTTTACGTCCACGCGAAGGACGACATTTCATCTTATACAAAATAAATAAACAAAACAGTAAAATGGCTCCTCCTAGAAATTCAGCCGTACGTATACCGGTCGTATGATCGTAAGATTTGTAATATTCCTCTTTAATCGATTCCCGTTGTTCCTTAGTTAAAGAGTCGTAAGATGATTTGGTGATTGGATGACTGTACATGTACTTGGAGCAATGGTATCCACAATTAAGTTGGGACGATGGCGCTGGTGATAATGATGGCGTGGACGTCGGTTCTTCACTAGTTAATTCTTCCTCTTCAGTTGTCACTTCTTCCATGGTTTTTTCCCACCTCTGCTAAGCTAGAATTTCGATTCATATATATAGAAATATGAAGTTTTTCTACGTAAAAATGCAATACATCGAGAAGCACGTGACAAGTGATGAGGGCCATTCACATGCGTAAAGCCAATGCGCATAGCTCAAAACTACGGAAATTCTCATTTCTTTACCATCTTTCTAGCTCTCCATCGATTTTTTTTTAACGTTGATTGGTTGAAGATGCTTATAAAAATAATCACAGAAAAACATCCGTGCAAAGTTGCAAACAGGTATATGTGGAGTGTCATGCAAAGTTCAACAACAACATGCAACTCAAAATATACGGCGTGTATGTACACAGTGCAGGAGGAGATAGTCATTGTAAACGTATTTAAAAACTTAAATTATTTCAGCAAAACATATGGTGAAATACTGATTCCTGAATGAAGAATACTTCCCTTCCTTCTCCCACTTGTCTACTCGAGCAAAATTATATATCCTGCATAAAACTTTTCTACAAAAAACATTTCTATCTTAAACATTTCATCAACTTGGTTCAAAAATTTCCATATTTACTTAATGCTTAAGATTAGCAATACAAATAACGAAATATTCTGCAGAAAATACCATGACATATATGGTAGAAAATTTCAAAAGCCATTGCAGCTACGCCAAATAATTATATAAACATATCTAAAATAACCTTAACAACAACGTCTTTTAATCGCTTCAAACCATTACACAACTCTTCCATCGTAAACATTATTAAATGTCAAAAACCTTTTTTATTTAAATCAAATGTGCAAAATAAATCTATCTTTTACTGCTCACATTACATTCAAAGAAATCTCTACGAGTAAAAACAAGCCATCTATCTATCTTTTTGTAACAAATAAATGGTTTCAGCACTTTCTTAATAGCCATTGCTTCAAGTTCAGAGGCATTTGAAAAGAAGATATACTGTACCTCAAAATCAACTTAAGACATTAATAATTTATCATGTTTGAAGAAATCTTAGAGGAATGTACCATAAAATGACGCTTTTAAGTCATTAGGTTTGTTTGATTTTTTTTAGAAAACAGTCAACAACATCGGCCAAGCAATATACTATATGATGTCGAAGCAAAAGTAAGTTATATGAGTATGAAGAGATTTGTTATTTCCCCACCCACATATAAAAGCTAGCGCCATAAATAGGCTTGTAAAAAAAAAAGTTATGTGTTTTCGATCTTCTCCGCTCTCTAAACCTCTTAACCTTATTCCAGTACATTTACATTTTGCATCTTTCCTAAAAGCCCTGCTTGCTATCGACAAAAGAGTCTATTCAATACTCTTTTTCTAAAGACTACATAACGACCGCGAAACAGAATCAATGATTTGCAATAGGTTGCTGCGTTTTGGCTTTTCATATAACTTAGACTTTTTATTAAAGGTAAATCCAAGGCCAGAAAAAAATATGATTTAATTTTCCATCCAAAATTTTATCTTTTCTACGCCGTTTACAAAAAATAAGAAATTGGGTATAAAAAAAATTCTAAATAACAAGCCTTAATTCTCCGTGTCGTAAATATCAATTTGTCACTTTCAGCGTTAACGGCTCACAACGCGACGTTAAGTCTAAATTACGTGTCGTCGCATATAAATTATATTTGAATAATAAGAAAAAAGTATGAACGCAAAAGAAGGCATACATAATGGCAAAAGCAGCGTGTTTATATAGAAGTTGTATGCAAATCTTTACCAAGCTATACATAAAAGAGTGGCGTACCGTATATATCGCACACATGCACACACACAGTATTATTTATTTTCCCAATGGAAGAAGTCTATTATAGTGTTATCACACTGTAGGGAACGTCACGTCAAACAAAGGCACCCGCAGGTCCATCTATCATACGACTTCTAAAACAAAAAGATTCGCATAGGAAAAATAAATAGCTCAAATTCGGGTATGCATCGAAGATGGCTTAATCTGTACTCTACAAACTGCTAACATTTAAACCATCCATCAAAAAAAAACTAATTTAAACCAAAGATAAATATATTACAGCTCTTCCAAACAGCATTTTTAAACGTATATGACATTTATTTCTGGTCTAGCAATAAAACCTATAAAATTCAACTGGCCAAACTGTGAAGTCAAAATCAATACGAAAAACTACGCCCACTAAATTTAGTAAGTGATCTACAATCGTTTCATCTGAACAACGTCTCTGAAAAGTTTCAGCCAAACGTTAAATTTGTCGTCTTACTATTTTCGGTTTCAAAAATAAGCATAACCCAAAATTTGGCTTTTTTAAAGTAAGATAATTTATATTAAATAACTAAATCTGTTTTTAAATTGCCACATTTGCCGGTTATAGGTCTGAATGTAGTTATTTTTTTCATCGTACCGATATCTAAAAACATGAAATTCTTATAACAATTTAAGCATCATTAACTCAACGGGTTTGCATCCCTGGCCATTTCCATAATAACTTATGACAGACGCTTAAATGTCAAACAGTGTTGACATTATCACACCACGACGTTGAAAATGAAAGGTTTTGCTATATTTTCACAATACATGGATTTAGCAACAACAAAAAAATCAAACTGAACGGGTATGTCAACATAAGCCGACAGTCTGTAGTTGGGGAAATCTAGCTTCTTCCACCCTTTTCAATTGTAAAACCAATTTTAAAAATAGCAAAATTACCGTGAGACGACAACTTAAATGTCTCCCATCTACATTATTTTTGTGAATTATTTGCTAAATTCCATGTTGTCATGGCACAACGTCAGAATTGCGTCAAAGTCTCTAGACTCAAAGTCGACATAATAGCTAAAAAAAATACATAAGCATTAAAAAAAATAAAAATACACACAATGCAGGTAATCTCATTTAACACAATACTCAAGTTACTGAAAAACAGGGTAGTAACAAAAATCGTTTAACTATGGAAAATTTAAAATAACTTCCAAACATACACACGTTACCACATCTATACGAAATTTTATTAAAGTCTCTATTCGATGTAAAATTTTATTAACATTTACCACAACCAACGTACTGATTTTGATCTACTAAATTTATCACGTAGAATAAGTAATACTTTGCTAAAACAGGGATTGACGCTTGTCATGTCATAATAAGTGCTTATAATATTACATTAGCATTTTAACTCATAGGTATTGAGTTAAAAAGGTAAGTTATTAATAAGATGGTTACTGTAGAAAAATCGGTGCTATCTGATGATGCTTAATTAGATTACAAAACTCCCCAAAGAGCCTACTGTATAATTGCTCTTCGAAAAAAATTGTTTTATAAATAGCTTATGCAGTAATTGTAAATCGATATAGAGCAACTTATGGGTTTGCTTTTGTACATCTTTTCAAGTGGAGCAATATGTAAGTACAGTAACTGTATAATCAATTATGACATACTATACAGTTATTGTACATTAAACGTGAATTGATCGTTGTGTCTTGCATTAAGCTAATAACTAAACACAAGATACAAAATTAATATTAAAATACAAGTAGAGCAGTTATAATACAGTAACTTATCAAGTAGCATTACAATGGCATATACAGTACTAAATTAAAAATGTTTCGAACCCGTAAGTAAATATACATTTGTAATAAATTCGATTCTAAAAAATTAAAATGAAGTCCTGGATTGCACCACAGTAGAAATAAATATTAAATAACAATCGATTTTTTGGAAAGATATGTACATTTTTGCTTATTACATGTAAACTCATCAAGTTAAGCTATTGAAACAATGTACTGCTTATGAATATGAAATAAAAATAATCTCCCTTAGCAATCATTCGATTAACTTGTTAGACATTAAATTGAGATAAAGTCCATAATAATTATCTCACATGTGTGGCGTTAGGAACTGATTCATTAAAAATGAACAAATCTACTACATTACATCAGTTGCAGCAGAACTGGCCAAAAGAATAGCAGGGCCATAGTAAAAATGTGTTCAACGAACTCAATCGAACAACACCATACCACTAATTTAAAAAATAAACTCTCTTGAAAACTACAAATGCTTCAAATAGAGCCCTAAATTAATGTTTAACTTGTAGTTGTAAATATTGTATGCAACATTTAATTTACCAAAGTTATACACCGGTCCATCTAATTTTCAGGTAATGACGCACAGACATCCCATAAACCCCGAAATAGAAGACAACTCAGTTTATTACATTTATACATTTTATTATCAGAGGACTAAAATGACATCTGAAATCGCCCAAATTCAGCAAATAAAAATAAACGACTCGTACATTTTATTAAAAATAATAGCAATTGTATCGTCAGCTGTCAGCACAAAACAGTGTAATTTATTTTCCCATCGTTTAAGCTAGTCAGACTTACAGGCACACATAAAAGTCGTAAACAAGAGACCCACAAAGCATTCCTAAGGGAGGTCATACAGTGCATCCATTTCCACATGAGCGGACATCGGTTAATCAAGTTAATGAAATTCAGCCAACAAACAACGACATCCATACATAATTTGTAATAATGTTGTGCATGCAAAATGTACGACCTTCACACTTTCTACACAGTACTACACTCATAACTCCCATTTGGGCTTCTGCAATTAGCTAAAACTGCAAAGGCTGTTCCAATTGCAATTTAGTGCTAATTAAGGCGAAAATGTCTAACACGATTTTATAAATTAAATATCACCTAAGCCCATTTGTTTTTCAAGAAAACATTCTCTAGTAGTTACAATATATACAGTTATCTTCGCAAAAATATCTTAAATTCAGCGTAAGGTGCAAAAAAAAAAAACAAATGAAAAATAAGTATTCGACGAATCCATAAAAATGTATTCTATTAAATTAAAATTGGCTAAGCTAAAGGAAAGCAAACTAGGTTTAATATACAGCACATAAAACACAAGTAATAAAAATCTTAACAGCATGAAAGATTTGATCATTGACGTTTTTGAAGGTTAAAAAAATCGTAAAACGACGTGTCAAAAGCAACAATATTATACCGAGAAGCCATCATAAACATCCAAAAAAATATTTCAAATTCTAAGAAATTTAAAACTGTACTGAACTTGAAGATATTGATTGCCAGTCTATCTACCGAACTGCCAGGTCAAATAACGATTACCTTTAAGGAAAATATCACACTGAGGCAAACGACTTCAATTGTTTCCATAGTAAAATTTATCACTGAAAATTCTTGTTAATAATCAAACTACACATCGACCAGCATACGATCAAAATCTAAATTTAATTTCTAGATTTTGCCAAATTGAAAAAAAATTCATACTTAAAACATAGTTTTCTATTGCCAGTTGAATAACAACAAATATACAAATTAATTTATGGCGTATAACCAAGACCTTAGGAATTAAAATTGTTTGGAAAAGGCATTTGCCATGGTCCATGGTACAATTGAGCTAACTTGACACTATTACTCTTACATCAAACATATTAATAAGAACATTACTGCTTCGGCTTCATATCACCCCTCTCAATGAACCATCCGTACTAAAGTCTTGTAATTTATCATACTCTTATTGATAAATTACAGAGTCCTAGAAGAAGAAGACAGAAAATACAGTATAGTTTTTAAAGGCAATGAGAAAGTCGCCGTCTTCACAGCAGGTCACGTGGTAAACATACATATACAAAGCTCTTCAGCTTGTATAAGGCCGAGGCTTTAACTTTCGAGAGAAAAAAAGGATCAGAGTTGGTAAAGCTCTAACAATGCCATATATTATTATTATACATAATACAGAACATAGACACCAGTACAGCAAATCATCAATATACTCTACAGCTGACAAGTAAGGCGCACAAAAATATACAGTAGACAACGACTTCTTCATTCTCAACTTTCAAAGCCTCTCCATTATTCCACCATACAATAATATAATATAGTTTCTTCTCTCACGCGCTTATCAATGCTCGAACACGTTGAACATTTTGAAATATTAACCGGAAACAGATCCACTCTATACAAATTCAGTATGACCCGAAGGCTGATTTACGTGCTACTGCATTAGCTTTACGATTTTATCCATAGGTTTAGAAGATGCTACTCGGTATGCTTAGACTAGAGCTCTAAAAAATTCATAATCCAACCTAAAACCCAGCCTAAGAGTCTAAACACTTTTTCAGATATTTAAATAAATGACGATGGAAAATGTTAAGTGCCAGCACACACAATAATCCGTATGCTGAGTTTATCTTAAACTTATTTTTTCATCTCCCGCAATGTAAATGAGATTTATAAATGCAAGACACCTGTTCGCAAATTTACTTTTTACACATTCAAGTTTATCAGACGCAACAAAAAAAAAACACAGAAAAACCTGCAGGCAATAGTATTAATTCCTTATTTTCACTAAAGATGTTCATCGATTTATGTACATTGTAAATCCAATAACACTAAAATAAAAAATAACAGGTACACAAAAAATGTGCAATGGAGTATGCAACAATACACATTTAATTTTAATAATTTACTTTTACAACATGCAATGTAAAAAACAATTTCATCTGCACTTCCTTTTTATTGTTACTTTTATAATAAACTAAACTAAGCTTTCTATATAATTACTTTCTTCAATTAGCAACTCTTTCAATACTTATTATCATCATGGTTGCTTTTATTTGACTCACTGTAGGGCTGCTCAATTCACTTATTTCAGTCATTGCACACATCACAACTTCCTTTTCTAACATTTCCCAAAGGAAAGATAACTGCGCAACAGTAGCAGCCCGTATACATTTCTAGCAACTAATTCAGCACACAAAAGAAATAAAGCTGTTACGATACTTTCACACATGGATAACTTATTAAAAGACAAAAAACCACGTTGTTACACAATAATATTGTTGCTACAACATAACGGTACAGCAAAGTAAACTAGAGCAACGTCAATTCCAAAATTATTACCAAAATACTTTTAAAACGCTACCGTGTACTTTTTCAACTTCACTTCAATAGTAAATAATTTCGTGCATTTTAAGACTCTATTATTACTCGTGTGATTAATGCTTAAGATCCATATTTGACTGAAAGCTTGATGAAGCACTCGTTGCCACGGAAACCTATCTCCAATATCGTTTCGATCAATCGGATGACCTTAAAGGAGTACCGGGGCTGGACTTGCTAAAAATAATGCATCAACTACTGGCCTACAATTCATTACCATCAGACCAGATAATTAAAGTTTGATAATTATGTGCTAACGACAAATATAGCTTAGTGGAAATGGGGAAGCTGTTGAAAGGTTGTTGTCTACTTTACTGTATACAGTTTGTTACTATATGTACTGCTGCGCTTGCTTAGTTTGAATTGCAATTGAATTCTTGTGAGAATTTGAAAGGCATGAAAAATGTTAATGTAGATTTTTTGGCTTGTGGGGATTTTTTTATTCCCGAAAGATTTCACGGTGGGAAAGACTTTTTCTTTAACGAAATACTGTATAAACGTAAATAGCGAATAAATTTGATCTTGAACTAAATCGCAAAATACAAAAAAAAAAGTAAAAAACAAAACAAAAAAGCATCACGGTAGAGAGAGTCAAGTAAGAAAAAAAAGTAATTTAAACATTTCAAATAGGCTTTTCAAGTAAACCTCAGCTGGGTAAAAATAGATAAATCAATTTTCAAATAGTTCCAGCTAAAAGCCCAGAGACGATGATAATGCATCGTTGTTATTAACTGAAAAGAAGACAAATTTTGATTAATTATGTTTGACAAGCAATTTGCATTCAAATCGAGCAATTCCTGAGGGCGCTAAATACTTTCCTAATATATTAATAATTGACTGCTGAGAAAATTTTTGCTTCAATTTGTTTATAAGGAGAAAATTACTTTTGTACACATACACACACCTAGCAAACACTCACACATCTAATAAATTATTTTCAAGTAAAATCAGAACCCTGAAATGACACTTCAAATTCGACGAAATTTTATGTCTTTTGTTATACTTAATGTAATTTTAAAAAATCTTTTTTTATACAAGTTATTCTTATTTCGCATCTCATTCTCTATTTGTGTTTGAAAATTCAGCCGCTTCGTTAATTTTTCACATGACATCAGTCGTCGTATACTCAATTATTTATCGACCTGACAGCGTATATAAAGTTTAGATATATAAAAAAAAGAAGGACTATGAATTTCTTTCAAAATCTATATAACACAGTACACAGTAGCAGTCCATACAAAGCTTCAACTGAATCACGTGATAGACTGTTTATCTTAAGGCAATGTTTTTTTTGCTACCAGTAAATTCAGCTTAACTTACAGTACTCAATAATTCCATTTACGCCCATCTGTACAATATAAGCTAAATGGTCTCTTAAATACCACGTTGATTTTCATACGCTATCACTTTTTATTGGGTAATTTTGTAATTAAATTGACGTTAGTTTTAATACGCCTGCCCTTCAGTTTGAGTATAGGGCGTTAAGTTAAGGTTAGGTAATCATATAGGTGATAAATATACATTTCAAAAAACCATTCCTTTAATTAAATTACAAGTAAATACGGTGAACTGTTTGCTTAGCTAATTAACTTTTATCAATTTCACTACAAAGCCCATAAACATCAAATAAATAGTCCTATAATTACTGTATTGTCATTACGCAACGTCCAAACCGCTTTAACTATCAATTTTTTATTATAAAACATGGTTGGTTGGCTTAGCAACAGCTAAATATGATTGAAATGAATGACACTTTTATTTAAGAACATCTTAGAAAAATATTTAGCTAAATAATTTTCCAATAACTTAAATTTTTCATTGTCATTACCATGATACTGTTTAGTTTTATATATAAAATTTAAACACACTGCATTAAATTTAATGGATTTAGTCAGTGGAAGAAAAAAAAAGGGAAAAAGCAGTAATTGATTAAATCGATTTCATTAATCGATCGATCAATAAAGTCCATACATATTGCCATCAAAAATTATAACGCCTCGAAATTAAATTAAAACCGTGCAAAAACATCAATACTAAACACAACTACAGGGCAATTTTTTACACCATTAAATAAAGCGTTTTACATTCATTTAACATCGACCTATACTAGCTCTAAAAAACTTACCTTAACTTGCTTTACAAAATTGCCGAGTTTTGCAATACAAACATAGAAAATAAAATACTGTAGCACTCTTTCTCAATTCACATCATCGTCATCATCTGATAGTATCTTGTGATGACACTAATATCCATTTCATCATAATCATTTGATAGCGTTTAACCTTTCACCGTCATAAGATTTGATGTTAAATGCACACATTGAAAAATAAAAAGTAGTGATGTTTTAAACCCATATTTAAACTCTGGCCACGTTGAATTCTACATAAAAGTATGATGAGGTCATCATCATCAGTTGCACGTGTGTTTTCCATAGCAAAGACCCCCATCAACTGCTTCTGGCATCTCTGTGTGTGTGTTTACTCCTCTCCATCTGCCATACGTATATCAGCACCAACAATAAAATAGAGAAGAAAGATGATAAACACTTGTTGGGGCTCTTCTTTCATTCTTTTTTACTCTCCTATACACTCACACCCAAAGCTTTCCATCCAACCAGGCGTGACTAAGCGATAGAGCGCCACCTACCGGATCCAACTGACGTCAACAGACCGACTTTTCTCCTTGTTACTGTAACACTGTTAACGGTAAGTTGTAACCCCGTGGTATGCGCTGCTATTCACTATTGTAATGTAAACCCAATAACATCTATTAGAAGCACCAACTTTTCCGATCGAACTCGCATCTTGCCACATGTATATAATATTGAAAACCAAAATCGATATTTTACGTTTAAGTGTATGTTTAATAACAATTACGGTACACTTGTTGGCATGTGAAACTTTGACAAATGACTCTGAAATCTAGATCAGATATTCAATACACATGTACCGGGCACTGTAAACTTCTGTCCCACGTTTTTAAAGAAAAACAAATGTTTGTTTAACTATAATAAACTGTATACATCGGTGTATAAATATTTTATCACAATGGTTTAGTAACATAAACAAACTAACTAAATTATTAAACACAGTATAATGCTATAATAATAATAATCAACCTAAAATAAAATTGTGACTCATAGTCCGATATGTTTGCATACAAGATTGTACCAAAATTTAAATTTGCACTGTGCAGCAGTTTAATAAAAAAATAATCGAATTAATCTAAATGTGTAGCAAGCAATGAGTCACGTACTAGATTGTGTATTGATGATAACGTGCTCGACGTAGATTGCAACCGCTACTTTTCCCAGTCAACGTGGGCGTAACCCACATACACGGTACCACGTTTACACCGATTTTTAGTAGTATCTACCCGTAAGTCAGGATGGCCGAGGGGTCTAAGGCGCCAGACTCAAGGATTCCAAATCCTTCCGTACGGGGTACGGGTGAATTCTGGTCCACGAATGTGGGCGTGGGTTCAAATCCCACTTCTGACATATTTTTTTTAAAACATAATAATCACATAGCATACTACTGCTCACTATTAAAACCCATAATGTAAAAATTACTATCTTAATCATATCATTTTATAGCGAATAAAAAATCGTGACTGACATGCATGCGTTTATTGGTTTTAGTTTCAAGAGAATAATCGCTCCTCAATTTTTGTCTTATTGCTTCCCAGCTTCCATGCTATTGATCATCATCTATTTTTATTGCTAACCTGCATCATTACATGCACTAAAGTCACTTCAATGTGGATCTGTCTACAGTATTATAAAGAAACAAAGACAATATGCCTATAGTGGAATAAGCGCATTTTTTTATGTAATATTCTGCATACATAAACTCACATAAAGATCATAAAAATGTTATTTATGACGGTTACTCCTTTCTCTTATATTCAACTTAACTCTACGTCAATAAGGGCTGACCTATCTCGTCGTTATGGTAACCCAATTTTAAACAGTATCGTTGTTTGATTTTTTGTTATTCAGGAAAACTAAAAGTTTGTTCCGCCTGATGAAACATGGACTATAAAAACGGCAGTAGAGATATGGATAATGTCATATCCAACGTATACAAGGCTATAATATTTAATAGAATAATGAAGAACAAACAGCCGACTAGTCTAAAATTATTAACTGCCAGCAACGAAGGTCATAGGCGCACACCAATTCGACTGATATTAAGCCAGCGAAACAAACGAAGATGACACAATTTTCGCTCTTCTATTATTTCATCTTCTGAGTAAAGACAATTTAAGCTTTTGAGACAAGACATTTGGTCAAATTTAATACGTTGTCGGCTGTTGTTTGTAATCCAGCGTTTTTTAAAAACAATTTATGTGACTTTTATCGTTGTGAAAAAAAATCATATTAAACCAAATGCATTTTCCATTCAAAACCGCATCGTAACGTTCTTTAAGACGTTTGCTACTGTTTCAGCTTACATTAACGCCAAATGAAGTCAAAATAGCAGCTGCACCAAAAAAAAAGTTTGCCGACGTAAACAACAGTAAACTACTGTTCTAGATAGAGATAAACATCTTCATTTGCTATATTTGGCTGACGAAATGACATCTGCAATGAACTACTGTGCATCAATAACAAAAGACAAAAAAACTCCTCGAAAGATTTCCAGCTATTGTTTAACCACAGCAATGCCAGATTAGCCTTTACAGTTTAAACACAGTAAAAAACGTAATACCGGTACTTGAAAAAAAAATATAAAAAAGCTGTCAACATTCTTAAACAAAAATCAGTTTGTACCGGTATTAAATCACATTCTGGTCATCTAATTAATTATAATAAGTTAATCGATCTAATCTGTTTTTCAAATTTATTCAACTTATAGTAAGTACACTCTTCTGCATTTTTGTTAAACTATTATGACAATTTTCTATATTTAAGCTAATTTTAACGACAAGTGTTAAACCGTTTTTCAAACTTCAAACACATTTTAAGACAGTACTGTGCTAGCCAACCTAAGTACCATACCATTTACACGTATATAATAACTTAGTAATACCGGTTAATTAATGATGTATATTTTTACCGAGTCTCGTCCATCGAATTATAAACTAAACATGCATTATATATTGTTTCCATAAAATTAAAGCCGACTACATTATGAAACCTAATGTTTTTCTAATCATCTTGTTCATACTGTATACGAGTAAATAAAATCGATAAAAGTAAACGCTATTACAATGTTCACATTTCATTTAATTGCGATACCTAAAGGCGTTTTTAACGTTGCCACCGGCTTGCTGTCAGCAAGCTTGTTTACTCATAGAGGACGTAAAATAATTTATGCTCACGTAAATATACAATACAAAGCTTTATTTTACCGATACAATAGCTTAATGATATGTTATTATTCTAGCAAAAGTCCCAAAATACAAGAGTAAAGTAATACTCTCATAAATAAAAGCGTTGCTTTTTCAAATCAATAATTGGGCTATTTCCATGGTGACGGTGACAGTTCAGGTGCATGATTTAAAGACCTCTATACTTCAACATAAGCGTTCAAAACTGCCACCTTTGTAATGACACAAAAGAAATTTAAAGTCTAACTCATACATACACCATATAACGCAAGATCACAATTTCCAAGGATAAAATAATACGCTCGCATGTCAAATTACTGTGAATAGCAATAAAAAAATTGAGATATGGTTTCAATTTGGTAGCTCAAGCGCAAGGACTTACGAAAAACGAAAGAAATAGATCCAAACAAAACATAACAAATAACAATTTTCGATCAACACAAACACAATAGTGCACACCAAGCTGTACAATAACCCAATTTCTATTCAAAATTAAGCTGCATGCCAGTAATATTTATGTTATGTTGATTTAACCAAATATTAAAAAAATTTCCAAATTTCACATATTAAAATGGAGTCCTAAAATAAAAATAAATTTGCATACTTTAATGTACTTTTAAAGCAATAATCGACTTAGCGTTATTGAATGCAATAGCCAGAATCGATCGCCCTTACAACTATTCCATAAAGTTATTATAGATTTAATGTCATCGTTTCTAACCTTTAAAATTGCCAATTTACAGCATTTATAGATGTTCCCAAATACTTAACATTACATGCCTCTCAATAAATTTTGAAACAGCTCTTTATAAGAATGATAATCAAATAATGTGTCTAAATCTTTTATGCAAATAATAAAATAAAATATCCTTAATGTAAGTCTACATATGCTCACTATCGATTTGTACTTAAGCTTTAAAAGATGCTTAATTCAATAGGAAATGTTGCCCAACCGTCTCAAGATTTAAATCAAAGTGCTAAAAGGGTTTTAAGTGCATTCAATGTACGCCATTAACAGATAGCACAATTTTTAATTGTAAAACATTATTCAAAGTCATTTTACATTATACAGTAGTACCTAACAACTAAATTGCTGTTAAATTACAGTAAGTTAGTAATAATAATGTGATGTCTTCTTCAAAGACATTTAAATTTAATATTAGTACTTTTATAAAAACTTTCGTTTAGCAAATTCCCTTAATAGAAAACTTAAATTTGACATTTAATAAACTGAGATGATATAATTAACTGAAGGCATAAAATCAATGAGGCACCATCATAATAACTATAGCTGAAGAAGCTCATCCCATAAAAAAGAAAAGTCAGTAATTGTATACTAAATTGCTTAAGTTAAACTGACACAGAATAGATGAAGAACCGGACTTCCTGCGATCTAATGACTTGGCTGAATCATCACATGCATGGTGACATTATCGATTTTCGGCAGTACCGTATAACAAAAGAACTTGCCAAAGGAAAATGATTTCAATTTTTTTATCTCACATAAAACTTTTTCTCCCTCTCCCTGCAGTGTTTAACTGAAAGTCTTCAACCTACAAAGCAATCAAATTTATCTAGAGCTGTAAACACAGTAGATGTACCGTATGACCTATTTTTTATAGATGATCAAGTTCAAATATCCACGAGACCAAGACTTATCTATTGAAGAATTGTTACACTAAATGTAAGCAATGGTCATAAGATCATATAACATCATTTCAGTGAACAGAATCTTAAACATTTGAAATCGCTATGAAGCGCTTTAAAAGCCTGAAACCATGTAACTAAATTAGAAAGAAGCACAAGTCGCTACATCCCAAAAACAAATTCGCAATATCTTCATTTCTAAAGACATTTACTCGAGAAAATGATATAAGGGGTATTCTTTAATTGATGCTATGTCTCTCTCGTTATACAAGCTGACTACCATATACCAAAAACAAAATAAGACAAATCATCATTATAACTAATTTAATTCAATCTCGTTTTTATTAAAAATAATTAGCAACCCATGAATAGTTTTATATAAATCACCGATGATCTATGAAGTAGCACTATTCAAGGAGATCTCGTGATACCGTAAAGAATTTCCTGTGTACTAAGCTATTATTTTTGTAGGTCATTATTCATCAATAAGAACAGTATTGCATGACCTTAAAAAAATCTTAAATCTGCTTACTTATCAGCGATCATGATTCCTCTTGTAAGTTTTTATAGTTAAATATAAAAGCAAAAAATAATTAGCACCTTCTTGACAATTCTAACATACTGTAGATATCATTATCACTGAAATACAGTCCTATGAATTAACTTCGGAAGTTAAGATTTCAAATACCATATTAATCCCATTTTTAAAACACTTTAATAAAAAAAAAAGACTATAGAAAACAATTCAATTACCTTACGTAATAGCATTTTAACTAGTTCAGTAACACAAATTGATACAAGTTACAGCACTAAAATGTCTGCAAACCAATATTGCACTACAGTTGCCTAATAATTTTTGTATTTAATAAGTTAACGTTCAATTAATATTTCTTATAGTCTTTTAACAGACTATGTTTTGTCGCAATAAACGTTTTAAATTAAGGAAAATACTCGTAAGAATTGTTCACTATCTAAATCCCCAACAATTCAAATGTTAACTTTTAAATATAATTATAACTTTTAAAAAACACCGCAATTAATGCTGACTACAGCAACACTAAAATCTCATCTCCATATTTGGAAAAGTTTGAAAAATTGATGATGTTCGGAAAGATGCTCTTAAATCTTAATTACCCTGGGAATCATAATACAAGTAATAAAGAATATCATTAAACCGATTTTTACAACCAATTGTGAAAACATTATTTTAACGGTAAGAAACTTGTTTATATAGCCGTTTCTTATACTGTACATGTACTGCTTTGGGTACTAAGACAATATAGGTAGCTTCTCACCCAGCATCTTTTTTCGAAAAAAAAAATCACCGCTAAACTTTTCCACCAATCGCTATACAGCGTCCATATCATTTATAAACCCTAAGCAACAACATTGTTCAGCATCAAATTAATACCAAAATCACTCAAGAGCATGCAAAAAAATTAACACGCAAAGAAATTGTAAATTTTTGTTAAGAAAATAACTTCCCCACTAAAATCAATCAAAATATAAATGCTAGGATTGTGGGATTACGTTTCGGGCGCAGTATTAGTATTGTTAACCTGTTGCTTAGGAGTCTATCACATATTTCAAGCAAAAAAAATCAAAGATGCTCGAGAATTCATGTTTAGTAGCCCAGACCTGGGCTTTGTACCACTTATACTATCGAGTGTGGCCACATTTCTATCTGGAATTCTCTTGACCGGATTCCCAGCTGAAACTTATAAAGATGGAGGAACCTACATGCTCATCTCATTGTCGCTGCTACTTCTCATCCCTTTCATCACACACTTTTTTCTACCTGTATTTTTTCGTCTTGGAACCAAAACTGTATTCGAAGTAAGATTTTAAGTTTATTGCCATTGTTATTTTAATAAATATACTTTGTTTTTTATATTAATTCCAGTACTTAGAGTTTAGATTCAATAGAAAAATTCGTATTATATGTTCTGTGATGTTTTCCATTCAAATTGTAAGCATAGCTAATGAAATTTAACCAATAAACAAGCTTTTTAATAATTTTTGTTAAATCATAGACACTGTTTACAGCAGTTGCCATATACGCTCCATCATTAGCACTGCAACAAGGTAAACTATATTGCATTCATAAAACAATAACTTGCCATAAAAACGACCAATTACCAGTTAAGGTTATCTAACGCTGATTTTTAGATAAGAAAGTAGCTCATTGTTTAGCCTTCATAGCAAAACTATAATGGAAAAATGACAAAGTCATAAATTAATATTATTTTGTTGCACCACACATGCATAGTCACCTGCAAATATCATTTAAGCCTTGCTTAAACTAAACAAAAATTAAAATTAGTTTTTAAATACCACAATCCATTATGATTTTTTGGTATATAAATTCATAATAGTTTTAGTAACTGAAAAACGTTAACTAGTAGCATTACACTGTAACTATTAGAAAAGTGACAATAAATTCCCAAATAATTTAATAGAAAGTAATTAAATCAGTCATTTATCACTCAGATAGCATTTATATATACGGCATTCTTTAGCAGAGCACTACTACAGAGCCATATGTTACAACATAAAAAAAAACCCCATTCACAAAATTCATACAGTAAAGTATATGCCAACAGATAATAAATCATGTTTTTTTTTTTCAATAATGCATCTAAAAACTCAAGACATCAACGCCTTAAATATTAAATCATGAAATGGAAATGATTAATAAACTCATAAATCTTTCTTTAAAAATAAAAAGTAAATTGTTTTTTTGCTTTTAGTGACAGGTCTCGACTTTTGGACGTCAGTAGGATCAATTGGAGTAGTGTGCATTCTGTATACAACTCTGGTAAGAAAAATTAATTTAACTGGTTAATAACAAACTCCATACAATAAAGCCTCAATTATCAACAATTATTATGTCTAAATTACAGTAGAACCAATATTAAAAAAACCGGCAACAAGATACTAATTATCTCTGCATTAATCACAGCTGTTAGGCTACCGTGCATTTTAAACACAAAACTCAATTATAAATATGCAAATTGCAGCCCTCAATTTCTGCATAATCACTTATTATGTAGGCAATAAAGCACTGATAATTGCTTTAAAGTGAATGTAAACTGATAGCACCGTAGAGCCGCTACATAATTACACATAAAAATAAAAACAAAACATTTACCGGTACGAACAATACAGACTTAATTGCTATTGTAGGCATCAAAGCCGCTTATAATTATGACACACGAATATTACAGTACAAAATTAAAAGCTCTATAGAAAATTATGCATTAGCAAAAACGTAAGAAAATAATACTACATAATTAACAAACACAAACTTAAGTTACAAACATAAATTCCCAATATTAAAGTGCATGGCCAGTCACATATTGCACAGGAAAATGATACAATAAATAATATTTTGCCTAATTAAACATAATAAACTATGTTTAAGGAACTGTATTGTACCACAACTAATTATTACTTCAATGATCGTGCACGTTGTAATGTACCACAACTAATCATTACTTCAATGATCATGCACGCCGATATTGGTTCTCTCAAATAATTTAACTTTTATATTAATCAGGGTGGAATTAAAGCTGTGATATGGGCAGACGCAGCCCAAGCTGTAGTTATCGTGACAATGATGCTGACTGTAATAATTAAAGGCTGTTATGATGTTGGAGGAATTTCCAAAGTGTGGCATATCGCCAGCGAAGGAAATAAGACTAATATTTTCAAGTATTAATTGCAAACAATGAATTGCAATTTCTTTGAAAACCTTCTAAGTGTTTGTTTTTGTTTAGATTTACTGATGATGGACATTCGTATTATACTTTCTGGACCATGGGCATTGGTTCGACCATTCATTTCTTAGGTTTCCTGGGAAGCAATCAAATGTTAATGCAGCGTTACCTTTCTAACAAAACTTTAAGAGATGCTCGAATGTAAGTCAATATATTGTACTAGTGTAATTAACGAAAACAACATTTTAAAAGTAAATTCTTAGTTGCTTTGTGGGAAGCATGATTGGCAGTTCTTTCGTAGCAGGCATTGCTGCATTTTGCGGTCTGCTTATTTACGCTAAATATCACAACTGCGATCCTATTCGAAGCAACATGGTCACATCTACTGATCAAGTAAGATAACCCTTAAAATAGAGTTAAGTTAGAAATTAAAACGTTTTTTATATTACTGACAGCTAATGGCATTTTATGCTGTTGAAACGCTATCTTTCGGTTATGGCCTTCCAGGAGTTTTTGTTGCTGGAATATTGTGCGCCACAATTAGGTAAACGATTTAAATAAATTATAAATGCTAAGGTAAACCTAATGACAAGTTCATTTATTATTTAGCACCATGTCTTCATGCCTCAATTCCATCTCAGCAGTAATAGTAGAAGATTATATACGATTGTTCAGACCTCACATGACAGATGCAACCGCCATTCGATACTCAAAATTTTTAGGTAAAATCAAATAAATTGCGTACGATGGTTCAATTTATAAAAGTCCTCATTTCAATTTCAGGATTAGCTATTGGTGTTGTATGTATAGGAGCAGTAGCAGTTGCCCAGTCTGTTGGGGGCGTTATGAAAGTAATAACTTTAAAATTATTTTTTTAAAGAAACAACTTTAAAATGTATAAATTTTAGGCTGTTTTCAGTATGGTAGGCATGGTAGGTGGACCAATCTTAGGCATTTTCGCTATTGGAATGCTTCTTCCATGGGCAAATACTATTGTAAGAGTACTAACTTAAAAATTGCAATTGGTATTAATTCTACTATCATAGGGAGCATCTGCTGGATTTGTTACCGGGCTATTAATTACTGGTTGGGCAACTGTAGGTTCTATTATTTCAGGAAGTGGTCCCCCAGCTCCTTATTTACCAGTAGACGGATGTCTTAGAAATGGAACTAATTTTACTTCTCAAATACTTGCAACAAACGACGTCATAATTCAAGATATTTCAAACGAGTAAATTAATTGACCACTTTAGGAAATAAATTAATCAAATGAAAATTTTCTGTAATATTTTCAGACCTTTTGCTCTTTACACATTGTCACCGTTATGGTATGCCAGTTGGTGCTGCTTATCAATGTTCCTCGTTGGAACGATCGTAAGCTTTTTAACTGGTAATTGCATTATACAAACTCAAACAATTACTGTACACGTAAAACATACTAACTGATATTTGCATTAAAATAGGACCACAAAATCCAGAAAAAGTAGACCCACAACTGATATTTCCCATAGTTAGAATGATCATTCGTTCATTATCTCCAACCACACAACAACGTTTAGGTTTCAATCCTCAAACATCTGTTTACTGTCGACCACATCAAATAGAGCAGGTAACAAATTTCAAAATCTAATAAAGTGCTGTAACTAAAATTTCCTATAAAGATTTTTGCATGGCATATAACAAACAAAATAGATAAAAACCAGCTGTTATACACTCTACGCTACTTTATGTGTAACCTTGACTAATATTAATGGCAGCCACAAGATGTTATACTGTCATGAAACCGATATTATAATGATAACTGATTAATCGTGATGATGGCTTTTAATTTTATAGAGCCACGAAGGACGGGAGCTGCAGAAGATTTACGTAAAGAAAACACCAAGAATAAATTATGACGACGAGCATGACAAAGAAAATGACAATATGCTAAACTCCACATGATTATCGTATAATATTACCTCAATTAAATTAGTAAATTTATATCAAAATTGTAATCTATCTTACTCATGGTTTATAAACGTTATCCGAAATGTAAGCTATTATACAATGGCCATATCCAATGTAATACAGTTAAAATGGGATACAATGACAAGGCTGTACTTAACCTTACTATATCCATTAAATCGCAAAATCAACGAAATTGTTGACAGCAAAAATATGATTGATCTATATTTTCTTTATCAGGGGAATACCTTAAAATTCACTGTGATGTACAGCGTAATTAACAGTGGCTTATCTAAGTTTAATTACCTCCATTTCACTTTAATCTTTCCAATTGAAAATCGTTTGGTCGATGTCAAAAACATGGCAATTGTCTGTAAACAAAAAAAAATTCATTTATTTTAGATATCATTGTATAAATAAAGAAATTTTAAATTGAAAATCACGATAAAGTTATCTAAATCGCAGTAAACACTTAAAACACAGTTTATCTGTCAACATACAGTATTGCTTAACATGACATAAATGACGAACAAGTTCAATGTACAATCATTGAATCAAACAAGTCTAAAAGTAAACAATTAGTCATGAACATATTCTAATCTATTAATGTACTGCTCTTAAAACAAGTGATTATATAAACCAACATTATATACAGTAAAATTTGTAAAATTATAAACATTTTGCCACATAAGAAATGACGAGCTCCCGTTTTTAAATAATTGCTCGTAACGGTACAAGTGGTATAACTTACAAGTAGACCTTGGGGAAATTGAAAAATATGAAGAAGAGGAACCTTGACTTAAGATGAAGACTAGTGATATAAATTTGGCATTTTTATGAATTTCCAAGTCAAAGAATACAAATAAATAGCCAAATTAAATAATTGGCAACACAGTTTCCAGTCTGTCGAATGGCAAGTTCAAAACGGGCATCATGTAACCAAGTCTGACAGTTTAAAACGCTAAGAATTACTTGAATTCAAGAATCATCGTTTAAAAGGTATATCATTTTCACATACTACTATAGATTAACAGTGTAGTTTTCAGTTCCATTTCTTAATATGTTTTACCAAAAATAATGCAAGTTTAACTAATATTCTGGAATTTATTTCAACAAAATTTACACCAAATACCGTTGTGATGCTGCTGAAAATAACGTCATGGCCAAAATGAGCATTCAGTTACCTATAATGTACAAACTTTCTTACAATAATATACACTTAAGACATTCCGTAAACGTGGATAATAAACATTAAACAAAGTCAACACGTAAATTATGCCTTTACTTGCTTAAAATGCCAATATATTGTACCTACAAACGGTTGCATTTAAAGCCGTTGCTTTCTAATAACAATATTTTTCGTATGCACTTATGTTAACAATTTTAACAGTAATAACCAGAATAAGAAATAGCATTTTGTACTGTCAATAAACCCTAATTCGTACCAGAACAGTGTAGAAACCAATTTAACCTTTAACTAGTGATGTCAATACTAATCATCATCTAACATCACATTGACTAAATGTGGTTCTGAAACTGTGAAACATGAAAATGAAATCATAACATGAAAGTCAACATTAATAAACATCAACGTCGTTAAGATTTAAGAATATTGTCGTCGCATAAATTTAAAAGAAAAACCGAAACAATATTTGACAAGTTGCAAGATAAAAAGTCTTTTAGCAATAAAAACCTTACAACACCTTAGCTTCGTTTTCCTGTGACATTTGGTATTAATGTACTGCAAGTTAAAATACAGATGACTTGAGACAAGTGATAAGTAAACAACATTTTTTGAAACATACTTCATTAAAAATATTTATATTATTTGATGGATAATACGACCACTACCAAATGACATAAAAATATATGTAATTCTACGTACCAATAATAGAGCATGTACTGTACATTACTTGAGTTTCAGAAACAGTTTAAAATTCTTCAACAACGACTGGCAAAATTATTTTATTGTAATATAGCCGATACAATGCTCTTACCTGTTGAAATTCTGAATAACCTTAAAGAGAAAGTAGAGATAGCTTATTTTTGAGAGTTGGTAGGAAAATCAGTCTATAAAATACAAAAATAAAATTGTAATCGTTTATAATAAATTCATTACCGTAAATATAAAACATCACAATGTAAAAGTCGGTATAAGTTAATACAGCTCACCAATGCGCAGAATATTCTTATGCAGTTTTTAAGTTTACGATCAATATTACGTTGTTTTTAAATCTTCAGCTGACTGTAATCACAACAAACAATACGAGATTACGCACTATTTAAAAACAATGTTAACAAATAATTTTGCCAGTCGTAAGCATCAAATAATACTGTGTGTTAGCTAAATTTAATACCAACGATTTTTTTTTAAACTGACACAAATAATTATAATGGTTTTATAGCATTATTAATTTCACAGAAACACAAATGTGGTGGCAACAATTTGAAGTGATATCGGTATTTAAAACCCAGAAAATATCTTAATTCCTTAATGTTGACAAAATTGTTACGCTTCCGTATCTTACTATACTGTATGGCGCAGCGGTTGTCAATTGCGCAGCATTTTGCAGTGCAACAATATTTTCTGACTCATTTTTAAAATACTCAGTTTTTAATGCTGTATTGCTTATCGAAAGTTCCAATTATTATGATGATAAAGTATTTAAACTTCCATTATTATACATTACCCAATTTTGACACACAAAATGAACAATAGACATTGTGCTGTAACCACACATTGTAATAATGCACAAGGTCAGTAGCAGCAGCTTAAAGAATATCAAGATTAAATTCAGATGGCGTTGCCGCATTATATAGAAATCGATTATACGATGGAAAAAAGAAGTAAACATACTCGTATGCAGTAAATTTTATTACATACAGTGCATTCCTCCTGCAGTTTAATCATTGCAGTATTATAGTAGTTTGACCTTCTAAAATGTCAGAACCTCTCATTAAAACATTTACATTTCTAAAACTTGAAATAAAAAACGTTTCCTAATATTAACTCTGGTCAATACAGTTTATAAAAAAAAGTTTCTAAAATGCATTAAGCCTCATTTACAAAATTTAATTGTAAATAAACGATTAGCTATGCCATAATGCCAGTCATTAATTCAATTGGTTAAACAGTTCATACTAATTAATATACTGTACAGCGTAGTTACTCTGTAAAGTTGCAAGCAATAAATTTAGAAACATAACTTATAAAAAAAAATCATTATAAATGCTTCCCTCCAGCACATTTTCACTTCTCCTTTCAAAAAAATGAAGATAAACAACATTTCAGCGTATAAAAAATAGGAGTACTACATGACCTGTCGTCTAACTCTAAAAAAAGATAACTTAAAAAAAAAAAATAAATAATTGCAAGTGTCATTTAATAACAGCAACAAGAGGCTATGAACAACAATAACCTGAAAAGTGCATTGGTATCCCATAGGTTAGATTATATTATATATTATTTGGCTTTCAGATAACCCCAGTTGATAAGCAAGAACTACTAAGAGTAACAAGTTTGTTCAAAGTACATTTATAAGTTATACAGAGACTTGATAGAAACTCATTAATTGAATTTCGATCAGTTAGAGTTTTACTTCTGTCAATGTGGAACACGTTATTGTTCCTCTCAAGTAACCATCAACTAAACTGTTAGCAACACTAATAGCCATCTTACTACTTTTCAGCTAAAATAAGAAAAGAAAAAAAAATGAAAAATAAAAATACAGATAAACGCTCGGTGCCACCTGGATACCAGCTAGTTCCACCGGATGGAGGATATGGATGGGTTATGGTTGGTTGTGCAGTTGCAGTAGGAATGATAACAGCAATTCCAATACTAGCCATAGGATTACTACTACCAGAAATCATTCAAAAAACTGGAACTACAACTGCTATAGCATCATGGATACCATCCACTGCTTTTTCGTCTGGCTTGATAATAGGTAAGTTCCAAACACTGACTAATATTAAACAGTCTCTTGCAATATAATCCATCTTAGTCTTGTGGATAACCAATAGTTGTTACTGAATATACTGCGATGCTTCTTCAAAATCAGAACTACATTTTTCAATAAACTTTTTGAAGATTAAAATGATTTAATATATTTGATGCTACGCAGTTAATCATATCAAATGTTTATTTTCAAAATTGCTGTCAAATTAAATCAAGGTCAAATAATACTACATGCAATTTTGTTTTAATAGTGTAATACCATCTGCAATACTTTAGTTAATATAAACAATATATCCAGTACAATATTTTTTTTATTTATCAGCTCCAGCTAACGTATTATTTATGGAAAAGTTTTCTTATCGAGCATCAGCTGTTATTGGAGGCACTGTTATGACATTGGGTCTTTCATTATGTTATTTTGCCACCAATATTGGTATATTATTTGTCACCTTTGGAATATTATTTGGTAATACTAAAACATTTTGCTACTGATATAATGATAACTCATAATAATGTACGAGTAACTATAGGTATTGGTTATGGCATATCAAGCAATGCAACAACTCTGATTTTAAATCAATATTTTACAAGACGATATGGCCAGGCAATTGGTTACGTGATGGCCAGTCACTCATTATCCAGACTTATATTTGCACCTTTAGTGGAGTTAATGATTGAGCGTTACGAGTACCAAGGAGTATTTCTAATTTTAGGAGGAATAACTGCAAACTGCATTGTTGTATCAATACTAATTCACCCAGCAACACCTCACTATAAATTAAAGCCAATTGAAAAACCAAACGTGGACAATAAAGGCAATGATAAACACGTTGAAAAAACTTTAATAAAACCATTACAACCAGTAGAAACACCAGCAGAATCAGCAACTAGTTCCTGCTGGAATTGGTGCACAAATGGACCATTCAAATCGTTACATTTCGAACAGCTAAAACAGCCAATCTTTTACTTGCTATTTATTTCCAATCTAACTCTTTTTATATTGGCTGTATACGTTACTGTGTTTATGCCATCGCTTTTATTAGAAAATGGGTTTACTTCAATGCAAGCAGCAATGGTCATGTCGTTCAGAGCTGGTGGTGAAATCATTGGACGTATATGCATCCCTTGGCTACAGTCTCAATTTCAACTGGATGTGGTAGTATTTTATATTATCGTATGTGCAATTATGGCTGCTTTCCTGACAAGTAAATATCATTGTTAATTATTTTTTATGCCGGAAAAGTTATGCTGATTCATTTTTCTATTTAAGTCGTCGTGTTTATTAATAATTTCGTGCTCGTCAATATTCTGACAACATGCATCGGTATAATAAGTGGAGGTATAATTGGGCTGAATATTATGATGATTGCCCAAATTGTAGGACTGAGAAAAATGGGAGCTACATATAGTCTCCTTATGTTTCTAAATGGATTCATTTCGTTAGGCTTTGGTCCTTTAATTGGTAAAAATTAAGACACTAAAACGTGTAAAACAAACTTCTAATAATTGAAACAATTTTATTGCAGGCTTTCTTCGTGATGAGCTGGGTTCGTTTTCGATTTGTTTCTATGTATTATCTGGAACTTTACTGTTCAATTCTATTCTATGGATGCTTAAGCCGCTCATTTTTCCTACAACTGGTACAGCAAAATCTCCAATTACTCATCGTAACTCAAGTGCAACATAACTGTTAACGGCTATCAAGTTTTAAACGTTTTAGTAAATCAATCACTTTTTAGCCATCATTAGCACTATTAATGATTGGGATTTCAACCGATGTACAATAAGAACAACGACAAGACATACCGGGTAGATAATTAATTTTCTACTTCAAAATACTAAGTTAGTTCATAATAAATAGTACTGACTATAACAGTTAATATTATTCAATTAAACCAACATTCCTAAAGAAGCTAAACCAATAAAAATATTAAGAGGGTTTTTGAAAATACAATAAATGTATTCAGTAATTCATGTTTTGTGGAATTAATGATCAAGATAAAAGATTCTACTCTTATTAGTTGCCATGACTGTATACAGGACGTTTAGTCAGAGAATTTACAGTAATCGTGAGGCTCTAAAATAAACAAGCAGGTACTACATATTACAAAAGAGTTTTCAAACTATTTCTGTATAAACTGATTAAAATATTTATTAAACACTGCTTATGTTTCACTGCTTGTATTAAATCAACCATAAAATCTCTCTTGAAATTACTACCGGTATTGAGTACGTTTTCCTTTCAAGGCAGATTTTGGGGATACAGAGTCTCGAGATTTACCGTTTCAACTATCATGGCCGCCTCGCGAGCCTTCATTGTCAAAAACAATCACTTGACTGTTTTTAATATCACTTATTAAATAAGTTACAACACATACTAACCTGTTTTATTCCGTTGACATTATATGGATCTCTTGAAAAATAAACATACCGGTAATTGATACGATTGCCTTCATAAGTTGTGATATGATTTGATTAGAATCGACAAGTCCGATGACACTTGACGCGTCGTTCACAAAATATTTTAACACAATCTTTTTAAACAGAAGTTATATAAATCCGCGCACTAAACTGCGATATATATCACAAATCTAATAATACAAAATGTTCATAAGTATTTACAGTAAGTTGAAAAACTTCCGAAACTTTTGAAATCACAAACGCGTGCCCGTACTATAGATAACCAGTTAATTCGTTTACCGCCTTTGTAGTAATTTGCGATTCATAAAGAAATTCAACCGGAAATAATGAACAACGTTCCTTTACAACTAACGGTAACGTACAGTAAAATATAGCCACTAAGTAGCAGTAATAGTTATTCGTTATCAAATAAATAGAAATCGTTGAAATGTTTTCTATAAAAAAATGTAATGTGGTTTTTTATAGTTGTATAATTAGAGTTCTAAAAAAAAATTCTCGCCGAAGTTTCATCTATGGAGTATGGACTTTTACAGTAGATAAATACTGCACACTTTCAAAGTTTTCAGAAATCGCGCCCTAAAGTCACTGACGATTCTTTATGAGCGCCCTCTTTGAGTTATTGAGTAGATTTGCATTTACAATATTGATTACTCAAAGGCTCAAAGAAGCGCCCATAAGAAATCGTCAAATGACTTTTGAGAGATGATTACTGAAAACTTCGAAAGTGTGCAGCCCCTGTATATAATACTGAAGAAGTCCATACTTTAACTTACGAGATTTTTACTTATTTCTTGTTCAAATCATTACAAAACTACAATGTTTATGTTCAAGGAGAACTTTAACCAATAGAAAATTTAACAAACATTTTAAATAATTGGCAAATTTATTTTCGCAATTCCCAAAACTGAATTTTATGCCAAAAAAAAGTGATTTTAACCAACACCATAATTTTATCAAATGACTAGTAAAATCAAATCAAAAGGACTTCTGTAATATTTAGAAACAGTGAGGAATGTACAAAATATTACGAGCGAAAGAGTCACCTTCCAGCTTCATTTTAAACTAATATCAAAGCAAAGCCGTTATAACTGGGAAATTATTACTACTGTATACATACAAATAAACTGTCAAAAATTACGACCAGTAACTGTTAATCGACTTGAATAACTAACTTGTTGTATAATAAGACTGTTAATACTAAACTTAAAGCGTAATTACCAATAAACCGCAAGATTTCTAAAATTACAAAAGTTTTTTTAGATGAAAATGTATTATCGAATAGAATTCAAAATAGAATGAACATACGTGTTTTACAACTGAAACGCATAACATGAAATTATGTGCAAACGAAATAAATATGCGATGCTAAATCTGCATAAGCTTGTTAATCAGGTGACTCAAAAGAACTCCTCGAAAAAAATGTCAACCATTCGATGGTCAAAGTAAATATGGTATTCAAAATATTTTTGGTCTTTCATTTTGTATTTTGTAAAGCACTTGATAACCTAAAGTTAAAACAACAATATTAGCTACAATGTCGACTTCTAATTAACAATACAAATCAACTTTACCAATCCATTGCTTGATCTAAGCCTTCTCCTCTAATAGCTGACGTTTTAAAAATTTGAAATGTTCTCGTTTTCAGAGCATCCAATCCTAAACAATGATGAACTTCAGATACAGACATGGCACCAGCCACATCCTGCTTGTTGGCCAAAACAACTAGAATGGCTTTCTTAAGCTCTTCTTCCTATTAAAAGATTATTAATCCAAATGTTATATAATATATAAATGTTTTTAAGAAGAAAACTGCTGACTATATGAAGTTATACTCCTAAAAATAATCTTATTTTTATCTTACTATCAACTTTAAACCTAAAAAACTTGAATTTCATCATTAAAGTAGATTTTGTATTGTGCCCACCTCTAACATAGAAACTAACTCCTGTTTTGAAATTCCAATTCGATCTCTATCAACACTGTCAACTACATAAATAATGGCATCTGTGTTGGAGTAGTAACACCTCCAATAAGGTCTACAAATGACAGAAATACATTAATATTATAGTTAATTACGTTTTTTTCATATTCATTTACCGTATACTTGTTTGCCCTCCTAAATCCCAAACTTGAAATTTTAGATTTTTATAAGTCACTTCTTCAACGTTAAATCCAATGGCTAAAGTTACAAAACTGTATTAAAAAAACTGCGCCACAGATTGCTTATTAAATGATTTGTTACTTGGAATCGTAGTCACCACTTCTCCAACTTGTAACCTGTATAAAATAGTAGTTTTACCAGCTCCATCGAGTCCCAGGATTAGTATTCGCATCTCTTTGCTTCCAAAAAGATTACGAAAATAACTCATAAGTCCACCTAAAAATAAGATTAATATATATTTAGTAATTTCCTGCATGTAGTCACTCTGAATGCTGCGTTGCTGACCCAAATCGTATTAAACGTAATAGTACAACACAAAAGAGTTACTGTATGTGTGGCAAATGCTTTTATACATGATAAAATGCACGATAAAATGATAAGATGACATAAATGAGCTAACAACGTTTATAATTTAACACACAATAGCAGTGTGCATAATATAATTGTTTACAGAAAAAGCTTACAACAGAGGAAGAAATCTAAAACTCATAGAACTTGACGAGATAACAAAATTCAAAACAATGCAGTACGTACATTAGTTTTGAATTACAGTGTAGATTTAATTGCAGCATTCCAAATTTTGAATTATTTCAGAATGTTAATGAAACAGAAAGAACACAAATCGACAAATTGAAACTTATCGCAAGCTTATAAACAAAATAAGTTAAATTTTGTAGAAAATTATACAGCTAAAACTCCATTCGGCACAAAGTACTGTTCATGAACAGTGTAGTACCGGATAAGATTTTGACAGCATATGAATAAGAACATCATCAAGGTTTTAATATAAAAAGCTTCAAACAACCATCTGGTATTTTATCTCTATTATAACAAGAATAATAAATAATTATTAAAACAATTACCCATGATCGGCGTTTAATTATTATGAAAGAAAGTAGTGATCTGTAAAAATTGATTTGGCAAGCCCACTCTAGATCAACGTGGATCAAAAGCAATGCGCATGCGTCCTAAAGTAAGATTACCCGAATATACGTTAGAGGACACTAGTAAAGTTAGAACATATTTTATTTTACTTACCGTAGTGAACTTTGCCTTTAATAATTCGCTTTTAACAACAAGCCCTCACATGGCTTTGATGAAATCCGGAGGGAGTTTATAGCAAAAAATGAAGTTGTTTTTATGTATAGTATATTTAAACGTGGATTCCTTTTCACTGTATAGCAAATAAGACGTTGCTTTTATGTATAGTAGATTCAAACTTTGATCCCTTTTCACTGTTAATAAAGGTCAATTGTTGAGCACTAGTTGTGAAATATAAATTATTTGGATATGTTCTTGATCTTTTGGTGATCTCATTAAAATCAGATGATTGGGATGGGTGAAAATAATCAAAATACTTATTTTTAAATTCTTCAATCATCACTTTTTACTGGTTTTTAAGGTACTTTACTGAATTGTATGCATGACCCATTCATATTATGTGTGATATATGTGTATTTTTTTAGGTATCAATACTAATTATACCTATTGATAAAAGCTTCCTTCATCATTTTGTCACATCAGTGTTACTTAAAGGCGGATACTGCATTGCGATATTTGTCACGGGTACTGATTTTCAATAGCAAATATTCACTAGTTCAGTCAACATCATTGTAATGATTTTGCAAGTTGTTAAGTAAAGTTTTAAAGCTTTTTTTTCTTCATTTATTGGCTCTGTCATTGGTATTGCATGCTCACTTGTCTTCTTCAGCCAGTTCATGCTAGTGTAAGTGAACTAGGTAGATGTGCTTTGCATTTTAAGTTGAGTAATAAAAAAACTAGCTATATAAACTTAAATCTAGTAAAGGTTAAAGTTATTGCAGTTCATTTATCTCTTTTGAGAAGCTTTACCTTGTCCTGCTTTGTTTCGTGAAAGTTGTTTTTGCAAGTTTATATTGTTCACTGTGCTTGAAGCTTCGTTTTGGAAAGTGAAAATAAAATTCATCATGTTAAGGTATGGCTTAATTTTCATACTGTATTAATTCTATTAAGTTTTAAAAAGTTTTTTTCTGTTAAAATAGTTGTTGGTATAGTGATCTTTATATGCAAAATTCATTTATTTTATGCTGCTTAAATAGTTAAAATGGCTTTGCATGTCGCATTATTGCATCGTGCGTTTACATCATAGTTTTAAATCTACTGTACGATTATTGATTGAGTGAGAAGTTAATTGAGACAAAACTGCTAACTATTTATATTGGCAGTTAAACGATAACTTAATTTAAATGTTAACAGGATTACAAATATCCTGGGGAACCGGTTTAAGTATTGTCACATTCAGGCCTTGAACACTACGTTCGATGTTGCGAGTCAGATCAAACAATGCAACTTATAATATCAATTTAGTTTTGAATCAACAAAAAATTAATTTTCCTAGTGTTGTTTAGTCTATATAATTATACTTTTTCGGTATGATATGCTGTATTCGTATCAAAACTGGTAAAACACTATACTTAAAGTTATAGTCAATTTAACGTTCTGTATAAAAGTTTAAATAAATTTACAACTTTTTAATATATTAATATAATATTATTACAATAGTCCTTTATGGAATTAAAAATTTCTATACGTTACCAAAATTATCTCCTGAGTGAGAATAAATGATCTTTGAAGTTAATAATTACAAAAACTTAATAAATGTAGTATAAAAGTATCAGTTGGTTACTTGTTGGAATATGCGTTTAAAAGGAGCATAGAGAGCAAATAATTTAAATGATAATTTTAAACTGCAACAATAAATTCACATTATTAAATAATTTAAAGATGTATCATTTTATGTGTGCAAATAGCAAAACTAAATTCATAAATAGACTCGTTTATTAGCAAACGTTTTTGCGAATGGCCACTGGTCAGTGTAACTAGAAAATATATTAAAGTTTAGATTTAGAGACATAATTCATGGATTTAAATTTTTATAATAAACCTACGTGTTCATACTATACCGGTAGTATTAAAATTTGTCTGTTTCAATACTTGGACTTGTTAAATTTAATATTTTGCTTGTTATTTAGTGGTACCGTACTTAATGCTTTTTCAATGATGATATTTTGTTGTAAGTATTGTGCTTACGTAACGATACATCATTTGACATTATTTACAAATAAATGACACGTGAATCATAATAATGTGACATTGTAGGTTATCATTTGACTCATGTTAGCAACAATCATTCTTAATAAACTACATAATGCTACACAACAGTCATTTTAGTACGGTGCAATAATAATTAATGCAAGCGTTTAATTACAGCTCGTTTAAGAAATACAACTTTAACAAATTATCAATATTAGTTGAATTAAAATCGACGTCACGTTAAATAAAATGCGCTTTTTATTTGTTGCCCACGCAATTTATTTGACGTGTGCCAAATAGGTTTATAAACAAGTTGTTGCAGCTGCACTTTATTTCAGTTGCAGCTGAGGTATCAGAAGAATTGCATCAAATTTTATAAGTTTTATTCACCGCAAGTTCATTTAGTACATTTTGTAAAATAATTATTATTAATATTAGCTATTTGTATGCTTTTGTTTTGTTTATCGGTGTTTTGTTTAATTTCCACACCCCTTGGCAACCATCTCTTATCTAAAATTTATTTCAGAGAATTTATTGGTGACGTTTAGTACAGTAGAAACACCATATGTGCAATAATATCAATCAAATGTTGCAGCTTTAATTTTATCATAAACATTAACTTGTCGCTTGGCATTGTGATTGTACACGAACATTAATATGTGTTTGTTTTTTTTTACTTTTCAGAATTATAAACACTAGGATTATATTTTTAATCGGTAAGAAATTTTTTATTCAATTTTTACAACTTCTCTAATTAATATTAATTTTTTTTAAACAGTTTGTGGATTAATAATGGCAAGTCAGAGCTGTCAAAGTAACTTGCAACATGCCGATTTAGTTTCCAATTTGGCAGATGGAAACTTACAATTTGCTTTGGATCTTTACAAGGTTTGACAAATAAGTTATTTTTACTTTTAATTTACACGCACAATTGAATGTTTAATGAGCACAATAGTCGAATATATTATTATAGCTGCTATTACAATGCATGACAAGTTGAAAACGTAGGTAATGATTGGGTGTTTAGCATGTGGTTTGATCATAATTTTCTATTCAATTTTATGCAAGTAATGCCACACAGCATGTGATTTGCAATCACTCCTAAATTTGTAATCAAGATAATAGAGATTATATTCATTATTATACTCATGGTTAGGGATTTGGAATCAAAGCTGGAGATGGAAATTTATTTTTCTCTCCTTTGTCAATTGCTGTGGCTTTGGCAATGGTCAGAGCTGGGACCAAAGGAGATACTTTAATTGAACTGACCAAAGCTCTTGGTTTGAACAACTTTGAATGTGAAGCTGATATTAACGCAGCTATGGGTGAACTTCTTCATTCTCTCAACACAAATACTGCAGCTACTCTTCTGCTGGCAAATAAAGTTTACGTTCAAAATTCCTTTAACGTTCGAGATGAATATTTGAAAATTTTGCAAGAAAATTACGAGACATCCGTGGAAACCACTGATTTTGTTAGCAATCCACTGTTAGCCAGCCAACAAATAAACAGCTGGGTGGAGAAGCAAACGGCTAATAAAATCCAAAATTTAGTCAGCGAAAGCAGTTTTAATTTTTTCACCCGAATGGTCTTGATCAATGCTGTATATTTCAAAGGGAGTTGGATCAAGCCATTTAAACCAGAAGCTACTAGTGATGACGAATTTTACTACAAGGAGGGTCAATCGATTGTGGTTCCATTTATGCGCATTACGGAGTCGTACCCATTTATTATTAATAGTCAGCTGAAATCAAAAATTGTTGAAATTTCATATGCTGGAGATCGTTTGAGCATGATTATAATATTGCCGGATGAACCATTTGGCCTAGCTGAAGTAGAGACAAAACTGAACCCTGAAGTGTTCCAAAGCATTGTAAAATCTTTGGGCAATTCTAAAAAGATTGTGCTCAAAATTCCAAAATTTAAGTTGGAAATTGGAACCGATTTAATATCGATTCTACACAGTTTAGGGATTAAAAAAGTATTTGACAATGGTCAGGCTGATTTATCTGGCATTTCTGATGATCCAAATTTATATGTTTCATCTGCTATACATAAAGCGTTCGTGGATGTAAACGAAATTGGCACTGAAGCAGCTGCTGCAACGGTTCTTACAATTTCGACTAGAATGCTTGTTCGTCATCCCGAGTTTATTGCCGATCACCCCTTTGCCTTTGCAATTTACGATAAAATAACAAATGAAATTTTGTTTATGGGTCGACTGACCCAGCCAGCTTCTGCTTCTACAGCAGCTAAAGACGAATTATAAATCTTACTCGCATTTATTATTTTACAGTTTATTATACCGTATACGAGTATATTGTTTTTTTTATTAATAACCGACAAAGTATAAGATTTTTAAATGGGTATTATTGTTAGGAAATAATAAAAGTTTATTTCAGTTACTGTCACTGTTTTATTTAACGTGAGACATAATTTATAGAATCGTTTTTATTTACAGTAAAAGTTATGACTTGAAGTCCTTGAGTTAATAAAATCAGTAATGATCGACCTTCAAATTATTTTAACTTTTTAAACTTATTGCTTCATTACAACGAATAATTTTATTACGAATCAATATATTTATTTGCCAATAAAATATATTAAGTTGTTAACAAATAAGCAGTCTAGTTGTCGATTATGAGGTTTCTGCTTTGAATTTTAATAAATACATTGCGGTATTAATAATGTTAAAATATGCAAAGTTGCTCGTATTAATGGGATACAACGCTGTAAGCAATATTAATAGCTTATTTTATTTATTAACAAAACTATTCATGTCATGCAAACTATCAATGTTTTATAAAGGTTTTATGATATGTAAAAACACGAATTACTAGTAACTAGTAATAGAAAAGGTATTCCCAACACCTACGTACGTTTTCAACCAGCTGTACAATAGTGACTATTAATCTATAATAATAATACAATGCAGCATAACAATTATGTCATGTTTTCCATTTCCCAATGCATTATTTTTATTTTTCTAATCATAAATTTTGAATTTTTTATTAGAGATTGGGAAGTGACAATAAAGATGGCAACGTGTTTCTTTCTCCATTCAGTGTGACTGTGGCCCTGGGAATGGTCTTTGATGGTGCTGTAGGAGTAACAGCTGATGAGCTGGCCAAAACCATCGGCCTCAAAAATTTTACTTATCAGAATGATATAAACCTTGCATTCTCCGATGTCTTAACATCATTAGGTGTTGAACCGTCTAATGAAACTACAGTCCAAGACACCAAGCCTTACATTTTAAAATCGGCCAATGGAGTTTTTGTTGAACAAACTGTTAACATTTCTGATGAATACCGTGATGATCTTGTAAATTATTTTTCAACTGATGTTATTCCTTCCGATTTTAAAAACAACTCAGAAAGCGCTAGATTAAATATAAACTCATGGGTATCGGATAAAACTAACAACCAAATTAACAATCTTTTTGCAGAAGGATCAATTTCAAGAGACTCTGTACTCGTTTTGGCCAATGCTATCTATTTTAAGGGAAACTGGGCACAGAAATTTAACCCAAATTTAACGAGAAAGCGCGACTTTTATGCAAATGGTAAAGACCTTGTAAAAACAGACACCATGGTTGTTAGAGATAAATTTCCCTACAAAGAAAGTGATGAACTTCATTGTAAAATTATTGAATTAAGTTACGTTGGGAACCGGTTAGCTATGTATGTAATTTTACCCCATGACAGGGATGGACTTTCAGCATTGGAGCAGAAGCTTACCTCAAACACTTTTAAGTCTTTACGTAATATCACAACTCGACCTAAAACGGTCGTCGTGACCCTTCCTAAATTTAAATTAGATTTGTTAGGCAATGTTGAAACCGCTTTGAAGAAGATGGGTATTAATGAAGCCTTCATACCTGGCAAAGCAAACTTGACTGGTATCTCATCCGAAGCACCACTGTACATTTCCAATATTGTCCATAAAGCGTTTATTGATGTCAATGAAGAAGGCTCTGAAGCTGCTGCAGCCACCGCAGTTGGCATTAACACATTTAGCTTAGAAATTGACGCTGAGTTTACAGCGGATCACCCTTTCTTATTTGCTATCTACGACAAATCTACCGAATTAGTATTGTTTATTGGTCGATTAATTAATCCGGAATGATTTTTTCTTTATGACAACTGATTGGTTTGATAATTTGAACCATATTAAGACAATCGTATGATAACTACTGGTAGGAATAATTACAGAACCAAATATCCCCAATGTGCTCACAAGTTAGCACTTAATTTTTTTTTGTATAAAATTGTATGAAATATCATTTAAAAAGTAAATAAAATGGCTTAGTGTAATGCACATCATTCTTGTTTCATTTTTTATAGTTTTCAAAAACAGATGCATAATTAACAACAATCGATAAAGTTCACATAAATGAAAAAAGTTAACATTTTTCCATCAGGTTAAACTCCCATTTAAAATATAAATATCCTAACTTATGTAATCCGATGTATTCTTAATGTAACCTGAATTAAAAAAAATAGTTTGAAAAAGTGCACTAAGTTATCCGTCTTATTAGCGATTTTTTGGCTAACATGATCTATTTTAATCTAGATTTCATTTCATAGATATTGTAATTTGCATATCTTTAATTTTGATGTTTAATTAATTATTACAGTATTATTATGTAAAAATTACGTAATTTTGTGTCGCCCTGTAGTGTCTGTACGCCTGCGCATTTGTATTAGTCAATTTGCCGGTGTCTTTTCGAGGTGAAGTAAAGGTGATTTGTCTGCGTTTGTTGGAAGAATTTAAAATGATTTTTGGAAATGTCAGGTACAGTAGTTTTGCGATTTTTGTAATTATGATTTATTTATTATAAATTTTATTATTTGAAACAAGTCGTGGCAGTTTGGCTTTGGGAAATGTTTACAAATGTTTGAGCAGGGCTAAGCATACTCTCCCTGATCTGCCTTACGACTTCAATGCTCTGGAACCAGTTATTTCAGCTGAAATTATGAAAATTCATTACACAAAACATCACGCTGCCTATGTTACTAACTTAAATGTAGCTGAAGAAAAGTTGGCCGAAGCACACGCGAAAAGTACAGTATCAAACGTTATTTGGATGTCATCTTTGGTTAATGCAATTGTTTTATACTTTGTACTAGATGACATTAGCGCAATCATTGCCTTGCAACCTGCACTGAAATTTAATGGTGGAGGTCATATTAATCATTCCATATTTTGGAAGAATTTGTCTCCTAAAGGCGGAGAACCAGAAGGCAAGTTTATTTGAAATGTATTCTGGAATAATTACTACACATCTTGCACATCTTTTTTGTCTGCAAAATGATCATTGTTTATGAACTTTAGATCATAAATGCCATGATAATTTTTTAATTGTACATATTTTGTAACTGTAGGTGACTTGTTAGATGCTATAAGAGCTGATTTTGGTTCACTGGAAAATATGAAAACTAATTTGGCTGCTGCCAGCGTTGGAGTACAAGGGTCTGGTTGGGGTTGGTTGGCATTTAATGCTGGCACCAGAAAACTGCAGATAGCTACTTGCGCTAATCAAGATCCATTGCAAGCAACAACTGGTATTTTCTACAGCATTTAATTAATCAATGTTTTATAACTGTTATTATATAACTAATTTTATTGCGCAGGTTTGATTCCATTATTTGGAATTGATGTGTGGGAACATGCTTATTATTTGCAATACAAGAATGTTCGACCAGATTATGTGAAAGCTATTTTTAATGTTGCGAATTGGCATGATATCGCACAGCGCTACAAAAATGCCAGAGGATCTTAATCTCTCCAATGTTTTCTTGAAGTAAAACTTTACCGTTATTATAATTGCATTAACAAAGAGTTTAATGAATTATTACTGATTTCAATAATAAATTTCTATTAGCAGTCTTATATCTTTGCATTTTACTTCGTTTTCTGAGTAAAGTATATTATAATAAGAGGTTGAAGCATTATTGTTGATGCAATTTCAATAAGTTAAATATTTCTACAGTGGACGAATGACATGCACCATACCAAGTCATACGAACTAAGGATTTAATGTAAATGAAGAATGTTTAGGTTGATGGAAAATACACTGTTTTATTCAAAATTTGGACGCAATTTTAATTTTTAAGTAATTGATTGTATTTATACGGCTTTTTAATAAATATAAATTACAAATAATGATTGATCAGGTGCACCAGATCAGGCTCTTTACCATAACCCAACCTTATTTACTTAATTAGATTAATTATTACATTTAATCCAATTATTATTCTTAGTCAAAAATTTATTAAAGTAAATTCTATTGTTATTATTTTATAATAATCACTAAACGATTTCATGAAAAGTTAAAAACTAAATATTATTTGCTGAAGTTTTAAAATTGGCGCTACTTTTACGTAAGAGTTACGAAACGTGAATTAGAGAACGTTACGCCGCATTCCACTCGAGTCGCCCTCTTCTCATGACCCCGTCTCCTGCTGGGCTATCCCTAGGCGTGAATCAGCCAGCTGAGAAGTACTGTATCTTCCGTTCTATTCAAATTATTAACCGTAAAATGTTTGTTGTTGATTATTATTGTGGATGTTGGGAGTAATTACGTATTTGGAGTTATTATTTTCAAGGATTATGTAATGAAGACATAAGCATACAACACCTGTAAAGGGGTTGCGAATGTCGACAAGACTTAGTCTGCAAATGGAGGAATCTCATTCCTTTCAGTGAGTTTTATTCGTAGTGTAATTTTAATAACACTGTACTGTTACCGTGAATATTTTAACATCTTTAATTATCTATTATTTTTAGATATGTCTTGTTTGTTTAATTGAATAAATATTGGCGAAGTTATAGGCAACGTCAGCAAAAAGTATTAATCATTATGAATGTTTATGTTAATAGCATATGGCAGGTCAAATGACTAAATCTTGTGCTCGGAAGGATTAGTCTGGAAATCTTCTAATTTGTTAATATCGTGTTTGGAAAAAAAATTGTGTCTTCGCTATGCCGCGTAAATCGAGGAAAAACTCGTTTCGATCAAAGGTCGCGGAATCAAAACAGGTGCCAGATATTAATTGCGAGAACCGTCGTTTTAGTGATGTTGATAATTCTGAATTAGACGAACAAACTAATGAGTTTGGTGAAAAAATGCTAAATTCTTTAAACGATGCTGCAGATTTTGATGACATTAAATGTGGTGAAATGATGGCAACTTTAGACCAAGGATTGCAAAATGGTTCTTGTGAAGTTGACTATAGAAATGGTCAAATTCATAAAGTTTTTAGTGAACCTCAGACGTTAAACGGCGATAATGAAGTGTTTAATGATGAACTACTAAGTAAAATAGTGCCAACAAATTCTGAAGTAAATGGTGTGTGTTTAGTCAAAGAAAGTACGACTGTAAATGAAGAAACAGCGAGTTTAGACACTGCTAATGTTTCTAGTGATTTAAATGACTCTGAAAGCGATTTAGTCAACTTAACTAATCATATAATGAATGGTATTGACAACTTAAAAGAAATTTCTAATTATGACACGGAAGTTGACACGAGTGGGCCAATTGAATCGGTAACTGAGTGTAACTTAAAAATTAGTTCAAGCTCTCTTCCTCAGACACCACAAACCCAGCATGAACAAGTCAGTGAAATTAAATTGCTTCAAGAAAACTTGAAAAGTCAGCTGGCGGAAATTGCAAGGTAATTAATTTTATACAGTAGAATTGTTGACATAAATGACAAATGTTATTATTGTTATTTAATGATTTTTAGGTTAACAGAAGAAAACGAGCGATTACGTAAAATGAGTGCTAGTTGCGATACAATTCCATTAACAGAGACGACTGTAGAAATATACGAAGTTCAAATGGCTGCTTTAGAAAAAACAATAACTCAGCTTCAGAAGGAAGTCGATCACTATAGAGATAAAATGACAGAACAAGATGAGTTTACCAGGACTACTATTTCTTCCTTGAAAAGGGATCTAACAACTAAACTTGAACAGGTCAGCAAGCAGTTATCTTTCTTGTTTATATTTTGTTTACTAAATCATCATATTTAATCGATTCTATAAACCTAAAATTGTCAACAAATTTCAACGTTAAATATATCAATAGTATACATTGACCTTAAACCTTTTTAAGTGTAGATAAAATGTTGACTTTGACATATGTATTTTTTTCCTACAATACTAAATAAAATAATGCGGTTATTTTGGAGTTTAATAAACTTGTACAGCAAGTAGATTTTGTTTATTTAGAATTTGTCAACTTTTGTAACTCATTGACATAGTTAGAAATTATGTTCAACATAACAAACCAAGTTTTTATCAAGTACTTGTGTTTAAGTTGTTTTTACAACAATAAATATTTAATTTCGTCATATTATAATTTTAAATACATAATGCTAAGTGTAACCAAAATGTATCTTATTTGACATGCATTTGTTTCAGATGTCTAAACAATGCGATGCTAGTGAAAAAGAGAAAGAATCAATGGTTGTGAAATACGCCCTGAGTGAGAAATCAGTATTAACTTTAAAAAAGAATCTCGAAGATTGTGAGAGAAAATTTAAAGAAAGCCTAAGGGAAAAAGAAACTTTAATGGGGAAGATTCGTGCACTTACCAATGACAAAGCTCGACTAAATCAAACGATCGATGCAAAGGTTTAATTTGTTTTTATAAAATATATTTAAAAAAGTATTTGCTGTATTTTTTTTAATTTTTAGACAAGTGAAATTAGCGTGCTTCAACGTGACGCAGAACGTGTTAAAGAAGAGATTACATCTAGAGATATAAAAATAAAATGGGGACAAAATAAATTAAAAACGGAAATGGAAGCGCATAAGGTCAAGCAGAAGGAAATTGATTGACTTACTAAAGGACTATTGGTGTTTCATGTTAAAATTATTTTATTCACAGGAAACCCAAAGCAAATTGGAAAGACTAGAACATAAACTTAAAGAAGCGCGAGAAGAATCATCTCAAATTAGGAGAGACTGTCAAGAAATGATACGAACGTATCAAGAATCTGAAGAAATCAAGTCAAACTCTCTAGATATTCAATTGAAAGAGAAAGAAACCGAGTTAGAATTAGAGAGACAAGAAAAATGCGATCAAGAAGAGGTCGAAATTGTAAAATCTGTGTTGGTGTTGGGAAATTTCTTTATTATCTGTTAATTTTGTCGGTAGGTTTATGTGGTGATGAAGAAAGAACTTGATGGGCTTAAAAAGAAGCATAAAGTTAGCGTTGAAGAGAATAATGCTCTGACACGACAGGTCCAGAACTTAGAACGCGAGCGATTAGAGTATGAAAAGAACCTAAGTCGATTGAAAGAACAGTTGAGCGATGGGCAACAAGAATTGGTCGATATGAATTCTAAATTATCTGAAGCACACAATTTATCGGCGCAAATCGAGAGGTAAAATTGTTAATGTAATGCTAGTAATCGACTTTTTTTAAATAACCAAAATGAATTTTTTGGATATTAGAGAGAAGGAGAAAGTAGCAAGTAGTTGGAGTGAAATAGAAAGGTTGCGTCAAGCGAATGCAGAGTTACAAATTGACATGGAAGCTTGTCGAAGAAAAGAAGGGGAATTACTTGAATTTACTGAAAGACTAACTAGCAAAAACGTTTTCTTAATATCCGAGTTTAACTGTTTAGAAGCAAAGGTATATGCTACTGTAATTTCAACTATGAATTAAAATGAAGTTTAATTAATTTTGTAAATACTAGTATACTGAACAAGGACGAGAACTGGTTTCTCTTCGGAAAAAAGTTGAGGAGTTGGAAACCGCATGCAGTAATCTGGTATTGTACTTATTTTTGATTTTAATAAAGTTACTTGTTAATTACAATTAATGGTTGAAATTACTGTAGGAATCTCAGTTAAATGAGGAGCAGCAGCAACGAAAAGTTGAAACTCAATTACTAGCTCGAAAACTAGCAGAGAAAACTAAAATCGGTTAGTTAGAATTTGTTAAATATTATAACAAATTGTCTATATATTTAAATGCTTTTTAGCCGAATTACTTAATCTCAAAGTTGAAGAGCATAATAACGATAATCAAGTTTTAAAGAAGAAAAGTGCTTTTACAATAAGAGTAAGGTTTTATTTATTATGGGTATGTGGTATTAGGTACAATATTAATTTTTATTTTTGGTAACAGGAATTAACTCGTGAAGTACAAGCACTTCGCCGTCGTTTAGAAACTTACGAAGGTATACGAAATGGCCTGTCTGACGGTCAAAATCTTGGATCAAGGACAAGTTCGACAGGATCTTTGGATAAAATAGCTTTTGCAAATAATGCTCATCAAAGTAGCAGCTGTTCAAGTAAAATGTATTTAGCAACCGATTCAACTGCAGCTCAAGAATCAAAAGTAGCGACTAGCAACTCAGATATTCCATTGGAGCCCTCTCGCCAAGTTCTCATAGAACGAATCGTAAAACTACAGTCGTCACTTGCACGGAAAAACGAAAAGATTGAATTTTTGGAAGAACATGTTAACCAGTTGCTACTAGAAATTCAGCGAAAATCAAAGTATGTTAGAAAATATCATTTTGTTTTGAATAGGGTTACAAGTCAAGTTTAAATTTTTATAGATTAATTCAAAATTATGTAATGAGAGAAGATACTGGAGCTTTAGCGACAAATTCAATGGATCTTAATAAAGTAAGTTAATAAAATAACATATTAATAGTTCTTTTTATCAAACTGGATGATTTATTCAATTATGTATGTTGTTTGCATTGCATTTCCTAAAATTAAGGAATTAAGGGCTAAGGTGAAACATTTATTTAGTTCATAGATATATTTTAAAGATGGTTCAAATCATAATAATAATATTGAATTTTTGTAAAAGGTGGAGTTGGCTAAAAAAGGTGGAATTATGTCTTCGCTTTATTTATCACAAGCAAATGACGATGGTATGACTTTAGAGCTATCTCTAGAAATTTGTCAAAAACTTCAAGCAGTTTTAGAAGATACCCTTTTGAAAAATATAACTTTGAAGGTACACTAGTGATTTTGTTACTTTTTGTATTTACTAACATCTTATTTTTTTTATAGGAAAATATCAAAATTTTAGGGGAAGAAATTGAGCGACTAACACGGGCACATAAGCATCTACGATAATCAAGTTGTAATCAAAATAGTAAGTTTAAGACGTAATGCACGTTATGCGATCATTCCGTATATTGAATTTTATTATTTTTTAAAGTGGATTAATTGAAATTAGCCTACAGTCTATCTGATTATTTTATTATACAATATTTGCGCTGGATTGTTTTTTAAAGTAATATTCACTTGACCAAGACTAAACCGATGACATGACATAACATGACCAATTCTTTTTTTGTCGTTTGACATAAAATATTGTAAACAAGATCGATTCATTGCTATGCTTTCTTGAACCAGCAGCACTTGTTAAAGTTTTACACTGGAAACTATTTATGTTTGATGAGTATTCGGAAAAATGTCTATACAGAATAACGTATTTGGAATGTTTACGATAAATACAGTATATTTGTAATATACCAAGAAATGCGAGACTCAAATGAATTTGTTTGAATGAAAATGTTTCATATCGAGCGCTACATTGAAATGCTCCAATGAAAATGTCAAGGCTGTAGAGCCCCGCCGAAAGCTTAATCTGGACGACCAATGATCGTACGCTGTGTTTAGTTGCTGGTCCTCGGCTGGTATAACTTTTTTCTAAGAAGATCTGCTACCGTATCTATACAAAATGATTCAAAAATCTCTTTTGAATTTAGCATTTGGCAAGGTAAATGAATGAAATTTTTAACTCAAGAAGGATTAATTAAGGTAATTATTTGTAGGGTGGAGTTTATTTGAATGCCTTGAAAATAGGCTTAAGTGGTGCATCGGTTACAGCTACAAGAAATTTTCATAGCAGCGACTCTAAAGCATCGGTAAATTTCATTAAGTCTTGTTTAGTTTTGATTATTTATCAGGTTTTTATGTATTCCTTGTCGTAGAATGCTCCTGAGCTTCGACCTTTGCATAAAATTAAATGCACCCTTATACCTGGTGATGGAGTTGGGCCCGAATTGGTATCAGCTGTTCAAGATGTATTTAAAGCGGCTGGTGTTCCCATTCATTTCGAGCAGTATTTTATGAGGTACTGGTACTGAATATAGTTTTTTTAATCCGTTATCATAACCGAATTGTACATACGTTTGATAGTGAAATGCACCCAAGTTTGAGTGCACCATTAGATGATGTATGCAACTCAATCACACAGAATGGAATTGCTTTAAAAGGTGTTTTGTCTACACCATTTGCTAACTTGCAAGGTGAATTGCAATCGCTTAACATGAGATTAAGGTACAATATAATTATGAATTTTTAAATGTCTTGGTTAATGTGATACAATTATTTGAACAGACAAAAACTGAATCTCTTTGCAAATGTGGTTCATATAAAAAGTCTTCCTGGTTTAAAAACTAGACACACTGACTTAGATTTTACCATTATTCGAGAGCAGACTGAAGGAGAATATAGCGCTTTGGAGCATGAAGTATACTGTGAATATTCAAAAAAATATTTTAAAGTTGCAATAACCGTTAATTTGCAGAGTGTTGAAGGCGTTGTCGAATGCTACAAAATTGTAACCAAAAAGAAATCCGAGCAAATTGCCAAGTTTGCTTTTGATTATGCAACCAAATACGGGCGAAAATGTGTGACTGCCGTTCACAAGGCGAACATAATGAAACTTGGAGATGGGCTGTTTTTAAAAAGCTGCGAAGAAGTAATCACATGTAATTTTTATTGGGAAATTAATCTAAATTCTATTTGATAGATTTCGCACTTGTATCCAAAAATCAAATTCAGAGATATGATTATTGACAACTGTACTATGCAGTTGGTCTCCAAACCGCATCAATTTGATGTGTTAGTAATGCCAAATTTGTATGGAAATATCGTTGACAATTTGGCAGCTGGATTAGTTGGAGGAGCCGGTGTAGTCTCAGGAGCAAGTTACAGTGCTGATAGTGTAGTTTTTGAGCCTGTAAGTTGCATACAAAATTCCATCCGTATAAACTTTAAATTCGATTTTGGATAAATTTTCAGGGTGCAAGACATGCATTTTCTGAAGCTGTTGGAAGAAACGTAGCAAATCCAACTGCAATGCTTCTGTGTGGCTGCAAAATGTTACGGCATGTCAACCTGGATTCGTATGCAGATTTGATAAAAAATGCTTTGCTACACGTTTTAAAGACAGGAAAGGTATGTTCTTTAAGTTTCATACTCTAGATTCTAGACGTTGTATTATATTTGTTTTTTAAATTACGAATTCGCAGTCAATTAATATTTATAACTTGGTATTTTGAAGGTCCGAACAAGAGATTTAGGAGGCTATGCTTCGACAACTGAATTTACATATGCTGTTATTAACAGCCTGAAACATTAATTTACCTGTGAATGTCCCTCTTTTTTTATACCGGTGCATCAAACCAATGCACGAATTTTGTTTTGATTCAATGTTTTGTTGTGTTTCGGAATGCTGAATAATTATGTTAAATTATTTTTTGGTTTTATAATTTATTAAAATTCTAAACATGTTTACTAATTATAATTTATAAGCAAATGATTTAATCAGCGATTTGCTTCTTAATTTCTAAATGTTCTATAATTTTATCTAATTTTTTCATATAACGTTCTTCTTGCGAGTCCAGATGATTTTTTATTTTTCCCCACAATCGATCTTCTAACTCCCTAATAGCCGTATCCACTAATGGCTGAATAATTGCTAGGTTGTCACAACTAGTAAAGAATAAAAGAATTATAGGTGATTTAAATGATTAAAGTTACTCAATATACCTATTAGCAGCGTCTTCTTTAAGCTTTTCACCATCATCTTTAATTTCGTCCTTGCTAATTTCCTTAGTTATGGTTTTCGATTCGATCTGATGAGCTTGGTTAACGTCTGGTGTTTTCAAGGTATTCATCATATTCATAAAAGCAGATAGGAAACCAGGCTGGTTATTTGAAGAGGAGCCATGATTCTGAAGCATTTCTGCTAATCGTTTGGCTTTATCTGACATAGGCAAACCTTCCATTTGCAATTTTGTAACCATTTCAGACATTTTCATGCGTCCATCGCTTATACTCGTGACACAATTCGGTCTAATGTGAAATGATATTCCATATAACCACATGGAATCAGTGTCACGCAATGATACAAACTGAAAATCAAAAAAAATCCAATATTATGTTTAAATGATGCTACAACGGATTCTTCAACTTACTCTCAATTTGCAATTGATTAATGGTTTGTTTAATGTTAGTTCGGTACGATATGCTGCAAAGTCGTCACAATCTGCATCTATGAACGTTGAATTAGCCGTAGTAATATATTCATCGTGATTAGAATATATTTCAATGTGCTTTGCTTCACTAATGACACTGATTTGAAGAACTTCTGATCCCTTTGGTGGAACAAATGCCAACTCTAAGGTATGTTCATTATCATTTAATCGTTTCATGTGTACGCAGTTATTTGCGGTCATAACGTCCAGCACATCAAATCTAATAAAATAACAGTGATTTTTATAATTTAAAAAGATATAATAATACATAAATTATAAATAACAATCAGTTTACTCTGTTTCACTGGCTTGAACCAAATGAATGACATCTTTCAGCTCTCTTCCATTAAATATTTCCCAGGAACATGTAGCACTAAATTCAGCCATTTCGTTAGTACAATATGCTAGTATAATTATCGATAATTTTAAATATAATAAAAGGAAATATTATCCCTGTAAAAAAAGGTAAAATTCAATCATTAAGTTTTTTCGTGTTGCAAAACACACATTTAGTTTACATATATACCACTAGAGGCGTTGGTGTTTGTTTACATCGAATTTTTTTTCTTATGAGAAGTTTTTTTTAAAATACCGGTAATAATAATTATAGTAAATAAAATTATATTAACGTTAAATTAAATAATAAATTTCAAGCAAATTATACGATAAACGCGTTACATATTAATTTTGAGAAAAAAATATGTTTATTTAAACTTCAGATGTTTTTACATTGCCATTGAAATCATTTCACCAAGAAGTAAATTTTTCCAAGCATCTATCTGAAAAATATGAATGTATTTTTTCTTGTTTAACTTTGGTAGAATCACGTGCAAACGGTGCAAAAAAAGAGTCGATCGATCGAGTTTTGATTGCTGCACTATCTCCAGTTTCTTCACCGTCACAGTCTTCCCTACAATCACAATATAAATAAAGAATATTATTTAAAATCAACATGAATGATTTACCAGACAACAGAATGGGCTCGTTTTTCAAGCATTTTATCAGCCGTAGACCAACTAAATCTGACAAACTGAGGATATCCAAAAACAGGATCCAAACCGTTCTCTAAAAACGACTTGGTTGTCGGGTCTAACAATTTGAAAGATGTATATACGTTTCCTAAGTTATATACAAACATGATTTAATTACCTCCTGGATAACCAGATCCCCATGACAATGATTCTTGATCTATATTTTCTTTGAACTTCCAATTACTAACAATATGATCTCTTGCCACCTGAAACAAAAACAAAATTCAATTAAATTGAAATGATCAAAAATAAAACATGCTTCTTCGTTTACGTACAAGTGCATTTGACATTTTTTACTGTTTGATATTATATAAATTGTTTTTATACTGTTTTAATCTTGAACGTAAAATTGAATTTATTAAAAAAGTTGTTATTCAAAATGAAATATTAAGTATGTGAGCATATTTCAATTTCAGATGATTTATTACATGAAACCTAATCAGAATTTTGAAAAATGATTGAAACATCTGAATACATATAAACGCAAAATAACATTTTAACTTAAAATATTTTTTTCAAATATTAAATCTACAGATAAACCTTACAAAAAAAGGTTGGAAACCCTAGTTATGAACTTATTAAATTTCTAATACTGTAGCAGTTCATTCGTTAATAAAAACCATATTGACTGCATGCAATTTCTCTAAAAAATTGTTTATCGAACAAAACAAATAAGATTTTAAAATTCTACTTCATAACATCATACTACTGGTATTATGTCTCAAAAATATAATCGTTTTACCTTTGCACAAATACTAGCAGCGCTAACAATAGGATAAGTCGAATCCGCCTTCTTAGCCACAGTCACATCAGCATCAGGAAATAAATCTTGAAGTTTTTTTTGATATTTTGCTGGGTCTCCAACAGTGTCAACGTAAATCTGACAAAAAAGGAGAAAGATAAACTAAAGTTTTGAGTTCAACGATATTATAGCGCTGTACAGTACCTCCTTCACACAAATTTTCTTCTCAATTAGTTTTTGTACCAATGAAATGGCTGCGTCGTGAGAAATGGCATTGAGGTTGTATTTATGTCTAAAAATGTAAAAGTTAACTTTAAGTTATAATTACTGCAAATTTTAATATAATTTAAAAACCAGTGTCTATACGTTATACTGTACCTCTTAAGCATACTGCAGGAAATGTAATTAGGAGAAATAACATCTACAATCCATCCTATGAAGTCATTTGCTTGTTTAATTTCATCAAACAGTGATTCTCTTTGACTTTCATTTAAAGCTTTTGAGTCTTAAATACAGTGAAGATGACAAGCTTACTTTTAAGATAAAAACAAACGACTATAATATCACTATACCAGCAAACTTTAATGATTTTAATCGTTCTAGTTCGTCTATGGGACAGTAACAAATGCTATAAACCATCGGACCTAATAACATAATAAATTATATAATTACTACTGTACGTTTTCATTGAAAACGGTATAACTTACCCAAAACCGGCCCTCTTCCAGCCTCATCAATACCCAGCATACACGGTTTTTCAGTGGTAATTTGAGGAACATCTGACTCAAATACCTTATTTACACTTACATTTTCAAAGTACGACTTGAATTCCATCTTAATAAATCTAAATACTAATAAATCTTGAATTAAAAACTATTGTATTTCAAACACTAACTTCAACTATCCCGCTATCAGCTGATCGCAAATGGCGCTAAATTCATATCGTCTGCTATCTCTGGGCATATCGTTCGTAAAATGACAACAAACTAACCTAGCTTGACCAAAACAAATATTACTTATATAACATTAAAGTCGGTCTAGTTAGATCGAGTCTACTGGCGTTATGTAATGTATTGGGAGCTGTAGCCTGTATGCCGTTGTAAAATAAAGTGCCGCGCTAAGGAAATGTAAACAATTATTATACAATAGGTTGCATAAATATTAAAAGTTATTAATTTACTTGTATTTAAGCAGTGTTGAAAAGATAAATATTGTTAGATGAAGTGAAATCCATAATGCTATCGTGTAACTGGTAATTCGCCAAGCTTTCAACATGTCAAGTACTGGCAACAGGTTTCGCCATAATTCGGCTTCACGAAAACAGTTAAAAGAGAAAGTTGTACTGATATATGAAGCATTTTTTAAGGTAAAATCCTTTAATTTATCTCTTCATGATTTGTAATTTATTACAATTGTTGTAAAGGGAGAAGACAACTCGCTGGGAAATCCTAACTTTTACGACGAGTTCTTTCTGCTCAAACCAAAACCCAGCTATTTATTAACCCAATTTGAAAAGCTAAATGGAGAGCAACTTTTAGCTTTGAAGGTACTATTAACTTACGTTTACTATTAACTTAATTAACATTGCAATACTAATTTAAACGATAATTAGAATGTTGTCATACAAACAATTGAATGTACTGTATGTGATTGTCATTATCATTTTGGTCAATATCTTTTAAATTTATCAACAATTTAGCATAGGTTTTTGCATTTAAGTTTAATGAAACAATAGAGGGAATTTATGTAGCAGACTGTAAAGTTTGACATTTAATACATCGTAACGATATTTCAGTTGAAAATGAAGAAAGACGCTGAATATCGTCTTTAATAGAATAACAACTGCAATACTGCCGGGATCTAACTTGTGTGTAAACTAGTGGGTGATTTGAAAGGATTGCATGTGCTTCTAGAAGGATTTATATATTATAAGTAATAACAAGGGTATACACCAGTTACTAATGATCTTTGTTTTGGTTTTAGGATAACATCAATTCGCTTTTTTATCATTGCGTAAAAGTTTTGAAGGAAGAAAATCACATCAGAGTAGCAAACGGTTTGCAGGTAGTAATTGTTTTTTGTATTTGCTATTAACTTTGCTAATTTTTATTAACGCTGTAGACTTTGGGTGCTCTAGTCAGAGGAGTTTTTGTGAAATCAAGTGGTGATAATGGATTTGATGTTATTAACATTTTAATTGGGTTTGATGCCGCAGAAGGGCTAATGAAGGTATCAATTTTGTGTTATATAAAATGTTTTAAGTTGGTTTTCACCGTATGTTTTTACAGACTTTGATAGAACATTTGTGCTACTATTTAAATGGGGATCAACTAGAACCCCTTAAACAATTGAGTCTAAAACTTCTTTTGGTCATAGCTACCGTAAGCATTGATGACAAGTAAACTCTTCATAGCTTTATTGATTATTTTCTCTAGGCTACCGATAATGTGAGTCAAAACATGCTTTTGGAATATATTATGATAAATAGTATATTTGAATCAATCATACAGGTAAAACTTGTAATGGATTTATCATGCTGGTTAAACATAAGTATGAAAATCTTTTAATAGCTTTTAGCTGATTGTCAATCGCGACAGCAGCATGGATGTGATGCGGTGCTTCTTTTAACTATTTTAGTAAATTATCGTAAATATGAGGTAAATTTTGAAATTTTTGTAATAACACTGAAAGAGCATATAATTTACACTATTTAATATTTTTAGTCTGCCAATCCCTACGTTGTTAATCTTTCAATTTTAGACAATGAGCTGGCCTTAAATGTAAGTTTTAAACTTAAGTATTATTATATTCGGTACATTAATTATTTTTTAAAATTTTGACAGGGTTATAGTCAAGTGGTGTCTGTTGCATTGGCCGAAATTAACAGGTAATTGTTGTTTTGGACTTTCGTCTAGAATCTAAATTACTTGATTTAGCAACGAATATAAACACGAAACGATTTAACTATGTGATTTTAAGATAGTGTCTTTTATTACTTTAAATTTCTTTCTCAATCAAAGTGGACGTTTACAGGATTCATTTTCATGTTATGTTGTACAATAATCGAGTGATTTGGAATTCTAAATTTTAATTGATCATTCATTTTGACAGTGAATTTATATTATTTGTTTATTTTGCATTAGAGCATACAGTCAAAAACTAACAGAGCCTAAAGGTGGTTTTTTCTCTGCGATAACAAGCATGGTTGGCAATTTATTTGTGGCAGATGATAGTGATTCAAAGATAGCGGCAATAAGGGCAAATGACGCATTACTTCTGGCTCTGTATGAGGCCATCCATTTAAATCGTAACTTCATTGCTACTCTTACACAGGTGCGTGGTATTAATGTTCTTATATGGGAACGTCTGTTTAAAATGACTTGTGTTGTTGTTAGTGCCAATCTGATCGGAGTAGCCCTCCTAGTCCAACAAATTCAAATCTTGCACTTGCTGAAACTAACTCATCCCAAGTTCCATTGCCAGAAATAAATCCGGATCTCAACACAGCTCCTTCAAATCTTCTTTTAACGTTTTTGGAGTATTGCTCGATTATTATGCAGGACACTAAAGGTAAATAGTCGACTAATTTTTGTTTTTCTTTCAATTATCTGAGTGGAATCTTCTTGTGTGCATGGCAACTGACAACATAATCTTAGAGTTTTGTTGGGAAGATTTAAGGGCCTGTGTAATAGTTTGATCTTTTCAACAATGTTATTTACTAGCTTATGAAACGTAGGTTGATTTGACTCATTATTTTAGTTGTCTTGTTGCTATAGTGTAACTTAAAATGCACTTTGCTAAACGATGATGAAAATATTGAATTTTTTCTGGCTTTTCTGTCATGGTACAGTGCCAAGTTAGAGGAGTTATTTATGGAATATTTCCATCTTTAACATCTTAAGTTAAATGATAATTTCTTTCATTATATTCAATTTAAACTTTTAAGTACAGTAATTACAATCTTATGGATCATTTTGAATATATCATTCATTATAGAAAACTTTGTTAGAGAACTGGATCTGTGGGATTTTTCCTGTTTTAAGTACAATATAACTTAAACAAAAGTAACTTAATTTAGCCAAAACATTTTTTGTTAATCTATTGAATTTGAATTTGATTAATTTATTGAATATGAATATTAAATACGAAAATTTAAAAATAATTTTGAAAGGATTACGGAAATCATTTTAATTCGATGTGAACATTGTCCCGGTTTTTTTTTAGATTTTTTAACTAAGCCATAAATAGTGATTAATTTTGTTGGCTATATAATCAGATTTGGGTTTTTTAATAATGTGAATGTATGCAGTACATGAATGTAATTGATGTTTTTTCTTGTTGCAGATGAAGCAAATTGCAATAATGTCAAATTATGCTTCATCATTCTAACATGCATAGCTGAGGTAAGTTTATTCTTAGATGAATCAATAAGCTAAGCAAATTGTCTTTTTGCGTTTCTGTCATGATGAATGTATTTGCCAACTTCCGGTAATTTTAATGTTATCATTTGGCACTCGAAATGAAAATGATTATTGAATTTCCGAGTTGCGTGTTTTTTATTAGAATAAACACTCGTGATTTATCTTGCCAGTCGAAAATTGTTAGGTAAAAAGTTAAGTTAAAGTTGATATTATGGAAACTTATGCAAACTATATTTATTATTACATTATTTTTTTCTTAATAATTTAATTACATATACTGTATAACACTTGTGACTTTGTTATTACAGTATTTGGACTGTAAAACATTTAAAAGGTTTTTGTTTGCAAATTCAAACTTTGGAGGTTACACAAGTAGTTTACAATTTTTATGAAAATATTGAAATCTCATGTTAATAAGAAAATTGAGGTATTTAATGAAAGTGTCTTGAATTTCGAGGTTATTGTATATTTAAACTAGTAATTACTATATTTCTATAAACAATATTCTGGCACAGAAAGTCTATTAATAAGTTAATAACTATAGAAAATTAGGTTTTTTAAATTTACTAAATGGCTGATCTGGTTATTTAATTAAAAACATGACATGAAGCAAACGTTGTTTTGAACATGTTTATTATAAAGCAATTAAAATGTTTTGTAAATTTTTTTGTGTTTTTAGGATCAATATGCTAATTCATTAATGAACGATGCCAATATGGTATTCAGAGTTCAATTGCATCGGATGGTGAGTTTTTCTCTTATGCATGAATAAATAATTTTGATTGAATTTTGCTTTATTATTTACAGCCAATGAGGCATCGCAAAATATTGCCTGATCAAAACTCTCCTTCTCGACCCTTGGCCTGCGCTTTGTTTGGTGAGTTAAAACTATTATTTATTCTTTGCTTTATTTACTGCAAGTCTAAAACATCAAAGCTTTAGAAGTGTACGATTTGAATCGAAAAGATGCAAATTCATTTCTGACAAAAGATTTTTTCATTAAATTCGTGGTATGTTGGCGCGGTTAACTTATTAAAAAATAGATTATTTACCTTAAAGTTTTTTTTATGGTAAAATCTATTTTTTAGAAATATGTTAAGATATATTTTATGTGATGTTTATTGAAGCACTTCTTATTTGACGAGATTTTCTTGAAAAGGGGGCTTATAAAGGGAATTCAATGATAGGGTAGATGCATCCCTATAGCATTGCAATCACACAATGCACTTGTGCATTGACACTTTGCAAATTGAAAGGCGTTATCGTTTTCAATCATCGTTTGTCGCCCTTTTGTTTATTAATACCTACAAATAGTATTGAGCTCAAAATAGCAGGCAGACTACGTTCCGAATGGTTTATTATGTCTGGATTCAATATAAAATTTCTGCATACGCTTTTTTTTGTTTGTGCTGAAGGCGAGAAAATATTGTATGTTGTCATTTACCAGCACAATGTACAGTATAGTATGTACATAATGAATTTGTTTTGGTTGTGCGTTAACTTCTAGGGGAACAAACTAATTATGTTATAACATAACTATAGCAATTTTACTGTCGAACTTGAGGAGGTTTTTGACTATTATGTTGACTGGTATACGAAATTACTTTTATCACCAAATGTTTTTTTACACTCGAGTCACTAAATAAGTTGGTGCTGAAATACAGTAAGATAGATAAATGTACCGGGTGATTTTCTAAATTAAAGAAAATATAAAGGAAAAATCACTAATTATATATAGAAGAATACACTTTAAATAAAAAGTTTAAAAAGATACAGTGATACCTCATAAGTTACAACATTTTTTGTACAATTATTAAAATTTAAGGAGGATTATTTTTGTCTTTAGAAATATTGATCTGTCGTATTGTCGTTATGAATTATGAGAGCAAATTGCTCAAGTCCATTAGGAATTTATTAATTTTTTTTTGTATGGAAAAGTGTGTGCCCTTGAATTTGAAGATAAAGTAGCTCCATAGTCAGTCGATGACACTATGTGGGCATAAAAACGATCTAATAAGAAGAATACAATTTGTAGTGGTGTTCTAAGAATTAATGGCAACTAATATTACTTTTAGTGCATGTTTCTATTTATGAAATTTCTTTGGAACATAAATCTTGATTAGTTTTTTTATCTTCGCAGTGGAATTTGATTCTATTATGATATCTGGAGAAAAGAAAATAATGTTTTTAGTATATGCATTCTTCTGTTGTACATACTGTATATTTCACATTCCAATGTATTATGTTTCTCTAAAAGTTCTTGCCATAATATCTGGAGATGATTGTTTTAGAAATTTAGATCCTTAAAGGTTTCTTTAATTAATGGTAATCTTGATTCGTATTTCTTTTTTATGAAGGAATATTGTCAAAAGGATGGGAAAAAAATGTTTTAGTCCGGTTCATTCGTATTCAAAGAAATTGTTGATTATGTTTTTTTTTTTTTTTTTGGAAGAATAATTATTTGGCACAAAATACAAATAATCATCATTGAAAAAATTTGATTTCTTTATTATGATATAGTTTTGTTAATTTTTTCACTTTGATGCTAATTAATGTTGAAATATTGTCGCTAGAGATACCGAATTTATTACTCAGCAGAACTCAAATAATTAGCATAATTGACTAATGGAAGTTGTATTATGCACCGTTTCTTTGAGCAAATTATTTAGTTACTGAATCACAATTTTAAAGAATTGGCAAAAAGGCAGTTATAAAAAGGAACTTAATTAAAACTTTTAGTCAAATAATAAGTGTTTTTGAAACGAATCAGGGATTCAGTAATAAGGGGAAGGAAGTTTTAATGATATTTTTATGATAATTTGGTGAATTTAACAATCTTTTTGATAGAACTGCACAACAAAATCTTGTATGGCCAATCGAAATGTTTTGAGTTTTTTTAATTTGTTTACTGTACTTGGAAGTTCGATTTGTTTTATCTTGATACTTGTTTTCATCAAAACTATTTATAGTTGGAAAACAGTCGCTTATGTGATTTTGTAAACAGTATTTAAAGTCATGAACAATAACAATAATGAGCTTTGATATTATTTTATTTTTTTATCTAAATAACCATGATATCGATTTTGAGAATTTGATATGAGTATTTGACTTGAAATAAGCTCCACTTATTTTTTAAAACCGATGATATGTATTCGCAAAATATGCTTTTAGTCCATTTTGTCATATAGTTGGGCATAAAAAACAAATATCGAATTCAAACTGCTTAAAGATTCTATTTTTTTAGTAAGATACAGTAGATGTAAGTTATATACAGTAGTTTTTGTCCATAACAACATTTGTTCCTTATGTTAGGCTAAATTTACATCAGTACAACTCTAAAACTAAAGTTTTTATAGCATAATTTGAGGATGTGATCTTGGTCTTCCTGTTTTTCAATAGTATGAGCACCTGGAAATTTTTCAGTTTCCTCACAACTATTTCCGGTGGTTATGGAGATCAATAATGTGCTCTGTTATTTCCGCTGACATTTCCTTATTATTTTGTTACTTTTTCTTAATTTAGTTTACACGTAGATAAGCTAACTTATTTAGTTAACCTTTAGGAAACGCGATATTGCTTGAATCTTGTTTTTATTTTTTTGTTTTGCTTTAGCTTGACATTCAAGATTAAAAGTATTATTAAATTTATCATTATACATTATCGAAAAACCCTTTTGGCTAAAATTTGGAGAGATAAAGTTTTATTTTTTGGTAATATTTAGTGAATAGTAATTACTGTTTTCAAATGCATGTTTTTCCGATTTTTTTACGATTTGTTTTTAAAGTTATTTTCCATTATTCAATGTTGAAAAAAATCTTTCATGCAATATGCCAGTGAGATGTGCTTGCTTAAAAAGATAATGAAAATCAGTTGTGACGGGATGCAACATTTGTGGGTTGCTTTTTGTTTTAACAAAAAATATTTTAATATGCAGTCAAGACTTGCCGTCTTGGAATTTAGTTAAAACGTGAATGAGCATATTTCTGAGCGGAAGTAAAAACAAATATTTATGCTAAACTGCATTTCAATTTGCATATAAGATTATAATTTAATTCATGATTTTATATTGCTGAAATAGACGTTGATAGTAGTTATACAAATGGCACAAGTTTTTATCAAACTTATTTTTTTTTCTATAAAGTTTTTCTTAGTTTCAAATGTACTTGAGAAACAGTTTTAAGTAATTCTTATTGATATTCAGCTAACAAGGCCTTGTTTCAGCGCTTTTTAAATAACTTAGTAACGTTTTTCTAATAACAAATCCAAGTTAATTATCTTCATTTTTTTATTTTAAAAGCTAAAGCTTGACAGATAGAAATTGCAGTGTACAGTATTATAAAAAATGCTAGAAATTTATTTGAGTGCTTTATTAACCAAATTTTGTGTCGTTAAAACTCAATATAATGTTTTTATTATGAAACTTCACTGTATTTTGGATGGTGGAAGAATGTCCTCTAGACTTTTTATAGTGAATAGCTAACCGCCCTTGACGAAATACACTTTATTATCTGAAAACACGGACACTGATGTTGATTGTTAGCAAAGTTTAAATTGTTCATTATAGTGTTAGTGATAACCTGCAACCGCAGGTGATTTCATGTATTCCACTATCATTTTAAAAATCTTCGTTCAAGTGTACAGATGTGGTAAAATAGTAATTTCAATGTTATACCTCGTCAACATATAAATAAAAGTGGTGCCACTTTACGAGACTCCGTTAGTCGTTAATACTGACTTGAAAGTGTCTTACTTTAAAAGTTTATTCGATAACCACTAAAAATGTTTGCGAGATCGATTTGGTACGTTCCGGTCAATAATAACGGTCAAGATACAATATAAGATAAACCGCATAAAATAAGGTTGAAGGGCAAAAACAAAATCGAAATAAAATGTTACGACTATTGTTAAGATGTGGATTTGAAATTGCTTCTTCTTATCGTCTTTAACATAGAAACATTTTAAAAGTCGCATTTATTTTATAGCTTTATCATTTCATATATAAAATATTAAAAAAGATGAGTACCTGGAACTGCAAACACAAAAAATTCACTCATCGTATTCACGTTTGTATCATAAAAAGTCTAAAAGTTTTTTAAAGATATGGTCCTTCTGAATACAAAAGCTAGCTAATTTCATATGGATACAAAAATATCAGCAGTAAAAAAATCAAACGCCCATGGGGACTAACGTTTTCAATACAGTACTGTATATTCAACAACTTGCAGAGAGATCAGAATTTGCACTTTACTATACTAAGTAAACACGACAAAATTTATTTCCTAAAAATCGTGATGTATAGTAATTGAAAGATGTTCATTCAATTAAACCCAAGCTATCGTATGCCTTGATGAACAAGCATTTACTCTGCCTAATTAGACAGAAAATGCAACTTTAGGCTTTAAAGTTGAGCTAACCATTTCTTTTATTTTTCATTCGTTATTCAGTTATACTGTATGCATAACTCCTTGTGTATAAATGTTTGAAAAATATATGCGGTCACAAGACCAATTATCACACCGGTTTTTTCTTGATTTTTATTTAACTTAGAAAAGTTTTGTCAATGTTTATGTCTGTTCTCAGCACAATTAAGCATGTGAAGTGGCTGTAAAATAGATTTTTTCTATCGCTGTACAGAATATACCACGTAACATATAAAAGAAATTATTAAAAGTCACGAATTATCTAACAGACTACAAGAGATGAACTATAATTCTTGGCAGATTTAACTCGTTAAGCTCACTACAAGTAGACTAGCATACTGAAAACGCTATTTTAACTTCCTACACATTTCACGCAATCGCATACATCTACTGTATAATAAATGAGTGTCGGCATGTAATAAAACAATACGCCAGCTATATCTAAAAAATTAATTTCCGCTTTTAGTTTCCTTGTAAGAATTCATTTCCCAGAAATCATATTTGACTTTTAATATACACGATTTTGATTGTGAATGTAATTTAGTTGCTGATTACTTTATTCTTAATACTAAACTGATTACAAAATATGAGATTTGTGTGATTAATGATTTTAAAACTTTTTAGATCTGAGTTCTGTTTAGTAAACCCATGAGTATCTACGTCCTATTTCATTTTAATATACAAATCAAATTTTCTGCCCCACCAGCTGTGGTTCATTGCTTTTGGCGCTGACGTCCACTTTGAGTGACCCATTTAACATAACATTGTAACAATTTTATGGGTTTAATTTTATTCAAAATTGCTTTCAAGGCAACTTTACTAAAGTTGATATTGAAGATTTGCTTAGTTGTGACTGTGCTACAGTATGTAATAAGTCGAAAATCAAATCATGTTTAAGATGGTAGCGTAAAAGTTTAACGATTAAGTTGTATTTTTTCTACCCTATTTTCAACCCACTAGCTTCTTCGTAAATGTCATGAAAGAGTTTATGTATTTGTTTACATTTCTACTCGCGTTTTGATATCAATAGCGCGAATAGGTGCTGAGAGAGTGGAGTTAAATTGCAGAAGGTGACAAGGCTTATTTTATTTGGGGGGGCTTAAGACACTACTAAATGCACTAAAAGTTAACACTATAGGGACGCTGAAAAGGGATGCTTTTAATGAAGAAGTCATTGACAGAAACCGACAAAAGCACACATAATGGCTTTCTTACTGCTGTGATTTGCTTATGATGTTGATGCAATTCTCACTGATGGACCTATAGAAACAATCTTGTATCTAAATGAAAACATTGATCCAATTTTTTTATGCTTAAACACATAGGGGTTATAATATCATGCTGAGGCGGTTTTTTTCGCAGAAACTTTTGATGTCATTTTTAATGGCTGTGTGTACAAACATAACTATATTTTTGTATACAAAAACAGATTTTGTTGGCAATTTAATCAAAGCAGTTGGTGTTTTTTTATGTTTCGACTGCATTGTTATATGATTTGATAATTTTTATTATATCATAAATTGTTTTGATATACAAGTATATCAAGCAAACTATGCCTGACAAATAATTGTGACTTAGCAACAGCTAATCTCATATAATGTCAAAATATTATAGTTTAATGGATTGTTATAATTGTTTACAACTTTGATACTTTGAGAAATGAGCTGAGTGCTGCACTAAACATTAGTAGTCCTTAAATCAGTGTTCCAAAATAGCCATATATTGAGCTAATTAATTTATCTTCAATTTCTGTAACTTAGTATTTCTTCAACTACAAGCTTAGTATGTAATTTTAGTGCAGCTTAAGAGTTTTGTCATTGATAATAATTGATCAATCAATATAAAACTTTAAAATGTAACTCGTTAACCAGATTATTTTTGGTAAATTTTGTTGCATAGTTACATAATTTTAAAAAGCAGATTATATACAGTAAATGTGCTTCAATTATAGTGGAGTGATTTTCAGCTGAGTTTGTTTTCAAGCTTAGTTTTTGTGGAAGATGAAATGCTTAGAGAAATTATCAGTGGGGTGCCGTTAATCTAAGAGGCTCTCGATAAAGAAGACTCAAATTTATGTGTTTTTATTTTGTTGCTGGATTAGTTAGCAAATAAAGAAGCACTTGTTTAGGACAATAATGGAGAATGTTGAAGTTTTTAATTCGAAGCTCCTTGCCCTTATGGATAACTTGCTTGCACTCTTTATCGTTATAATTATATAATTCCAGTAATGTATTAAGAAAAAATTCCATAGCTTGCTTTGATATATAAACGAATTGCGTATGCGATGTTATTTTCCTAATATCTAGCTTATAACCTCTCAGAAATAATTTATTTAGCTATAAAAATGCATCGTTATCGTGTCGTAAAAATGCATGATGAGTCGATAGGCCATGGATTAAGTTAAGTAGGATAGTTGTTTGGGTGCATCACATGATTGGTTGATGTCTTTCAATGGCATTTTAACCTATTTCGTTAACAAGTAAAATCCATAAATTTTGTCTAGATACCAGAATTATGGATTGTACTAATTTAACGTGGCTAAGAGAAAATTTATCATTTTATGTTTAGAAAAACAGCTTAATACAATTTATTTAATTTTTTTTTCTTTGGTATTTATTGTCTTTGAACTTTTATGTAAGAACTCATTAGCAACGGCTTAGTTTAAGAAATGTCTTTAAAAATTTATCATATCTTTAACGAATTCGATGACGCTCAGATGTTATCGACATTTATAAGTATAGTAATTGGCTTTGTTAGTTTTTAAATCTTTAATATTTTTTTTTTAATAAAGATACGCCACAAATGCAGTCGTGGTTAAAATATTTCTGATAATAATGCAAAAAAATTTAATGGTTTACTGAATATTGTCAAAATAAGCACTCGTTAAGTTTTTATTAAAAAGAAAAAGCAACCTAAGCGAAACATTTGTAATTGCAGAAAATAAAACAAAATTTGTTTTTTTAGTTAAGAAAAATAGCCACACAAAAAAAATGGTAATTTGAAAAGTTGAAGTCATTTAAGTTGTGAAATAGAACTTTGTTTACGTGAAAAAGCTTTGTAAACAAAAAGTCGATGATTTCCATACATTGTGTTGTTAGATGTAAATGCTTGGTCATCATGCTATTTGTTAGCGTCTGAAGAATGATCCAGACACCTTTAAATGACATTGTGCAATGTGCAACCAGTGTAAGTAAACTCATGTTTAGAGGTTTACAAATCTTGATTTGTTGGTAGAATAGGCACTGGTTTTTTTCTCTAACGTTTTTGCCTATTACAAGACGTTTGCACGATGAATATCAACCATATTTATGCGGTAGAGAATGTTCTGATAAATCCTTGAAATTGTAAAAATGCATGAAGTTCAATATTGGCTCTCAGTTGCTTCAATAAACAAGCATGGCATACCGTATGCGTGCAATGCTGATGTACAGTAGTACAAGTTATCTTGTATTTCCGCCACATTTTAACATCTATATAGCTTTTTTCTAAAGACTAGAATACTGGTATAAATTTTCTTTTGTTGTGATCCATTTTCTATTCTTTAAACCTGCCATTTATTTTGTCAAAGAATGTTTAGGTTTTATGTCACTACTCAGAAAATCTTTTCACTTTTTCTCTGGTGTTTCAATTTTTACAAACATTTATTACATCCCTTTGCTAATATTTCCTCTTCGCGTATTTGTCTTTTGTCTTTCAGTAACTTTGCTTTTAATTAAACAAGAAATGTCAAACGGATTTTGACTGTAAAAATGAAACCAACCAATTGCAGACGTATCCTGCTAATTAGCTAAAAATTACGAGGCTTCGTTAGAATTGAATAAATAATTATATAATAAATTTATTCTTAGCAAATACGACACAATTTACAATTGCTTCTTCTGTTCATTGTTTGAAAAAATTGATGTAAATGGAATTTACGTAATTTACATTACCATTGCATTCTGATAATACGACTTAAGTTGCCTTATTAGCAAGTAGATTTTGGTTAAGGTTAGCTAATTTAAAACATCAATACACAAAATCAATGTGCAATCAATAATAAGGAATAAGAATCACCCCATTTACTTATTTTGATATTTGTAACTTTTTTTGATTTTTAAACCCTATGATAAAGTGCAATTCTTAAGTTACAAATATTAAATTTACCAGGTACAGTATATACTGTACTTATAAAGCAACACAAGTGGCCTAGAACCCAAATTATTCTGTTTGAAAGCACTGACGAGATATTATGCTAGTACAAGCATTTGCTATACGGTATACTGAATGTACACTGTACCGTATAGATGTCTGGCTATGCTAGAAGCTTGTTTTCGGAATTCTTACAATACAGTTGATAAAATGAGATCAACAAAGTGCTAGACAAACCTCTGTTATAAATCTTTGGGCACGGAAAATTAAAGGTTAAAGCCCTGTAATGGATTTTTTTTTTGTTTATGCAACTACTGTATAGTTTCTGCAACCTTGACGAGATCTAATTGCAGTTTAGTGCAAAAGATCCTAATGCAAAAACGATGGAGATATCCATTTTATTCGCTGAACATTTCAATTGCTTTTCAGGATTGATTACCACAATTGAACATACTGTACTGTATTGCCAAGAGTAAAGTTTAAAGAAGAAAAATGAATTAAAAAGAATTGTTTTTTCAGTGTTTTTTTATACTTTCAGCTGTGTTATTACTGTATATGGAAACGATTTAATTCTAGTTTATTTTCTTTTACAGATATGATGGTGGAATTTATTATGAGCCATTTGATGAAAAATCTTCCAGTCGAACTATACGGGTAAGTCTATATTTTATATACAGTATTATTTTAATAAATTCCACATTGCGTTGGATAGATATTTAATGCCCGATTAAATTCAAAGCAATGCCATTTATAAATTTTTCAAACTACTCTAAAAATATTCTAAAGTATGCTGAATTATTAAAATTCATTGCTATATGAATTTTATTTGGCAATGTAAACACTTTGGAGCTAGTACTTAAACGTTTTATAGGTTATCGATTTGTTGCAGTATTTAAATTTTGATAGTCTTATTTCAATTGATCTGCGATTCCCAGTAGATTTTAATGTCGTAAATAATTGGATGAGTGAACTTCCCTGTGTTAGATGGAACTGCGAGTGATGTAATAGATTTTAGTATTCATCACATTGTGATTCCTATGAAAAGTTATTATACTGTGCTTCCTTTCTTCATTGTATTCCATGGGTATATCAGAGTATAAAATGTAACGTAACGTCTATTTTGTCAACGTGACATGCAAACAAATTCAAATGGAAACTGTTTTTCTCGTAGTATACTGTATGATAGCAGTGTGTTTGAGCAAAATTAAAATTCGTCTCCAGCTTTCTTCAGCAAGCCTATTAATTCGGGTTTCTGGCTGTAAATAAACTATATAAAGTCAATGTGGTGGTGTATCTTGGAATACATTTCCACCGCACTGTGGCGAAACTTTCATCAGATTGTCATATTAATGGCTGTAACTTGTCACACTGTGAAGTGGCAGTACAAGTATAGCACCACAATTTAATAATAACATTCGTTGTTCTTTTCCCTTTTCTTTCCCCATTATGTCGTTACACTAGCTCTTAGTTCTGGGAAGTGATTTTTATCGAGTAAAGAAGGATGTTAATTACAAGTTTAAGCTGGTGAATGTCTTTAGTATTACCTTAGTTGTCTTGGGAAAACGAAATGTCGATATAATAACCAGAGACTAATTTGTTAAAGCTTACTTTTGGGATTTTGTCAGCGTTGAAATGCAAAGACTAGACGAGAAATTTCTCGCTACGATAACTGTTGCCACCACAATAACAGGTGAACAAAAGCCAATAAATTAGCTTGACTATTTTTATGAAAGCTAAGGTGCGGTATTATAATGTAATAGCAATATGGAGACGTTAGGGGCGTTGAGTCAAATTTATAACTTTGTGTAATCGCAATTTATAACGCTTTACGGTTTGCATTTATTTTTGAATGGAATTTGTCATCAGACTGGAACGAGTCGTATTTTAGGGATATTTAAGAATCATAAATAAGTCGCATTTACTGTATATCGGTAAAATCGTGTGTTTTTTATTTAAACTTTCGTAATTTATTAGACATACAATATTGAAAGTGTAAACCTAGTAGCAAATAATGATTATTTTAAACAATAAGATGTAGTTTATGACAATGGAAAATTTATTAGGTTATCAAAAATGCTTAAAATTTTGCCATATAATAATGTACTTCTAAGGAATGCCGTAATTATTATGAAAATTCTAAAACCATAAAAGTAAATATGATTTACTGTATATTTGGAGCTCTGTACATTAACGGTGGTTTTAAATTAAATCAACAATTATTGGTTGCTTAGCTTTAAATTAACGACATAGTTACAGTATATTTTTTTATTGTTACGCACTTGGAAAGTATTTATTTTTATCCAATTGAAGATTTAAATGAAATTGTCATTCGTTATAAAAAGCTATTTCAAATGGTGCGTATTCAATTGTTTTGACAGTGTACTCGTCTTAATTTGTTTTGGAAGTATTGGAGTTCTTAAAGAAGCTAAACTTAATACTCTATCTACACTTCGTAGTTTTTTACAGTAGGGATGCTCAACTTTAAAAGTATTTATTTGAAGGTGCAAAGAACACAAGATCATCAAATTGAAAAAAACATTGGAATTGAATAGTGGGCAATTTTCTCAAAAACCATGCTGTTATTAGGATGTTTATTAGGATGTTTGTTGCTATGACCGCACACCAAGTAAAAATTTAGTTCAAAAAGTTTGTGTAAATATTTTTAGCAAGTAGCATTTGATAGTAATATACTCGTAGCTTAGTGGTGTATAATAATAACTGAGTGACATGACAAAATCTAGTGGAGGAGCCAATTAGACAGTTTTATTAGCCAGCTAGAAATAAATGAGTATGGCTATCGAAAAAAGAAATGGTTGTGATGATGATAACATTCGCATGAGTTTAGCAGTCATTAAAAAAGATTTTAAGCTTGAATTTAAGATTTAAGTGTCGCAAATGTAGTTTCTGAAAACAACCGGTGCATTCTGAACTCGAAACTAAACTACTTTAAGCCACTTTTAGAATCTTAAAAAATTCAATTAAATTCTTCAAAGTGGATTCTTTCTTTTAAAAAAACTAATCATTGTTTATATTAACTCTATGTTGGTTTCTACGATATTGATTTTTTAGGAGTTGGCACTTAATTGAGTTTGATATTTAACGCTTTAGTGATTTTTTTAAAGAAAACGTACTGTATATTTGGTGCATTACTGGAAATGTTAGAATTTTTCAATTTCCTGTTGTAAATTTTGCTTTTTTTATATATATACTGTGTATATTTATAAATGTATATATCAGTAATTTACAGTCTTATAAGTTACTATGCAATATTATAGTCTGGGAAAAAACATGCACTTAAATTAATGTATTTCTAGAGATTCTGGATTAGTCTGTCTCATATTTAGTTAAAAAGCGTACGCAAATTAATTAGTTGGGTTATTGGATATTTTAAAATTAACTGGCAATTTTTTTTTGAGTGGGTTAATTTTTAATTAAATTTACTTTTTAAAAATCAAATGGTTATGTCAGAGCTAGTAAAGGCTTTTATATGATATTTTTTAAATATGAAACTTAACATTGAACTTAAAATATTAACCAAAAAAGGTTTTTGTAATTTTTATATTGGCAATTTTAATGTGCAATTTACAAAAGCAACAGAAGTTTTTTTTTGCTTGAAACATTTAGTTTTCGGAACCGTAGTCACATGATAAATAACACGGCCTTGCATTCAAGTCAGACTGGGGGATAATCAATTTTTTTTAATGGATCACCTGCGACGTAATCGGAATTCAATTGGAGAAAAACAAAACTCTCAATCTTAACGTGCAATCTAATGAAACCTCGTTTATTCCTATTATCAAACTCTTTTCGTTATTGCTTGATCATGTTAAATTGACTATCCAAGGTACAAAACGGTTGAACTATTATTTCAGAACAGTAAGGTAGCTTTTTCATACAGTGATTTAATTGCCAGTCTCTGGTAAAGCTTATATTAATTGTAATGTATCACATATCATTCTAGATGTACAGTATCTACCAATAGATATTGTGAACATTTTATATAATACTGTAACATTAGATACTTTTTTTTTCTTATAGTGTCCTGTTACATTAATTTAGCTGCTTTAATTCAATATTAAAAAATGAGTTCCTACTTGGATGTCACTGGTATTTTATTAAGTTATTTAAAATTTTCCATTTATATTGTTACTGAACTAGGTACGTGTTATGCATGTAGAACAAGGAATACGGTTTATTGTAACTTATTTCCGGTAAAATGGTCTAAAAATGTACTTGTATTTGAGTACAGTACTTTATGCACGTCTTTTTGACAGCTTATTAACATGACATTATGATTCTACTGTAGATACTAGTGTTTGTTTTGATGGACTTTTAGGTTTTAATGATTTGACGAAAAAACGTCTATTTGTTAATTACCGGTAATGGAAATGTCTGTAATTAAGCTGTCATTTTTATTGAGGACATATTTCGTTATGTTGTAATTAGAAAACTAGCAGGGCATTTTAACTGTTCATGGTTGTTGTATAACTTGATATTTGAAGCTGGATGACCTGGGGCTTTCAAATTACAGAAACTTCTCATTAAGGTCGCTGACATTAAGCGAAATTGTTTTTATTAATTATTGTAAACGTACTGGAGTTTTATACTATTGCTGCTTTAAGTCAGATTACTTTCTGTTATTATACAGGCATTTTGTTATTATTTTCTCATTGCAGTATCTTTTATGACAAACTTTTATTAAAATTTACCATTGTTGTTTTTCAAGCTTGTTTACGGTAATTTTTTGTAGCTAAACTTATTATATTCCGAAAGTACTCTTTAATTAGGGCTGAAACAGTGTCCACATTTGCCAAATTTAGTTACTAAGAACAAAATTATATTCAGTTTATAAATTCAGACCTGTATTATCACAAGAAAAGTAAAAATAACATTGAAAACTGCATCAATGAGGTTTCATAATGTAAAATTGTTTTACCTTGATCGGAATTGCATTAAAGTCGTAGTATACTGTAATTCAAAAGATTGTAATGTCATTTATAACGTATCTTCCACAAGAAAATTTCTGTTTATACTTTACTGCCTTCATATACGCGTAATAAACAGGATAGACTTGATGCTAACTTAAATTGCTTACATAGTGTAACGAAAAATTCGATTTTACTTTCTTGTACAATATTAAGTTTATATAAAATGTTGTGCGTCAACAGTCAGTGGGATGTTGACCATTACCGTAATAGTCTTTTTAATATTGTAATGCTGCAAATTGAACCGTGTTTGTTGAAGAAAGTTTTCAATAACCAATTTGCGTTTAAGAAAAGTCCAGATTGAGCATTGATATTGTTCGGCACTCAACCGAGAAAGTGTCAAATTGCGTTTGCTTAGGTGAATTCACGCCTGTTACATACTGCTCTATATTTTCCATAACGTAACGAAATATTTCGTTATTCAACAATAATTCCTGTCAACTTCAGCAGGAGTGAAAATATAGCTTGAAGAGGTGGGAAAATAATGTCTAGAAACTTACACAATAATGGTGGGAGATGGAAAGGGGAGCTGAAGAAAGAGAAAATGAAAGTTTTTTAAGGGGTGGATATTTTGAGTTTAAAAATTTATGATATTTTTATTTGATATTACACTGCCATATGAAACGGAAGCGAAAATGTCATCGGCAGATAAGACTTTGAATTAAAGTAGTCGTTAAATAGACATAAAAATAAAGCATTTATCATTTTTCCAGCTCGGTCATGCAACGTTCTAGCTCGGTGCTCCCCTTATAATTTTGGTACATAGTATAAAATTAATCTGCATGACTTGTCTATGAATTTATTTTCGTGTCAAGAGGAGAGCACACTTGTAATACGCAATCGGCATACTCATACTTTCATTATATGTACACATGGATGTATCTATCGTAGGGACATCTTGTGTTTATAAGTGCGTATAAATTTTTATTTTATTTACATTGCAGCTTGTTACACTTAAGTTTTTCTATTGGCCATACTGCTTTGATGTTGACAGTATTAAACAAGGTTAATGGATGGTTTGCGTTAACTTTGTTTACAGGTCAGTGTGATTTTTCTTTATAGAAAAATAAGCAATTCTGAATCAACTGCTGCCCAAGTTATTTACAGTCACATATTTTGAGAGCGTTATCAAGAGCAGTAAAATACTTATTGTTTTTTAATGGACATGAGCAAGATGTTATTTATGAGTAGTTGAATTGCATATCAGTTACCATAGATTAAAATAAATTATTGTTATAATTAATTGTGGTTTATTTAATGTAATAATTATGGAATCAGGTGTTGGAATGTGTCAAAATGGTTTTTGAATAGGCAAAATCTTTTTGATCTGTAACATACTGTATATTGGAGAATTTGCTCTGTGGAATTTTCTGTGTGGCCTCACAGTTCAGTTCTGTTATTTCATTTGCCAGATGTAATTACGTTGGCACTCAGGGACGATTACGCAGCATGAAACGTAAACTTAACAGTAGTGGAGACAAACATGGAGAGAGTGTTTGTGGCAATGAGACTTTATTTGCCAGCCAACAAATTAGATTATGTTTGAATCCCCTTTTTGCACGTTTCTAGCCTAAAGACGTGCAATCATTTTAAATGGGATATTCATGAATTATAGCGATTATTAATGCTAAATGTAAAAATTGAATTTTTTTTATGTACATGAGCATTCATTTCTACGGCTTAACATAACTCCCAAAAAAATGTTATAGTGATTCAGTGTAATAAGTTACTACAATGACATTTAAAGTTTTGCATTGAAATTATTTTTATTTATCACGAGCGCATATTATTAATTTGGTATCACAGCTGGTTTTTGCGAAGAAGTTTGTTATGTTTGCTTGAGATTTTATGAGCACCTTGTATACTGTAAGATCACACGGTTTATGGCTTTTCTTTGAAATCTTGAGGTAACTGTTTAGTATAATGTAGTGCATCGATTCGTACATGATTGATGAAGTCATTGTTGTGTATCTCACTCTACTTGTCAAGATATAAACCCGTAAATTGCTTTGTTGTATCACATCATTATTATTAAATTTGACATGAAGTTGAGAACTGGTTAAAAAAAGAGGCTTGTGAATGATAACGGTACAATGTGTAAATTATATCTAAGTTGGACGATAATCGGAATCATTGATATTTTATGATTAAATTGTTGTTGAAGTGTAGTTGCCTTCGTTACACTTCTGGATATAAATCGGATTAGCTACGGTTCCAAATTTTTCATCATAGTCGATTCAGTAATTGGTGTGCTCTTTTGAATTTTCAATGGTATTTAATAAGGTAATGCTCACCGTATTCATCGGTTTTTGTAGTGTTTTTTAGATTTACGTGGCAGTTTTTGTTCAACATTATGAATTCCTTGTATAGTTTAAAAATGAAGTAATGTGCGTTATGGGTGGCAAGTACCCAACTGTAATTAGCTTAAAGAGCTTCTTTTAAAAATGAAAATATAGTTGAAAGTGTGGACTATTATAAGATTGTGTAGTGTACAAGTGAGTACTAATTATTTTAGTATTTGCATAATTTCTAATTGCATCACCGCTTTCACTTTCTTGTTTCATTAAAAGTTCGGGTAAATGCGCCATTAATTATACAACAACCAAATTAGCAGTCTTGCTTGGCTGTTTTTTATTTTTTTACGCTTGCTTAACTGCTGTTTACGCTACAAGTTACTACGGTGTTTAGAATTAACTAAATTAACTGATAAATGTAAACTGCATTCTAAATATCGTATTTATTAATTTAAAAGGTTTTTTTTTTTGCTTTATTTGAAGGTTGAAATTGTCGTTTTTGATTGAAATTTACGAGAAAAAAAGAGTAATTTAAAAATTCACTTGTTTTTTTCTGAACTTTTTACGTTCCAAGTTCAGATAATATTGGTACCCTGTATTTTAAGTTTTCAGATTCAATGATCTCAGTTGTTTATATTTTTGTTACGAATATGGCATATGATTTTAATTTATATGCAAATTTTATTGCTTTAAAGAGGGTTTTCCCAACTTACGACCAATTTAAGACTAGGTGGTCCAAAGGATATATAAAAAAATATTTTGATGTTAAGACCGAATTTAAGATTATGCCAGGTCTCACTGCGTCTAACGAAAGCAGTTTATTTTGTTAATACCATATTATACTGTAGTATCATTTGGAACTTTAGTGTTTGGTGTACGATCAATAAGCCCTGGATTTATAAAATCTTGATCAAACCATTGGGGATTTAAGGGTCAAACATCTGTCGTTTTCAGAAATAGAATTTTTTCTTTAATACAATTTTATTCTTGTGTAAGCTTAAAAAATGGTTTTAAAACTACGAAATAAAATTCATGTATCTTTTAAGCAATTCAAATTATTAAGCAATTTATATTTGAATTAACGAAATTATTTTTATGGAAATAAGGCTTTCAAGTTACTGGAGATTAACCAACTGAAAGGAATTTTTCTATGACAATTAATTCTATTAAATTGAAGTACAATTATTTCCATTTTAAAAATGAAAGAAAAGTGTTAAGGAAAATCAATATTTTGAATACACTGCTATGTGTACAGTATGTCAGTGATTTTGTTGGCTTTTCTGATCCATTTAGCTTGTTGTTTTTTAATGTATTTATTCTTCTTGTACATTTTTACCTATACGAACAAGCTTAACTTTAACCGCTGACCACTTCCAACGCCCCATTCACTTCCGATGCGTTAATTATTCAGTGTCAAGCTTACTTATATTTCATCCATGTACAATATGTGTGGTTTTGGATGTGGTTGCGAGCTACTCTTTTTATTTACCATGTACTGGTAAAATTTCTTGAACGCGGTCGATGCAAAATGTGTACATAGCAGTTGCCCATGTCATTACATTGTGCAACCAAGCTATAGTCAGTTGATTGCAAAACTTTAAATCACTGCATACAAACTTGTAATTGAATTTAACCAAGAGGTCATGTGGGTTGTGTCATCAATTTTAAAAAGATTTCTCAATCATGTTTACATAGTAAAAACTGCCAGAACGTACTCAAGTTCAAGTTTTTTAATATTTTTCAAAGACGCAGTCACCTTATTTTTTCTTTTTTTTTACTTATAAAAATCTCTTAAAACCAGAAGTATTATATACTGTACTATATTTCATTGAATTATATCTAACTTTGGCTTGTTTGTTGATTTTGGAAAATGTTTATAAACCTAAACACGATACGTGATTTTAACTCGACACTAAAATTAAATACAATGCACTAAGTTATGCTAAAATTTTGAATACCGGTATTAGCATTCGGTATTTTTGATATCAACATTAAAGCATAATATTCACAAATTTCTCTCCACACGCACACAAGCAGCAAATACGCTTTAATTGATTGTGTTATGTAATGATTGCTGTTGAGAAATCAAATGTATGCAGTGTGAAATTCTTTTAATTTTATTTGTGGAATCTGCAGAATGTGTAAATGTTAGCAACGAGAGAAAAAAGTAAACTAAACTGCTTGAAAAGTATGTGTATATGGGTTTACACATGAAAAATTATTGCCAAGAGAAAAATTGCTTTTCCTTGCTTTGAAGATGTTGACTCTCGCATTCTTTGACGAAATTACGACAAACTAGGAACAATGATATTGTAGATTAAATTTAATGCTATACAGTGTTTAAGGAAATGACTAGTATGCTGAGTTAGGAAAACTACAGTATGTTTATATTCAGATTTTTGGGGGTTTTTGAAACCAAGGTGCCTTGGTACAGGAGCCTAATAAGGCATCCTTCGATCTCAAATAGTGTTACAGTTAACCAATTAACAAAATAAGTACTTTTTTAGGACATTAAAAATTAAATTAATAGTGCACCAAGGAGCTAGATAAAATGTACCATAAAAGTGAAATAATGTTTAATTAATTTTACATTCTTTTATTTTAGTATAAAATTTATTATGCACACTTTTTTAAATAAATTTATATCGGGTGATATTAAAAATTGGAACACTTGATTTTCATGACAAGAATTAGAACAGTGAAAAATCTTGTTTTCACTATTTTTAAGACAAATTTTTATTAAATTACCTTATCAACCCAATTTGTATTTGAAATACCGTACATGGAAACATCACCTTTAGTATGCATTAATTATTTAGTATCAAGGTTGATAGCTAATGGTTATAAAAATGGATTTATAAATCTTATTTAACGAAACTTTTGATTGAACGTTTATTGTTTTCGTTCACATAAGCTTACGTTTCAATGAATTTTTTGTTTGATAACACTGAACAAGTTTTCATTCATAAGTAAATTTCAAATTTTTCCACTTGAAATGATAATGTGTGGCGGTACTGCTTTCTACTGTTATGTTTATTGAAATCATATTGTAAATTGTTATTCAGGTGATTTTTTATTTTTTGTTTAAATCTAAAATGTATGAAAAAACTGAAAGTTTTCCCTGAGCTACAGTATATGGCAGAACATTTAATTCAGCAATAACGTTTACCTTTTTTTATCGCGATTTATGCCGACAACATTTTATTTTTTATTTTCTGCTCTGAGTTGAAGTGCATTTTCCAAGTTTTAAAGAAAAAATTCGCTGTAGGAAGCACATTTCTTATCAATTTTACTTGGCAAGTTTCTATAGATATAATGTATCATTTGTTAATGAAAGTCGTAATTCTTTCAAAATTGTTATTGCGTTTTTTATTCTGGTACGGCATTTTACTTTCTAAAATTAGCGTTTGGATGATAATTGTTTGGCAAAAAATGATAACAGGCTTCAGTATAAAATTCATCTTAAACAGCAAATTAGCACAACAATTACATCGGGGTTTTTTAATGGTAGAACTTCACTAATTGCTAATTAATATTTCTTTCACTTTTGAGTTGTGTACTGTACTCGTAGATTAAATCAGTTTTTGCTTGCGTCATTTTATCATGCGTTAATCAGAATCTTTTAATTGAAATTTATAGAATTTTTTTGCACTCCTATTACATAAATTCTTACAAAAAAGTTTCAAAGTTAACGAGTATTAATTAACATGCATTAATATTTGATATGACTTCTTTTGCCGATGTATGTTTAGTATTGCAAATTTAACAAAACGAACTAAGAAGTAAACAAATTGATTTTTTACTACAAATCTTTGTGTTTTTGTTTACTTTTGCAGAAGATGCCTGGGGATAGTTCATAGGCTGCTATGTTACCAAAAGAAATGCAGAGTTCGACTACAATATCAATGGAAACAGCTCTGGACTGCTCTTATAAATCTTTTGAAGTTTATTCTAGCCAATGAAACTCATCTTGTGAAAAAGCTTAACATCTTTCATATAATTTCTCAGGTAAGCGATTTTGTTTGTATTCATTATGCTAACATCTAACACGAGACGCTCCAGTAGTCATTAAAATTCAAATTTTTACAATTAGTTTAGACATCTTCAGAACTTAGCAAGTAAACAACTTACATGATTTTGATAGTATGGTTTTAGACATAAAATTACTTAATATTGATTGCTCCAGTTGTATACTTCTGAACTTTTCTGTTTTGAGTGGTTTTACAAGCTATATTCGTTAAGTAGTTTTAACTACATAGATAATTCGTTAATACTATAAAAGCATGTCGGTGATGGTTTGGTTTGAATTTGTTAGTGATATTTTGCAAAGTCACTGGTGTAGAAACTTAATGGGGCATAAGGGGAGCTGGATACGTCTACCAATATTTTCGTGTACTTTATTTCAATGCTAAAAGCTTTGTATTAATTAAAGTATACGTGGCGAAATTTGCGATGCGATTTCGTAAATCTCTTTAACAAGCGATGAATATTTGAGATCCTTAGAGTCTTATCTTTACTACTCTACATTTTATGGAGAATGATGCTTTTTTAGCTCTAAAGCACGTACTTGCAGTACATTAAAATGTTTAATTTACTAATAAGCGAATTGAATCTAGTTATCTAGTTACTGTATATTCCTTTTGACTAAAAGCAATTCTTATAGTAACTTTGCACTGCAAAGCGTATTATAATGTAAATCAGTGGTTCCAAACCGGTGCTCTGGTAATTCCAGAATTTCTTTGCGGCAAATAACTGTTGACAAAACCAAATGCACAACCCATCATTGATGATTGGTGTTCTTTCAAATGTTCTGCAGTTTAGAAAAGATTGGGAAACAACCATCAGGTAGTGTTAATTATTAGTTAATACTGTATTATTAACGGTATAGAAAATGTAAACTTTTTTTGTAAGTTTTGTAGGATGGGAATTCAGTATACATTCGTGTTTTGACCATAAAGTCTAAAAGCTGCCTTTTATTGTCTTTTTAAAAGCTGGTTTATTTTTTGTTTTTATTTCAAGTTATGTTTATGGTATACTTTTATTTACCCTACTGGCAAAAGGCGTGTAAAAATTTACTCTTGTTTTTTAAATTATCTAAATGTTAACGTTATTTTCTCAAATGAAGCTTAACTGTAATAGGAAATTACTTTTGGCAGGGTCTTATAGTTAACGTTATTTTGACGTAACTCAAACGGTTGTTATCACATTTCATCCAATTACTTTAAGTCTGGTAAACTACTTTGGCACTGAATAGCAGCCAAAGCATAAAAGTAAAGTTTCGGACGAAAAGTTTAGTTTTATGGTATAAATTTCTAGTGTCAATTGAGGAACGTTGTTTGTGTGAAAATATTATTTCGACGGAGAGAGAAAAGCAGCTCATTTTTATTTTTGGCAGCATAAAATAATAATTTGAGGCTGCGCAAATATTGCATTAAATTGACGTTTAAATTGCTTTTCCTTAGCGGTTTGTTTGAACAACATCTTTGCGTGGTGTAAACGAATGAATGATGACGATGACGGCGTATTTTGGTTGTGGAAGTTGATATCATATGCGGTATTTGAATTTAATGCTGGGAATATATTCATGTTTAAGCGAGGTGGAATGGGGCGGGATATGGCTTGTATGGATATGGCACTGTATTTGTATATGGTCTAATGGCGTTTCCTTAAACCCAGAGTTGTGTTCTTTATATAAATTCGATATAGACTCAAATTGCCCAGTAGCCCATTTTTAGCAGACACTGTCATCTTATTTTTACATTTTTTCTCTTTAAACTTGCACGTTTTTATTGGATAAAAAGTGATCGTCAACATTGGTGTCGTGGGAAATAATTTGTGAAAAATCAATGCTCTTATTTTTTACTTAAATTTGCAATACTATGACATAATTATAAGAAAATTGGTTAAAATGTCAAGCAAAAATGATTTTAAATTTTATTGAGATAAAATTTAGAAATAGTGCTCTTTGTTAAAACTTTTATTTAAAAATTTTTTTAAATTTTTGCAAAAGTTTTAATATTATTATCTGTTAAAATTGATTATCCCATAGCACAATTTAAATTTAAATTTGAATATTTAAAAAAAAACACATACCATATCTTGGTCCGTTAGTAAGTAAAGGTTGATCACTGCTTTTATAAATATATTCTGCATCATACATGTACTTGTATAAGTTTGATGCAGATATGGCGACATTTTTGTTTTGTTTTTTTTTTAATATTTTTTTACTAAAAAAGAGCTTTTTTCATATGAAATTCACTTTATATTTTGTGTCATAACTTTTATTGTGGTTTAGTAACTTTTTTCATACCGGTATGCCAGATGTAGCATTATATTTTGAATACAACACGTAATATTTTCTTTTTGCATACATTCTAATAGTCGCCGTGGTTGCCAAAGCTATTTTGCAAATGGGCACTCCATGCATCCAAATCAAATCAATTCCATTGGCTTTTCTCTTTGCATTTATTGCACAGTCACAGTAATGTTTTTTGCTGTATACCGGTGCCGTATACCGTTATGCGTGCGCTGTTTAAATCTTGTTGTTTCTGCTGTTTTCTCAGGATTTTTTTTTTTTGGAAGTGCTTGCTATTATTCAATACTACATGTAGTTTTCATTTCACATCTACAGTAACTTACTTATCGGTAGTAAATAGTGTAAATTTAAATGTAAGATTTTATGTATTGAACAGTGTATGTAGAGTTTATTTTTTTAGTAAGGTGCAGATAAGTTATTTTGAGCTTTATGAGTGTTAATGCTGTTAAATCTGACAAAAAAATACGAGTAATGGGATTGGAGAGGGTTGTTTATAGAAATATTGATGCTGGAAAATTGCTTGGAGTGGTAAAGTTAATCGAAAAGTTGTCTTTTGAAAATTCCCATGAATATACTTCAGTGTATAAATTTACGCTTGTCAAAATGAATTTAAGTCAAATCCGTTTTGGTTTTTTAAATGAAAAAACTACGTACAACTTGTTTACTTTTAACATTTTATGCAAATGCCGTACATGATATGTTTTTAGTTTTTATTGTGTTTTTGTAATTAGATATTTTTTAGTTAAAGCTAAAATTTAAAATTTCTTATTCGAGTAATTTTATATTGAAGTGATACTGGATAACAGTTATATTTTGTAATATGGGAATGTTTATGTTATTGCATATTGGTTTCGTAATAAGAAATTCGAGTTACTCGTCTGCTATATTATTAATCAAAAACGTATGTACATAACTTTGGTATATAGCGTTTTAATAATAAATGTCTTTAAACATTTTTTCTAGGTTTATACGGTATAGTTTTATACTGTATAAATATTTTAAAGTTATATTAAAATCAAATTTTGACGAATTTAGATATGGTTAAGTTTGTGGAAAACAATTTACGTGGGATGCTTTTAAGTAAAAAAAATTCGTCGAAAATCAAATTTTTAAAGTTTACATTGCTGAATACTAATGAAACTCAGAATTTACTTTGTATACAGTATAATATAAAATAGATGTTTTCATATTAAAATTTAATACTGCTTGGTTTTGTAAAGTTGTGAGCCACTGCATTCTAATGTTTGAGTACTGTGACGAAATTAAAGCGACTCAGCTGAATAATTTTTAAATTTCCGTTGCATTAAGTTGTTACAGTTATGTAATGTGAATTCCACAAACCACCATTTAAATTGAATGAAATTGTCATTAAGTATTAATAAATTTCAGGCAGCTTGGTATGTTACTCCTTTTATAGTTTGCTTTAATTTGTCGGCTTGAATTTACAGTACCAAATGGCTGTATATGAATTAATAATTATTAAGGCTGAACATCTCCCTTTTTATTGTTTATGATGATGCTTTATTGTTTATATCCAGATAATTACTAGTTTAATGCTTTATAAATTGCTATGAGACAACTTTTAATAATTTACTACTGTACATGTTATTGCTTTTGGTTTATTACTTTATTAGTATTGCTATTATTTGACATGTTAATTTAAGTTTCTGTTATTGTTTCATACAAAGCCACTTCATTTTTTAAAAGGTTTTGAATTTTAAAGTAGCTCCATTTTTAGATTTTGTTTAAAATTATTTTTCCTAAAATTGAAGTGACTTTTAAAGCACACAAGCTCATTTCAAACTTCTGGGTATATTTTTTCTGAAAGCTTCTGTCTATCCGATTACTCCACATACTTTTACAGTACTGTACTACCCACTTGGGAACATGTTGTAGAAATGTGATAATATATTTATATCCGCTTCCATATTCTGCTCTTACATCAAATATAATATCAAAAAGCAGCATCAAAAACATGTATGATTATATCATGGAGATTCTATCACCAAAAACGTTAGTGGTTCAGTACGTTTTAGCATTGTTGCACGTACAGTATATGGGCACTACCTCAAATTTGAGTTTATAATGCGTGGCAATGGCACTATATCTATTTTAAGACATATTTCAGCAAAAAAAAGAAAAAAAACGGCAAGTTTTAAGATGATGTTTTTTATTATCATCAAGTGATCTTTTAACTCGCTGTAACTGGATCTCATTTTCGCTGAAATGGATTTGACCAACTTAACTAGATGCATTTTCTATTTTCTTTTTATATGCCCATTGCAGCCATAACAACGGAAGCAACTGCATTCAGTATTATTACTTGAATGTGAGTTGACTTTATTTTCAGTTCCTTGTGTCATTTCTAACACGAATTTTGCACTTCCGTAGGCAATTGATAAACATTCTATATATATTCAAGATTATAGACATATTTGGTATTATTTGGCTTACTTACTATATAGATTTTATATTTGTATACCGAATAAATTTACAAGCAATAATGCATTTGAATTTACACGATGGTGTTACTGGAACCTGTATTCTTAATACACCTTGATATTGAATGCGGAAAAGTGATAAAAAAAAGTTTTATACGCTTGCAGTTGTTCTCATGATTCATTCATATTATCACACTTTTCCATTAAAAACACTGACTTCTCATTTTTTTACAATTTTCAGTAGTAAAATATAAAATTGGAATTATTTTTAAAAATAACTTTGTATGATAAGATTTGATGTTTATTGTTTACTGACGTTGTTTGTTATTTATGATGCGGCATTATGCACTGAAATTTCAAATTATATTTCTTTTAACAGGTGATTAATATCTTCAACTTGTTCATCACATATGGAGACACTTTTCTTCCATCGCCTACCAGCTACGACGAACTGTATTATGAATTAATCCGTATGCATCAAGTTTTTGACAACTTATATTCATTAGGTGAGTTGCCGTTTATAATACTCTATCATATTTTCTAAGACGTTAAAGCATAACGTACATTTTATTTCATCAAAACATTTTATTTGAAATTGGCTGACGGTTTTTAAACATGATTAACATTGATAGTGGAGTTGTTTGGCTCCAAAACAGAGAATTAATTATTAAAAATCGTTTCAGTTGATATCCCAAAATTAAGTTTTGCTGAATCATAGTGACATGAGCAATATTGATTAATCAAAGTCAATATTAATATTTGTAATGAAACTTACATGTCATCAGTGCAGTTTAATATTACTACATAAGGAATTCTTATTTAAAGCAAGTACTGGCGAAGTAGTTTCGTTTAATCAGCAAATCCATTTGAAATTTCTTTTAAAAAACAAAAGTTGTGTTTGTTTTTTTGTACCTTTAGCAGTGGTGTCAATCAGGATGATTCCTTTAAAGCTCATAAAAATTCATTGGAATTGGCAAACCTGCACTCAGAAATATTCAAACGAGTTTTTCTCACATTTTCTTAGATTCGGATTTAAATGTCAGGTATGCTTAATGTCAAAAACTGCTGAGAGATAAAGAAAAAAGTAAAAGAATGAGTAATACGTGATGGTCATGTGGGTTATGTGTTTTGCTTTGTATTTTCTGATACCGGCAGTAGATTGTTTATCAGTTGAGAAAAATGACCAGGTGTCATGCATTTTACATGCAGTGGTGTCTCTAAAGTATAATTCCTTTGAGGCTTTAAGCTTTGAGCATCGGAAATGAAGTTGCTGACTTGCAATTGTAAGCATTTTGAATAAACTAAGCTTTAAGCTTTTTGCTGGTCGTCTACTTTAAAATACTACAGTGTGTGGGTGGGTGACTATAACTGGATTTTTATACAGCTATTTTAGTAAGTTATTAAAATGATATGATTTCTGGTTACTTATTTAAGCTTTTTCCATTACGATACCTAATTCTATAAATGGCTGTGTTTTGAAGATTTTGAAAAGAGCATAATTGAAAATAAAATGTTGGCTGTTGTGCTTGTCTTTCAAAATGTAAATCATGTAAGAAGACATGAAGTAAATTTTTATAGTTTTAAGAAGACTAAAAAATGACATTTTAGCTGTCGTAGCATAATTTCAAAATATAAAAATTTGTGCACTAAATTTTTCTTCTAAAAACATGGCTCTTTATAATTAACGTATTATTAATTAACTATTACTTCGACATTTGTTGTTTCTGATGCCTGAAGTCATTTTATTTTTCAAGCAAACATGGTTATTGATATTATAACGTAATATTAATTAACTATTACTATACTTCAATATATTTTTAAGTTAATTGAAATTATTTTTTATTTTTTTATGTCCTTAAGAAAGAATATTAAAGAAGCTCTTATTTTTTTCTTAAAGAGATCAAAATTTTGAAATTAAAGTTGGCAACATAGTTATTGTTAAACTTTTCTTAAATCATTTCTTTATATCAAAGTTTGAAAACCAGCAACATTTTCTAATAAATGCTTTGTAAATAGCAAGTTCATCAATTTAAACGCCGAATCTCAAGGTTCTTAACTTAAGCGTATTATTAATCAAAAAATGAATCTTGATTTACGTCGGAGGTTGAAATTTGCCATAAACAAAGTCGACAATGAGCATTTAGGCAGCTAAATAATGTAAACAGATCGACAACTTCCGTGCATAGCTTGCATTATTAGTTCCATTTATATACATTATGTAGACATGTATAAATGTGGCTTAAGCTTCTACCGCTTTGTTTGTTTCACTATGTGAAGTATGTAATCCTTGAAATCAGTTTGAGTACTTTTTGGGGCGTGCGAAGATTTAACCCAAAATAGTGTATGTACAGTACTATATTTATATCTTTAAATAAATCGGTGACATGTTCGCTATTTTTTCTTTGCTCTCAACCATAAAATACACGTACACATAGTGTATGATTCAAATGACATGGGCACAATCAGATACACGCTACAGTAGAAAACGATGAGCAAATGGCGATGTTTCTCAAAGGAAGTCGTTCTCAAGTTATTCTCACTTTTATTGAAGGAAATGAAGCGAGAGATGGATCCTCTTGTCACACCATTTAAGTGTCTTAAAGCACTGAGCTAAATCGTGGACATCTGTTTACAGTAGGCTGAAGACGCCAGCTGTTTCATTCTTCATTTTTAAGGATTAGATATCACTCAACTTCCATCCATGTAACTTTTAGCTTATCATCTTAAATATACTGTATACTTTAGTGTCCAACTTTTTATATTGTTAATGGTATATAATCGGTTAAAAATTTCTTTTTTCAAATGGTATTAATATGTTGCGATGTCAGATACGTTTGTACGATGTTTCTTTACTTGGACATGAGCTAAGAAACCAGATAACTCATAACCTTTACAAAGAAAAATGTTCAAGAAGTGATAAATGTTGAGAATAAGCGGGATGTGACTTTTTATTAATATACTGTATAGACCAGTGGTTGTCAACCTAATAAGTTCATGGCTCTCTTAAATCAATGAATGATGGTTACCTTAAAAATTTTGATTTTCAAATAAGAAATTTATTTTTATTGGGGTAATTTGGCGATTTTTCTTGTGATTATTGCGATAAAGTTTTAATTTTTTAAGTTGATGTGGTCCTGTTCTCGCGTATCCCACGTTGATAACCACTAATATTGAAATCTGCCCTTTTCATAATGTAAGGTCCATAAAAATGGGACGAGTTTATTTTGTTGTCGACTAGATAGAGTAGCATTTTTGTAAGTAAGTTTTTATTTACAAGAAATGAATCATATTTTTTGTTGGGTTTTATTTGGGTCTTTTAAGGCTTTTAACTTAAGGATTTGGTCTTGCTTTTATTAAAAGACATTTTGTCAAAAGCACTGGGTTGTGAAATAAATATGTATTTTTTTTTCAACGCTTGTATTTTTGTACAAGTGCTTCATTAATAATTAATAATTGAATTTCCTTGACTTTTGACTTGAGCTGTATCCGCGTCTAGAATTAAATTATGGTAATTAATTTTATCTGTATTTTATAGCCTTGCGGTATACCACCAGCGATGGAGAATGGAAAGACATAGCAACAAAAATGACCAACAATCTTGTCAACATCAGGTAAGAGCATTTTGCTTAAATTACTTTCTCGATGAAAAGCTGCTTTACAAGTTAGCGAGATTTAATCAATCGCAATTTTTCAATTCGCTACGTTAAAACAAATTTGATTAGGGCTGGATTGAATGTCCAGTAAGTTTAGTTAACAAAACTGGACTTGGTTGTTGTAGCAACATTGACCTCGTTAAAGCAGCTCTAACTTTTTTAAAGTAGAACATTTTTGAGACATGGTAGAGAAGTTCCTATCACAATCTCTCATCTTAGCTCACTTATCGTTGATCAGAAATACTGTATTATTTTATGTAGCGTGTAATAACAGTATCGTATTATTTAGTAGTTTAATAAGCAACGGTTGTGCTATAATTTAATTAAACTGCAGTTACGCAGCTAAAATATTTGTTGACTTTTCTGTTACAGCAAACGTGATTTTCATTACAAATATATTTTTTTAATTATTTAACGAGAACTACCGGATGTTTACTATTTGTTAAATAGATTCCTGTGTATATTTACACTGGATTTAGCCTAAAGAAATGATTTTAATTTGAATGATATTGAAGTTCTAGTGAACATCAATATATTTTGTTTAACCGAAATTTTAAAAATATAATTAACTGCAAGTTAAATAAATCTGAATGTGATATAGTAAGTGAAAAGGTTAGCTACAGTAGTTAGTTTTGATGGTGAAATATAACGCTAATATAACAAAAAAAAACTGTTCCTTATTTTTTATTTGCTTTTTTTTTTTGGCGAAAGATCAAGAATGTGTTGGATCATTGGGTGTCAGTAGAATCAGTTCTAGTAAAGTACTGGGTCGAGGAATGTAGAAGCGCAATCTTACCACTGTTTCTTCTGCTCTTCACGTAGTATTTGATGAGAATTATATTTCCTAAGTGTCATCCAGAGAATTGATTGTAAAAGGATTAATTAAATTGATTGGATGAGTTCAGTTGAGTGGCGCATTGAATGCTATTTCTTAAGATCTAGTCGCAAACTGTACGACTAAAATATTTTTTTTAAAAAATTGGATGACTCTTCTCAAGAGAAGTGACCTTGCAGTAAATAAAAGTTCTTAATTCAACATAAGAAAATAGGGGCTATTCCGTAGGGGCATTGCTTGGAGTTGGATATGTAATACGGTGAAAGCTATTATTAGATTTGGGATTTTTTGTGTGTTATTATTATACAGTGTAGTATTCAATATACTTGAGGAAATGTTTCTTGAAATTTTGTTGAACTGAAAACGAACTGAAGCTTTAACAAATTCTTTGTTTAGCCGTGCAATTGTATTGCGGGAATACGCAACTGACAGTGATTGACAAAAACTATACAAAATAGCAAGCAATTGACCTAAACATGATATGTACTAGTCTGTTGGTTTTGTGAAACATTGAGATACCGTACGGTACATGAAATTGAAAGTACCGCACTGACAGTTAGGGAATTGTGTTTCAGAGCATCTGCTATACCGGTAACGTTGTTGATAGTTGCGGAAAGCATCAGTGTTTAACCTGATTATTTGTTAACCCAAGTGCGTATGCAGTTGAAATGAGGCTTTTGCCCTTTTACTGTTGTTTGTTTATTCTCAGACAAAACAAAACTATCGAATATATTCATCTGAACGTTAGTTTGGTGTGTATCATGCACAATTGGGTAGTATTATATCCAAACATTTGAGCTGAGATTTTTTGCATCAAGTGTTGATACTATAATAGTAGATTTGGTACTATTCAAGGGATCTTATTTTGTTTTTATAACTGCGTCGTTTTATTGTTGTTGGTTCAAAGTATTTTAAATTGTTAATCAACTGCAGTATTTCATTGCAGATTTACTCCAAGGGTTTTAGTCCATGTTGACGATGTAGGATGAGATTTTAGATACTTTTTATCTGTAGTAGTAATAAGTATGGTACATACTGTACTTGGATAAACATGTTTAAATATGATAATGTAAACGCAGTGCATCAGTCATGCATTGTGTTTAACGCTTAGTAATTCCTACTAGGGAATTTTTTACTTTGATTCTCTCTAGTTTCATTGGGAATACTCGTTGTACAAACGCTGAAAGTTATAAAAATTATGCTTCTTCTTCTGATTTATTAATGTTGAAGGAATAATTAATGTTTGAGTTTTTTGGAGTTTTTTTTTTGTTGGTTGTTAGTTTGTTTTCTCTTCAAATTCAAATGTAGTTTTTAAGATTATAAATGGATGATTGAAAAATAACCAAGCACGGTTGAGTGTTGAAGGCTAACTTGTATAGATTTTAATCAGAATTTTAATTTAGAAAACATTTCCGATCTGAAGGGAATACGTAATGCTAAAGTTAGAGTAAATATTTGTGTTTTGTTTGTTGTTAAAAGAAATGTAGAAAATTAAGCGATTAAATACAGTGGTTGTCGATTACATTATTTTTGTTTAAAAAATCGAATCATTAATATATCGTTTACATGTTTATCTTAGTCTTGAAATTTAGTATTCATTTAAACGTTTACTAATTACTTGATATTCAAATTAAGTCATTGAAAATATCAAGTTATTAGTTTGTTAAGTCTTGTTATCGAAAGAGTTGCCACCCATTTGCATTAATTTGCATGAACTTTTTCAATCTTTTATCTTTTTAGCAAGTCGGCACAATAATCATTACTACATAAATCATTATTTAAATTTAAAATCTGTTGGTGGAAATGATTGGCTGACATAACTAACTTTTTGATATTTTTATTTCGCTGTTCTGGATTTAAAGAAAAACATCTTAACAACTGCAGTTGTGTACTGATTTTTATTTCTACAAACTTTCTCAATCTGTTAACTTTTAATTGGGTTTTAATTTAATTATCTTAAAACATCATGTTGTTAGGTTGACGTCGTTCACTTATATTTTGAAGTTAATTCTTGTTATCAACATGTTATTATTTATTTTCTGTGTAGGTGGATTTTTTTACTTTTAAATTTAAGTCTGTTCTTAAAGACGTTAACTTTTTATCAAGTTACTGTTTGGACTTTTCGCCATTACATTACTGGGATATCTATTGACATTGTTGTACATTACTTTTTTAATGTAATATTAACGTTGGCATGTACAAAAATATTAAAAATTGATTAGCCTGAAGCATTTTGAGTCATCGGATAACAAATGATGTATAATACTGTAGCAAATTTTGCTTTCTATTCATGTCACTTGTTATACAGTCATCTTTGCTTATGTAATATTATATGTAGTGTATTGAGGGGTAACGTTTCATTTGAAGTTTTTAACGAGCTTTTCTATCAATCATTGGTATTCTTTTAGATTGAATTAGTTTTGGCAATCTAAAATATGGTTTGGGATCTACTTGTCTTTTATGATTAATAGATTTGAGAATTGCATCAAAAAAATTTAAATCTTAATATCAATGTTTTATTGAGATAATAATTTTTTTCTGACTTAACTTGGCGGAGCAAAAAATAGACATTTATTCATGGTTGAAGTAATGAGACACATAATGGAAGCAGAATCTTATCAAATTTAAATTTGAGATAGCGTCATCATGACATAACAAACAACTCGGTAAAGCCAGAAAGTCTATTTTACACTGGCTTGAAAGAATCGACAAAACGAAAACCGTTAAATCCTGCTATTTGATAAATAAATTGCGATACAAATCTTTAATCCGCTTGCTGGCTATATTTTTTCGATTTTTTAATAATAAGCCGCCACTGCGTATATACTTTACATAAGCACGTAAGACAAATATGACAAAATGACATGTGATGGCATCAAAGTAGTTTTTACAAAATTGAAGTCGTAAATCAGACCAGAATGCATTTTCAACGGTGGAATAAGTTGACATTCAAGTACTGGCTAGAAAATATCGAGCTTTTAGTTTAAAATCAATGTTTTATTTGAAGAAAAAAAACTTGAGAATGATTGGTCTCTATATTATTTTGTTATGCCAGTACATCAAACTACAGTGCACTGTATATTTAAGCATCAATTGCTATAATTAAAAATTGTGTTGTGTTTGTTTTGTCTGACACACAATGATACTGTAGTATAAAAATGTACACTGATCAGTTACTATATTGTATTAATAGTTAACTTTTGTGATAGACTTAAGTCTTACACTAACTTTTAAGTGGTGCTTAACGTGTCTATAATGATTACTATTGAGTCCTTGACAAACTAATTAGTTTCTATGTCTGAAAATATAATTAATTGTAATTGTTGTGCACAGAGCTGTAAGAGAGCAATAACAATTTTTATGCAAGTGCAAATGGTTTTGTATTAAATCACAGATTTGGTTTTTAATATGCTTGTTTGTCATTATTACTGGAGTTTAGAAACTAAAGGTTGACTGGAAATGTTATTTAGTTTAAAAATTTAAAAGAAATTTATTTTGTAATAAGGCTTTATAGGAAAACATTGTTGGTTTTAATGGATATACAGTATATTATTGTAAGTTATATCATGATATTTGATCTTTTAAAAGGACCGAGTCTAATCTAGTAAGTTCCAGGAAACATTGCCGTGTACTGTAAGTCGTAAATATTTTTAGTTACACTTTTGTTTTCAATATAATAAGACTTAGTAGTTTTATTAAAGCTATCCGAAACGTTTGAAACCCACGTCGTCGTTTCTAGAAAGTCTATTTGAGGATTTTCTACACTGGGCTTTGTTTTCGCTTGGAATCAAATTGCTATTACCGAATGCGCTTTGCATGGTTTTATTCCGGCTTTAAAACAAATTAATGGTCATATAATAAATGGTCTACCGTCAAAATCTAGGATTTAGGATTTGTTTCAGTTTTATACGATGCGTTTTTTAATGGCGTGTGATTTAGAGTTACTGAACGGTTTTTGTGATCATTAAATGGTAAAATACAGATATACAAACACTTTAGTCGCATTGATTTAAACATATATTTGGTTGGTACATTTATTTACTACACTGCTTAACACTGAAATGCGTTTATAAAATTACAGTATATTTTTGTGGATTTAAACATTATTTTAGACCGAAATTTGGTCTTGTTAACTTGACACACTGCATTGAAATTGGTCAGTGAGGCTTAGGTTAGCATTAGATTGTAATCTTGTCATGGATTCTATTTTTTTGTAGTGGTTCCTGGAAATAATCGTGTCTTTTCTGTGCATATTATGCTGCTTTCCAATAAACGACATGCGCGTTGTTTTTTATGCTGGCTTAAATAATCATCCAGCAGCTCCAGTGTCTTTATCTGCTACATTTTTTATTATGAGGTCGCTCTTAAGGTGTTGGGATTTTATGAGTTAAGTAATGACCAAAATGGCATCATCTGGTAGCATTGAGGAAAAGTGCAATTGCTGTGCCCCAAATTCTGAGCTCTTCTGTTTTTTCTTCTTTTTATTGAGCATTTTGGATATGATACACTTGTGGTAGACAATGTATAGTACAGTACAATACCGTAAGTGGCTGCTAAGTTACAGTTGCCCATTTTCGGCTTAGATAATTGGTGCATTGTTCACTGATGTTATATTTGTTCTCGATGAAATTTATTTATGTAGCATTTCAAATATGCTGTCAGCTGAAGTTTTGTTTACTCAGGTTTTGGTATTACTGTATTGTTTATATTGAGAAGAGTGGGCTTTTTAATAATAACATTTCTTCGAAGTAATAAAAGTTGCTCATTATGTGATCTTAGTTTACATGGATAAGCTTGGCAAACAAATGGAATTATTGTTTATTAAAGATGAAAATGTAAATACAATTAGCTTGTCCGAAAAATAAGTTTTATTGTTGGTTTTTTTATTGCAAAATAGATGAAGTTAAATTTGGTTTAAAATTTTTTTTTAATTAGCGTCTTTCAATGTTAATTGTTTGAGTCAATTGTAAGTTTATTAAGAACATTTTTTTCATTGATTTATTTTTATGGATAATTCGGTTGCTTAATTGTATAGTAGTATCTGAACAACGATCGAAAAAGTTGATTTAAAAATATCTAAAGATTTTATGGAACGTGAATGTGTTTTTTTGTTGTGAAATTTTTCAACAGAACTACCCTAGCTGGCACTATTTTTTTTCAATTTGTCGCAAATTGCACTTAGATGGCTTTTTTTTACTACAAAAGAAAAAAATCTGCATTTTCAATAGCTAGTATTTTTTATTCTGAAAATATCTTTTCTTTTATGTATACAAAAGATGTTTTTTCTTTTGATTTGGCTACTTTAAAAGCCTATAATGTTCTAGGAGTATTGGTTTAAGAAAACATTCAAAAAAACACTAATGGTCAGATATACCAAAGCCCTTTAAATTTAGAAAATTCTCAAGAAATTCAATACGTTATTTAAGTTATTCAAGCGAACGGTTATAATATTATTACTGTTTGTATACAATTTATTGCTTTTTCAAAGTACAAATCTGTTTGCTGTAGAAATTCGGAAAGCGAAGAAAACTTTTTTAAGATTAAAACGATCTTAAAAATGAGTATCTAATATCAAGAGACTAATGTAAAGATTGTGGGTCGTAAATTAAATTGTTTAGTAGACGTTTTGTTTTAGCGAATTCGCGTTTGGCTTGACTAGTAGAGGATCTTTGCAAATAAATTACATGAAATTGCTGACATGTTTGCGCCGCCAGAATAGCTCTTATTCGATTAAACACTTAGATTATCTGTACTATAGTTTATTTAATGATCCTGAATTTTTAAAGAGGCTAAGAAGTAAACGTCACTTAAAAAATAAAGTTGATTAAAGAGCAACTTTTATTTGCTGTTCTTTGTATTACTGTAAATGGATTTTTAGTGTAAAGAGAGTTGTAACATTGAAGTTGCTATTGATTATAGTGTCGCGGCATTTTTTATATTTATTATTTTTAACTTTCTTTTATTTGTTGAGTTTATGCTATCGTAAAAGCCACTTTTTATATTTTTTTCTACAGCATAAACTTGATTTACTGAACTCTTATGTACACTATCCGCTGTAAGAATGATCTTTAACTTAAAAAAAAAAATCTTTAAAATTTAATATGGTATTGTTCCGAAATATACGGTATAAATAATTAGTTTAATACAATTTCTCTTTCATTTTTTATTGTATTTTATTTTGGGTAATTTAAAGGTCACTTTTGTCAATGTCTTAGTACATTTCAAGGCGTTGGTTGACCTCAGATTTTTTTTTGTTTTAACTAAGTTTTAAAGTTATGAGTCCCAGATCCGAGGCTTATCGCCAAAAAACACAAAAAAATATAATAATAAAAGCAGCATTCTGAAGTTGTTTTATTTTATTGCTGTATATTGGAAAATATTTGTTGTTTTTATGTTTTTACATTTGAAATGTCCATGCCAACCGCATATTTTTAGTTTGACAAAAGATTTTAGTACCGTATTTATTCTTTGATTTTAAACTTGTATACTACTGCATAGCATTTTTTATAGTTTATTATGTTTTTGCAAAAAACAAAATCTATTGTTTAGATTACATCCAAGTATTGATATCAACAATAATAAACGTATAATAACATCGTTGTGGGCGCAAAAAACCTACAATACTGATATAGTTATGATTACATTGTGTTGTTTGGTTTTTTTATTCCTGTTAAATGGAGCGCAGAATTGCTAACCTGAAATACGAGACAGTACATATGATTTCATCACTTGGACAGTAATGTAGTGACTTAGCCAGCATGTAGCAAGAAAGCCAGGGATAATAAGAACTGTGTATTGGGATTTGTACCACTTCACTGTATTAGTATAACATAGAGACAACCCTTTATTACGTTTGTTTTTAGCTTTAGTAATAAAACTGGTTCCAAATCTGATTTTAAATTTAATTAAATTTGCATGCGACTGTCTGCATGTTTTGTAATTAGCGAATCCACAATAGTTTATCTCGTAAAGACATAATTAATTACGTTTATCATTAGTTTTTAAAACTAAACGTTATTACTTTAACGTTTAGTTATTATTTGAAAAAAAAACTTCTTGAAATTTTTATCTCTGGTAACCGTTTTTCTAATATAATGATTCGAAAAATGATAATGACTAATATTTTTATTGTTGAGACTCAATGTTATAACTTAGTATAGAAAAAATTAATTACTTTTAGGTATGGTATAATAAAATTTAACGCCTACTCTGATGCAAATGCGGCTTCTTGAAACTTGTGTAGTTTCTACTTTCCAAATCACGCTGTAATTAAAATCTGCCGTTTAATTGCCTTCATTAAAATTAAAACTTAAAAGTAAGGCAACTTAAGTTTTAAAATATTCGCTTTGTCGGTTGTCAGCTTCAACTAATTAAGCTTTAGTAGAGTTTAATTAAACAGACAATTATATTGGTGTCTACCACTCAAAACCCCTTGACATCTAAAATAGTAAACTTATAAATTATTTAATTACACGAATGAACGGCTGTTTTGAACGCTTAGATTAATTGAATGTTTTTATTCTGTGTGGAAATTGCAGATGTGACGTGTTTATTTTCGTGCTTATTATCGTTTTTAATTTTTGTGGTATTTCAAGTTAACAGCCCTGATTTTCTATTTGTAAAAATAATGGTTTTATAGCTTAGGGATGTCTTTAATAGTCGGTTTTGAAGTACCGTACTGTTGTAATCCTTAATTTTCTTGGGTTTGCTTTATTTTTACCAGTGAAGGATTTAGTAGAGAAAGTTACGGTCGATTAATTGACATGCGGCATATGTTTTGTCCAGTGTTATGCGTAGGCCAGGTTGCCAGCTGAGTTAAAAATCATTATCATTGCATTAATGTCAATGTAATTACATGGGGAAATGTCCATTCCACTAAAATAAATGTGGTCTCGTTTAACGGTTATATGCTTTTATGCATTTGATGGGTTGTAAAGCCAGAAAATAACGTCTGCTTGTTTGTTTTTCATTAACTATTTTGCAATTTATTGTACTGGAACTCGTCGTAAAATCGTCATCAAACACAATTTCCTATAATTCATCATGTTCCTTTTGTTGTTTATTTTTTTAGTGACTTATTTCGTAATTATAATTGCTGTACGGTATCGACTTTTGCCGTATATTTACATTACTTTGCAACACTTTAAGCGAAAAAAAAAATATGCTATTTGCGACATTGACTACTTTTTAACATGCTGCAAGCACGTCGTATTTTTTTCACCGTTTCTTTTCCTGTTTATTTAGACATTAGCTCGGCTAGAATGGAATTCACGTTTTACAAATTTGTTACAGCATAACTTTCCAATTGATGTTTCTGCCTGAAAAAACGAAGATTTGATCGGCCGAAACGTTGACTCGAAATTTGACATTTTAGTATTGGCGAGAGAATGTTATGTTGCAGGATGACTTTCACTTGTTAAATTGAAATGTTAGAAAGTTTTTTTACGTTCTGGCATTAAATTCGCTTAGGTTTTTCAGCCCATGTTTCTTTAATATTTAATATCCGGCCGCATGGGGCTTAGCTTCCGTTTTGGTTCCTTCAGAACTGGTGCAGAGGATATAAATGTGGAGATAATTCCGCATTGAGGACATTCAGTTTGGTGCACATGAATATTTTTGTTTTGTTGGTCATTGTTGAGGGGAAATGTCGTGGGTTTAAATGATTGAGAAACAATCTGTATGTGGGGGTGAATGGAGCGTGAAACGCAACAATAATGGATACACATATATCTGTCATTCCCTAAACGTTACCATCATATAAACAACACTTTTTCAGTTCTTAGTACGCAAACTTTATTTATGAATTTATGACATGTAGCTCACTTTTGTGCATTTTCAAGGGCAAAAAAATTTCACGTCTAACATTACATTATTTTGCATAAAATATTAATGGTTCCAATTTAGAAGATCACTCTGTATTAGTGTAGGGCATTTTAATCAATATTTTAATTTTGAAAATTTGCTTTATTCAATCATTGTAATTGATGACTCTACAAATATCATAAAACTCTTAGGTTCTGTGGTTCTTATTGATTCTTTGCAGGAAAATACTTCATTGTTCATGAAAGTAACGATTGCTTTTCGTGAGTGCATTGTGCTTTTGTACAAAACTAATAAATACATGTCTTGCATATATAGTATATACATGTATACTGGTGTTGTATCATATTCAAACATAGGTTATGTACTTCAGTTTACACAGATGCTTTGTCTCACCATTTGCAATTTTGCTATCAGATACTATTACAAGAATGTAGTACAGTATTTGCCAATAATCTATTTTCGAGTACTGAACTTTTCCATATGCAGAACTTTGAACTGAAATAATGTTTAAGGCAGTGTCGTTGTGTTATTAAAGTTCGCTGATGTTTGATTTATCATTTATAAGTTTTAGTAACGAACGTTTTTGTACTTAGATTTTACCTTTTAGATAAAACTACTTGAGAGTTAATGTTTGAATTGCTGACATGCAATGGCGTTAAGTGTCGATTGTTACTCGTATTACGTTGATAAATGTACTGGTGCTTTTCGTGTCATTGAACGAAGAAAATTACTAGTGACCGAGGAGAGTCTTTTGAATGGAATGTCAGTCTTTTAAAAGATTTATTATATTGAGATGTAAGAAGCGCAAGTAACTAATAGATGTTTACTCTAAATGAATTCATTTTTAGTCTTTCAATGACGATGCACTTGTTCTGGAGCATCGATAATTGCCCAATTTGTTTCTACTCCAACGTAATTGACTTGTTGTTTACTTGTATTATTTACAGTACTAACGAAAATGTTATTGGTTAAACTTATTAGTTATTATAGTAGTTCACCATTCAATGAATTCAAATGTAATATACAGTAATCGCTAAAAGATATCAATTTGTTTGCTTATAAGAGAGATATTTTTTAGTGAATTGAAATTTTTGTTTGGTAAACTTTTTTTGTGACATTTTGCTTTGTATTTTACAAGCAAAATACTTTTATGTCAGTGTTTTCTAACATCGAAGTCTATATTTAGTGGAAAATTGTTAAACGGTTACTGAAACTTGGATAATAATAATAACTCAGGGTCAAATTTAATTTCCCAAAACTAATTAACATGTAATTAAATTACAAGGATGAGCCAAAAAGTATTCATACATTTTGTTATACTGTATAAACTTGTTTAGCTTAATGCTATTGCATATTAATAAGTTATGTGATAATTTTGCCTACTGCAGTCGGTAGTGATAATAACTAAGTTTCTACAATTTCTAATCAAAAACTATTTAGACAAAGTTACCATATGTTTGCATGCAAAAGTGCCAAGTAGTACTACCAACTTTTTTACTCGCTGTAAAATTCCATGTAATCTTAATGTTGTGCGATTTTTGACGTTGTATAGTTACGGTTAATTAGATTGTTATTGAATGATTAATATGAAACTATTTAATCACTGCAGCTAAATCTGAAATCCAAGCTGTTGAACCTTTATTATTAAATTTTCATTTGGCCTAAATGATAATAAATTACGAAAATAACTTATGTTTGAACTTTTTATTGTTGGTTCAAGCATCGCATTATAGCATTATAAATCTTATGCTTTGTACTTGTATTGCAACTTAGAGTTCATAAAGTAAAAAAACCAAAGGGTTTTCTTTTCTTTTGTATTGAAGAAGATTGTTTGTTTGAAAACATTTTATTTTGTTAATGCAGTAGACCTGTAACTGTCATCATAGAAAAATTGATTGTATTACATTTAGCGCAATAAATCTTTTTAAATTTGTTGTTTGTACAGTGAATGTAATACAAGCAAGCATTAAGGTAAACAATAAAAGAATTGACATTTTTTTTTCTCCTAAATCTTTGTTGAGTATATGTTAGATTCCACCACTTCTGTTAAGACGTTAATCATTTTTAGCTTTCTATCAATCAGTTATATTCACTTTTATATGATTTAATTTAGAAACCATAGCACCTTCAATTGTTATTAAGTCTAATGAAAGTAAGGAAACAATGTACAGTAACTATTTGTAAAGATGGCAATTTTAGTACATTGTTAAAAGAAAATTGTTACTTAACTACAGTACTTAAATTTAACAAAAAATTCGTACAATTTCAAAAATGTTATTACAAAATCTTTTAGTTGCTGAGCAATTATTGTCAAATAAATGCTTTCTTAGAATTTTAGTTTTAATATAAGTTATTTGTTGTCAGACTGTCTTAAAATTGTTTTTTAGTTGTTTAACGACTTTAAATACCCTAAGCTATTTCAATTATATATTCATTTAAAGTAATACAAAAACTAAAACAAATGTAATACTACTGTAGTTATACTGTTGTTTTTGGATTGAATTCAAGCAGGAAATGAAATGTACTCGTAAAATTGGAGTTACAATAAAATGCTTTGTAGTTTTTCCAGTACTTGTACATAATGGTGTTTCACAGGAAATCTATAGAATGGTTTTAAATTTTATTTATATATACAAAAAAAAACGTTTTAAGTGATCTAAATTAAAGGCATCAACCCATTTAAATTATTCAAGCTTGCAATTTTGTCTAGTTTATGAGCTTAATTTTTTTTTGTAGTTTTAATGAATCGTTAATTTAATTAGTAATTAGTATAAGATAGAACTTCACACATTTTTACTTTAAAATGTATATTATTAGATTACCGACAATTAATTGGCTGTACTATATACTGTATATTAGAATAGAGTAAGGAATATGTAAAGTCGGTGGCTTAAATTTTTAATTAGAATTTCTTGGAAATAGTTTATTTTTAACCACTTTTTCTGTCTATACTTTTAGTAATAAAAGTTTGAAAAAAACTGGGTTTTTGTTGGAGTAAAAATAAATTAAAAAACCGACAGAGGATTCAAAATTCTCAGAAAAATAATAAACGTTGAAATGTATTTAAATGAAGACTTTTTTTGTTGATGATTCAGAGAAATGTCATGTTGGGGTTTACTTTTTAGTGACTTGTTTTGTATTCGATGAAGTTTCAAACTGTGCTGTGAAATTAGGAGACACAAAAACGAACATTTCATAAACTGACAGGATCAAAATTTAATTTTTTTATACCGGTATAACTTCCATCGTTTACAACTGTTGAAGAAAATAACTGAAGTTGAAAGTCGCACAGTTCGCTTAAATGTCAAGTTGACATATGTTAAGAAATTTTTTTATTTTTAAAAAGGCAAACATCTTACGAACAAGTATTTTGACGTTCATTCACCGACATTTTTCATGCAACAACTGTTATATTTGGGTCATTTATGCTTTAGAGAAGTTTAGAGATGATTGTCAAATTGTAAAGACAGTTTTTTTAAGTGATACCCCTTTGATATCTCGACTTTTCTTGATGACTTCCTTTCCATTGACTGCTTTACTTAGCGCCGACCTCTTTATACAGAAGATCTGCTTCACTTCCTTTCTAATGAATACTGAATTTTTTTTGTCCCTATTATCTTATAAACATTAAGAATTGCATTAGTTTGGATATGTTTGTAGTTTACACAACCACTGTTTCAATCCTGTCACGCTTGGAGCTATTTCTCTGTCATGGTTCAAATAGATGTGTAACAATTCAGTGAAACTCATTTGAGCTGTCTTACAGATGTTTTGTACAGGGTTCACCAAAACAAAAATGTTTTAGTACGTTTACCAAAGAAGCTAAGTTACATAACATAGGTACAATATAAACTATCTAATGTGAACGATTTTGTGAACCATGGAAAATACAGTAATTCCCCTGGAGAATTATTGTTCTCGTCACCATTTGATTTTCATAGCTCACATTTAAATATTTCGAATTTGAAACTGTACAATTTGAGAGATTCTTCGGTGCAACATGATTGCATTAGAAATTAACTTGTTTTTTTTTAAAAAAGTGAGAGCTAGTTTGCAGTTTAGGGTAATTGTGTTTTTCTTTCTAAAAGTATTGAAAGGTTTCTAGCTGTACAGTATTATGTAATTGGATTTTAACCTTACTTAATTTCCGGTGACTTTCTTTTTCAGAGCCATCATCAATCATTTTGGCCCCAAAATCGAATCTTGGATGATTCAGAATCACCAGTCGTCATTAACTGAAATTCAAGTAAGTGTCACAATGAGAGAATTAACCTTGTTACATATCAAACAACTTTGGTGTTTTACTTAAGCCCGTTCCTTTATTATAAAAAATGATTTTTTCAAGGTATTAGATGTTGTCCGAGCCAACTATGATACATTGACCTTGAAATTGCAAGATAATCTGGATCAATATGAACGTTACAGCGAAAAGCCCAAAGAAACAGCGTTTTTTACTCAATTGGTAGGTTGTTATCCGGTTATCCTACCGTTCAGAATTTGTTTATTATTCATTTATTGTGAATTATAGATTCGAACTGTCATCTCAGATTGTCGGCAAACTTTAGACAGTATGGAAGTAGATACCCAGTCGATGTTTCAAGATTTTTCTAGTTCTTATGGCTAGGATAAAGCAGATATACCAGGGGAAAAGCAAGGCGATTTAAATAATTGATGAAATGAAAGACTACAAGACAGAGAATTTGATGTAATCTTAAGCCAAAGTGCATTGAAGAAATAATTTTGCTGAAAGTTTACTTTCCTGTTTTTTCAAAAAATACTTTTACCAGTAGTTGAATGTTTCCTACAATTTAGAAGTTCATACCATGTCTTAAAGAAAGGCGATCTAATAAACGCATGAGCAGAAGCAGCTCTTTAAATTTAATTCTCTGTTTTAATTCAGTCAATATTTATTATGCTAAATAAAAGTCCGCTTTGTTATTTTGTAAAATGCTAATAAATGGTATCCCATTTCATTCTAATGTTCACAGTTAATGCAGCTGAACTGTTCCTGCACTGTAGTAAAACTATTTGAAACGCTTTGCCTAATGTTAGTGCAACTATAAAACGATTTTAATATCAAGCATTATTAACTATACAATATTTCTTTGAAACTTTGAGTTCTTCTGAACTTCAAGAACAACTTACAAAGAAGTATTCTGATCTGCATTCGTTCATATTTAATTGGGTTTAAGATGCTTAAAATCGTTTAGTTTGATCCAAACTTAATACTAAACTGCGACTATAATCTTTTGACGTGATGAGTAAGAATTGTAGGTAAGTTTATTTTAATATTTTATTATCTTAAATGGCGAATTAAAAAGTTAAGTAATTAAAAGTTTACAATACCGGTAATTTTTGAAATCATTGATCAGCACTGCTATGGTCAGTGAATCGTTACGTGTTAGTCAATTATTGCCAGTAATGATTACGTAGTTGAACTGACGTAACGTTTATGACGTAATTCTGGTACGGTACATGTAACAAGCTAGGCCTAAGAACGCTATGAGACTGAAATTTAATTTCGGCAGTTTCTTATTCTTAAAGTTAATATTTCAGTATATGATAAAATTATTGGCGTTTATTTGATTAATCTTTAAGAAATAATGGGCACTTTTACGAAGTTTGTTAAGGTATGTTGAAGAATGGAATAAATACACATTGACATTAATTTTGATGGCGTGGGTGTTAAGCCTAACTTAGAAGGTGACCGCCATTCCAAATCGTTCTTTTTTTAAACTTATTAGTAATGTGTATTTTGACCTTTTGGATATTTTATTTTATAAATGATATACATTAGGGAGTAATATTATCATTATTAGTATTATTCAGAACTTTAAAATGCGTTGAAGTGGAAAATATTTGAGAGTGCTTTTCAAGAGTATGTACTACATCTGATGGGTAACAACTTATTGCGCATATTCAACGTTGAAGAGTAACCGAAAATCAATATGAAACGGAAATAATGAAGCCAGATTTTGATGTATGAAGAGGAGGATTATTGTGTGCGACTATAAACATGGTAAGAATCGATTTGCAGTGGTGTATTGCGCGAAGTGTAAAATGATGTAATATACGTTGCAAGTTGCTTGAAAGTTTCGACTCTGTCTTACGCTGTCGTTCTTCTCGTAAAGATCATTAATTTTAAGAGACAGAAGTTACAAAAATGTACGACAAAAACATGGTATTTATCCGTCTTTATAGAAAGATTTGGCACTGGTCTGTCAGGGTTTACAGACTGGCGTGTTGGCATGTAACTTTACAGCCAAAATATTGGCACTATCATGCGTGATTGTATTATCGTTTAGTATTCGTGATCGAGATCTTATTTTTGTACTGAATTTATCAATTTGCATTTGATTTATTATCTATATAAGGTTTGTAAGATTAATTAGGGGCTTCGATTGTGTAGGAAAAGTTAGGAAAACTGATTTAGAGCTTTTATTGAGACTTGGTTGGAGGTATTTTGTAATACTGGCCAACAAAAACTTGTTTATCATTCAATAATTTATGGTGAATATTTATTAATATTCAGTGGAGGTGTTTAGAGTTGTACATTAAGTTTCTTAGTAAACTGTTTATTTGATAAGAAGAAAACTATTGATTTATTCTAACTGATTAATTGCTAATTATTTAGCTTGTGAATATAAAACGAGTTGTGAAGATTACATAACCGGTATGATGTTATTTAGCATCGTGAAGGAAATGTTTTATCAAAATGATTTTAGATTTATTTGTGGAAATGTACATTGATACATTCATTATACCGTATAAATTTGACTTCTGTAAGTATAATTAAATGGAAGCATATGTTTTGATGAATTTTTTAATGTTATCAACGGATGGTAATGCTGCCATTTTAATTTAGCTTAATTCTATATAAAGAATCTTTCAATTAACAAAATTTTAATGCGATTCTTTGAAAACTTTTACAAATTTGTTTCAATGAATAATCAAGTATGGTAATTTAATTAAGGAAAGTATTCAATAATTATTCACAATTTTAGATAACAGAAAATTAGTTTTACAGTATATGTTTATACTCTTTCGTTATCAATATTAGATGCATTGTCTGGTATTCCATACGTATTAGAAAATAATTTTTAAAAAGTTATTCTTCCAATTACAGTAGCTCAGTCAAGTTTGTCTTTTTTTCAGAATATTTCTAATCGTGTTCAGTGTTGGTTTAATATAATTAAACAGGACGTCTTGTATTTCAAAAACGAAAGACATGAAAAATGAGCATCTTCAAATATGCTTTTTTATTAAGTTTTCAAAACTTTTTTTAGTCTCATTCTATTTTGTGTTGAAAATGTCATACAGCTATGCTTTATTGACGCCATTACCACGGAAGTGTCACTAAAAATGCGGAAAACTCTGTTTTAGAGAGATATTTTTTCATAACTGGGAAAATACTATCAGTAACGTAATGCTAACAATGTAATATTCGTGGATATAACCATTGACAGTATATTACGTGAGCGAAACCATCACATGTAACGTGTTATTTGATAAGGTATTGTCCGGGCTTTAAAGATGTTTTGACCTGTTATACTATAGTCTGCTACACCAGGTCTTACAATTCACATCGATTTTTCCGTCTGGTGAAGATTAATTTTTTTTTCAAGAGTCGATAGACCTCAACTGCTATCGATAATGTTTTATATATTTCGAAGTTTCGCTTTGATGCGCATGAAGTGTCAACAATATTATTGGTCAACGCAACGAATTTTATAAAAAGAAATTAAATTATCACTAAATTAAAAACAGTCGATAAATAAAGCAGCAAACATGTTATTGCACTCAACTTCGCTGTATAATATCTAATGTTTTCATCTTGATGTGGGAATTATGTAATCATAGGCATTACGATATAGTAAACAGTTAGGACGTAAACAATGTTAAAGTAACAACATAATGTTCATCTACGGATATTAAATTACTATGTACATAGGTCAGTTATTTTTAAACTTGAACATGGAAGCTGTTCTAGTGACCAAGATCAGTGTTACAAAAGGAACGTTTGTAAAAAAAAATAATTAAAAGTTAAACATTTTTGGATGAATTTAAAGGTTTTTCTTTCGTTTTATTGTGGTGTTTTTGGAGTCCATTAATCAAATGACCGCTGGTCTTACGGTAGTCTACCCATTTGTGAAGTTGTCTTAGTTATGTCTTACTTTTATTGGCTTTTGAGTGAAATACTCATCGTTTTCGTGTTTGATGATGCTTCTTACTGTCATTACGTGGTAGCTTTTACGTTGCCAAGATTTGAAATTGCGTTGCTTTTAGATCTCTTGTCTATTTTAGTGTTCAACTATTATACTATGCTGTGCTTGTCTAATGGGCAAATGGTTTAGTACTGTCGCGTTGGCAATGAATATTTCATTAGAAAACTCGTAAAAACATTGTAGAAATAATTATAGATTTTAGTTTTAATGGTAACTTTTGTAAGTTGATTACAGTGATGCTTTTTAGGGAGGTCAAAATACCCGACAATTCTTTAGAATTTATCTGATGGCTGCTTTTTTGTTGCTGGCGAAGATATCAACAAAATGCGCTTGCGATTCATTGAACTTGTTTATGGAAAATATAAATTATTTTGCCATGGAAGACGCTTGTGAGTATTAGCGAAAATAGCTTAATCCCGAAGCTTGCTATTAGTGTCGGATGATTACGCCCTAGTTTTGCCTTAGTTTCATTTATCCAAAAGCTTAATTAATCGGGTCTAGTTTGATGAGAATGTAATTGGCCTACATAAATAATAGCCAGAGTTTTAACTAAATCGGTTGTTATATATATTGCATGCTAATCCAGCGGTTGAGTTATGATACATTTTTGGTCTTATCTGAGAGGCAAGAATTTTAAGAAAACAAATTCTGGTAAAAAAAACTAATGGGTTAAAAAACGATCATACTTTACTAAAATATACATAAATGTACAGTAAATAGATATTGAGTAAACATGAAACATTATAAAAATAAGGAAGAAGGTCAAATGTATTTTGTTTAAGAGTTTTCAATTTCTTGACACTTTGAAAGTATTTCTGTTACTCTGACAAAATCTAATGCGTTTTTTATGGGAAACAATATTCGATACTTTTATGATTTTAACTTAGTTAAACATTGTATATAATCAAAATATACAAATATGTGAATATGGTTGTTTAATAACTTCGTTTTTTAAAGCTGTTTTTGCTATATTGGGGGCAAATAAAAATCGATACTAAAGCAATTTTCATGTTTTAGGTTGTACAGTAGCTACAATACAAATACATTGTCAATAGCTTGCAAGTTTATTTTTGCACAGGGCTGAAATGCTATTAAAGTTACAGTACAGTGATATATACTTGTGTTTGCTTTAAATGCAATATTTATCGTGATTTTGTAGGTTAACTTTCATGCAAAAAAAAAAGTTTTTTTGTGTAGTTTAGCATCTTATTATTTTATAGTCTATTGTTTGTGAAAAAAATGACGACCTCCTGCTGATTGGTATCTTTAATATAGTGCTAGGAAGTTGTAAGATAATAAGAACTGCCGTTTGCGTAACAAAAAGTCCCATCGTGATTTGGTGTTTGACATGAAATTTCTTTTTTTTTTCTTCTTAAATTGAAATCCACTCTAAAGTTGTCTGTTGTCGTTCACGACCTCCCTTAAGAATCTATATTTTCTTTTCATCCCGCTTTTCTTTTACTTAAAGCGAAAGTATTTGCTATCATGCTTTATGTTATGGCATGAAACAGGGTTTTTTACACAGACTAACTTAATATGATTTACCGACTGTATAAGTATTCTAACTTGGTTGATATTTTATTCACGTTTTTCCAAAAAAACTGCATTGTTTACTAAAGTTTTTTTTAATGAAAGCCACAGGGAATTCCTTAGACGTTTATTTGCATCTGATCTTTCCTTACTGAATTTTATTTTGTTCTGTTTTGAAGTTCACGAGGAAAGAATTTATGTTTTTTTTTGTTGGTCAAGGTTTTTTAGTTATCGTATTATTTTTGAGTCAGTTTTTATTTGAATATCAAATTTAATATAATAATCTTATCGACACTGAATGTATAGATATTTAAATGTGAAGCCTGTGTTGAGTTGTTTACTGAAATGAAAGGCGATATAGACCTACAAATTCCGTGTATAAATTTAAACCCATATTTTTGGCCAACTACAACAGAATAAATGAAACCGTGTTTATTTCTATTCAGTGTTGCAACTTTAGCCTGGTATGGGAACTACCCACGCTTTCAAATTACTAAGATATTCCGAATATACTATTTTTTTTGGGACGGTTGAGGCTTTGTTTTGAAGAATGTGTCAATTTGTCATTCTGACAGTGCTTAACTGAACAGGGATTGTTACGAACATTCGAGCATGCTCATATCATTTTCTTTCAGCTATTGTCATTGCTTCCCTGACTCTTAGTTAATGTCATTGAGACAACGAACTACTAAGAATCAATAGTAAATGAATGCTATAGGAACTGATTCCAGTAGTTAATAGTAGATGTTAATAGTAGATGTAGGTTTTCAGTTAAATTCTGTAATAGCGTCTGGGGAATAAAAGCTCAGTATCTAGGCTATATCGACTTAACGTTATATAACATCGCATCTGGCACAAAAATATTCTTGGAAACTGAGGAATTGCTTTACCAAAAGATAATTAGCTTTTTCATTAAGCAATAAACGAATGGCTGTAATATTGGTTTGGTGAACTCATCTTTATTATTCTGTTTGGAAGCTTTACGTAATATTTCTAGTGTTTTGCATACATGCACTTGTTAAATAAGGTAATAACTTGACATGAAACGTTAATTAATGTTCTGTTTATAAAGTGTGATTATTAGTGTATAGTAAGTGCTTTGTTTTATATCACAAATCAAAATATAATCAATAATTTGTTTTTATTACTGCACTGGTAAAGATTTAAGTTTAATTTTTCATTGGCTTCTTAAATAGTAAGTTACATTTAGTTATACAGTAAATTACTAAATTACACACCTTAATTGGAGTGGTTGTTAACGCATTATTAAATTTACTAAGAGGTTTTTTTTTATTAGGTTAGTCTATGCTTTTGAAAAAAGTCTGACTCTTGTAACTAAGCGACTGATTGCTGTAACCAAATCGACTTTGATGTCGTCTTCTAGTTTTTCTGAACGAGTTGTTGACACTAACTCTCTACTCAGTCTACTGGTTTTATGATATCTTTTAAGGATTTGATTATAACTTGTTAGTTTAAACTTTAGAATCGATTTACAGTTACTTCTAAAAGGTTAAGTGCTTTTAGTTTTAACTAAAAAAAAATAGTAAGTAGCAAGCTAGTATTTTTGTTTTTAAATGGCATTTTGAAGTTATTTTTCTGTAGGTAGATTTTAAACTGCGACAAATAAACTCGTAAATTTGTAGTTGATTCGTTTTAGTAAAGTACAGTGTAATGTTAAGTTTTTTTTAGTAGGTGACATTGTTTATGTCATAAGGAATTACCGTTGTTTAATTTTGAAAGGTCAAGCTAATCACTTTTAAATACTGAATGGATAAAGTGGAAATAAATTGAATTTTGAAATGCATCTAAAATTTCACGCATTGTTGAGCAGCTTGTTATAATAAAAGATACTGGATGTTTCTTTTCAAATGTAAATTTGTATTGCTGCGTGGCACATTGGAAGCTTTGAATTTATATTTTCAATGGTTCATTTTTTTATTAAAAGTTCACTGTAATGGAAACAGCTGCTCTTCTTTAAATAGCTTTATAAAAGTATAAATTTTAATGTAAGATTTTACTATTAAATTGCTTTGATGCGCTGTTTGAATCCAAGATTATTTTTTTTGTAAACTAAGTTTTTCGGGTTCTTCAAAAGAGACTCCCTGTTAGCATGAAAATTTCGATGCATGGTAAATTTCAAGGAGTTGCCATTCAGAATTTACTGTTATTTAGTTCTACAAGTGTAACATTTATTTACGATATAGGCGTTTGTGTTTTTATTAGCTTTTACGTTAACGAAATTGCAATTTCCATAATCATAAATATCCATGAAAATGTTGTACAACCCGGATGTCGATAAAGCACAATATTTTCTATTGACTACTGAGCTTCAATTGTGCATTATGATTATATCACTCACTAATACAGTGCTGTAATACACTTTTCCAAGTGAAGAAAAAATCTATGCTGCATATGGTAATGTTGAAATTTCATGTAGTTTGTAAATTAATACTTTGCAAATGCGTGCAAATGCATATTTTATGAGCTCCCATAAATAAATAAGTTTACACAAAGTAGTTAAAAGCTTACATAGTTAGTGAAAAGTTTTTTTTAATTAGGTATAAAGTATTTTGGATAGTGTTTTTTTTGATATATAAAAAATGCTGTTAATTAATTAACGTTTTGTTGATCCACATTTTTGCGTTTAAGTTTGAAGATATATGTCAGCTAGATTAATCCATGGATTAGCCAATTGTGTGTGTTTTCTTTTGAAGTAATTTATGTATTTTGCATTGTCAATTTTTAACAGATGTCTACAGAAAAAAATCCAAGATTAATGTATAGCAAACCTGGTGGTGCAAAAGAGAATATGATGAAATAACGATCTTAGTTCTTGATCGATCTACATTGTAGTCATATCATAGTTTCTATTTTTTTTATAAAATAGGAAAGGTTGTTGTAATGCGTAGATTATTTCATAATTAAAATATCTAAGTAAAGGATGCTTTTTTGTAAATACAACTTGTTTTACCGTGGCATATCGCTGCATAAATTACAATAGATTTTTTTAACTGATGACATGTAGAGGAAGCAATTACCAATAGGAAAAGAGCAGCGATGATAAATTTGATGAATTTTGTCATGTAAAAATAGTGTTTTATGGGGTATTTTTTATTGTTGTCAGTTATTGTGCTTTGGAAGGCACATCTTTTTTTTTTTTTGGTTTTAATCTTTAGTGATTTTACAAAGCAAAATTGTTTTAGGATAATTGAACTCTTACGTACTTAGATGTAAGGTTAGTTCAGAAGTGCACTTTAAGGAATAAATTTGGTGTCAAGTTATTGAGGCATGTTCGTCATCTTTACTTCAAAACTGTCAAATTGGTATGCAAATTTAGAAGCTCTTCAAACGTAATTACAGCCTTGACTTTCAAGCTAATTGAAGATATAATTAGCATCTTTTACATTAGCTTAGCAAAATACGGGGTCTTTATGGGTTGTAAGCCTAGGTTGATTATTAGATAGAATCGCGTTTGATATTGCCTTTAATCAACTTTTTTTTGTCGTTTGATTTGCAACATTTTCTTCTTGTTTTTCAAGAAGTGCTTTAAGATTAACAATAAAAGACGGAGGCGTATTTAGTCATTTAAAATTAAATACTGGGTAATCAGTTATATGTTGTAGACCAGAATAACAATAATAAAATTAACAAAACATTGTTAATTATGCGTGATTTCGAGACGTAATATAATATTGAAGCTGGTTACTTTTAAGTTCTAAATATAAATTGACATTACCTTGCTTTTTTAAGGTTTAATGTTTGACTGAAGAATATGAATTACAGACATCTAGAGTATTCAGTTTATTATACAGTAGATATTGAAGTATTTAGTAGGATTCTTTAAGATATTTCTAGAGTTTATTCGATGGATTCCAAAGTGCGTCGTGTTTTATTTTCAATTTTTTTTGGGTGTGTTTTGAAAAATGTTTTAAAGGAATTTATTCGTTCTATCTCATAGTATGTTTCTGTGGTATAGAAGTTTCATACTAGTAAAAGGTGTTGTAAACTATCAAAATAAATTGAGAGAACGATAAAGGCATTTGCCATACAGAATGTAATAACATTGTTAAGAAGATATGGCGTTTCATTTTTAGTATGGTTTATTGTAAGAATGTTTCTGCAACTTCTGTCGTCGTAAACGCCTAGACAACGCGACGGTTTTTTCATGTGTGTATTTAGATTTTGCTTGTTATATCATGCTCGTTTGATATGATTATTTATCATTATGACTATTATCAACCCCGTTTACAGTATTCTGAATCACAATAATGTATGATTACTTTCCTCTATTCAAATACTAGTTTTAAAGTATTATTTGATAATAACGATACGTTGATAAATGTACTTAATTGAAGGTAAACATCATCAGTTTATTTAAATATGAATAGTAGATAGACAAATTATAATAGTAGTTGAAAGCAGTGATGTAAACTTTTATGAGCATACGGCAAAATGGAGAATCCCTAAGTGGGTTTTAAAAAATAATTCTGCACAGTTAGATTTATACAGTATTAAATAAACAATTTCAAAAAGCTTTTTTGATTACTTTTATGGTTAATCCAACTCTGTCTAAAAAGTCATTATTATTGAAATTGTTGGATTTTGGGATCTGTTTTTGCGTTAAACTTTCTCTTAATCCGGTGGACTTGTATTTAAGTATTTATTGTGTAACGATTTAGCTTTATTTTCAACAGTGGTTCATTTCATTGCATTTATATTAATTAAAATTTGTTTTTAAAGTTTAAATAGTCGGCGCAATCCGTTTAATTCAGTGGCATGAAGTTTTTCGTTGTTTATTTTTAAATGCAATATACAATAGGTAGTTAATACACGTTTCTTTTTGAATTTGTTGAAAGCTGTTGCGAGCTAGGAAATAAGTTGACACTAATCGGTTTTATAAATGTAGACAGTTGTAAGTTGAGACAATGACATGAAGACAGTAACGGTACCGTGTTGTAATTTAAAAGATATCAAGCGTTAGATTTGTTGAAAATCAGTATTAGTAAAAGTTGCCGTTTTAAAAACCCTGTTGATTGGATGAAACTTTGTAAACAGCGTGCATAACGTTTAGCATTAATTCTAATCTTTGTTTCCAACAATAATTGTTATCCATCTAGTGAAATTTTAATGCAATGCAAATACTGTAATATTATTGATTATTGTTACAGGGGTATCTGCTATCACTAACGACTTCCTATTGATGTTACATTTCTTAGTTTTATCGTAAATCAATATCTGAAATTCTGAATTTAATCTTTTGTAAATATTTAATCGACCTATTTAGTCGTTTCGTTTCTATTAAGTTATTGTAGAGTTAGCACTTGTGACATTTCGTATTGATTTTTGAAGGGAAAATGAAATAAGACTTACCAAAATGAGGCGTAGTCATTTCTGCAAATAGCGCATAAATTATTCGAATAAATAGACAAAATGTACATATGTCATAATATAATTTTATTTAATATTTTACGTGATAAAAGACAACTTTTTATTGAACAATTTGTTTTTAAGTAATCGTCTTTTCGATTAATTTGTGATTTCTCTTTGATTTTGTGACTTAAACTACCACTATTTTTTGTTGTTGTTAGTTAGTAATATTATTATTTTTACAAAACAACTACGGTACCATAATTATTATGATGAATGTTTTAATACACAGCCATACTGAAGCTACAAATCGTCTATTTTAACAGCTAATAAGTTAAAAGATTCGAGATGAGAAATCAAAATTGACATAATTATTATGGGAACCGCATTTATATAGATTCAAAATATAGCTGTAGATGTGTACAGTAGGGAAAAACATCTTATTAAAGTAGATTGGTATTTCTTTTGAGATGTTTTTAATAAATATATGAGAGCTCGATCATTTTCAAGTGATTAATGCATTTCTTTGTGTGGATGATGACTTTTTACAGCTATTTTCATATCACGAGAAAAGTGGTAGGGATGATATGGCACAAATGATTTTCCTAAAAGATTTTCTTTAGACGTTTTTGTAAACTTTTAATTACTTTAATGGGGGTATTTTCATTTATAATTTGTAGTAAAAAGGAGCCGTGGCAATTCCCTAATAATCTATTTAGATCTTTAATGCAGCCTTGCGTAAATAGGCTGCTACTTTTGTGTTGTTACAACTTGGGTGGTTTTTATTGAGTTATTCTTAAGACTTATTTTTTCTTGCTACTTTTTTCAGCTTGAGATAATTGTTCATTGAGTTTGTGCGGGCGTTTTTGTTTGGTGCTAAAGATTTTTTACTGCAAGTTTTTTCTTACTTAAGAAATTATCTTTTTACATTTTGGGCATGTTTGAGGCTTTTTGTAAAGTTCGTTTACGGCTTTATTACTTTTTTTTACTTTGAAAATTTGGAGTATTTACTGTACATGGTTACTCAGCCTAAAGCATAACAATGGAGTATGCGTGCAACGCAATCCTATGGGCAAACAGTAAAAGAGTACCTATCGGATTGTGTTACATTATTACATAAGGTTAACTTAATTAGCGACCTATTATAATCACTTTTTAAATTTCTTGGTTTTTTTATTTTCGTAAACTTTTATTAATAGCGTAATTTGAAGGTTATAAATTTTCATTAAGGATTAAAGAACTTGCAGAACAAAAAATTTGAGCACAAAAATAAAATCCTAGAATTTGGTACTCCATGTTGTAACTTATGAGCAAAGATTTTTTTAGCTAACAAATCTGCTGACTTGGCAATTTTCGCGCATGGAAAATAATTGATTGACATTTAATGTTAAATCGCTTGTTTCAACTATTTGGAGGTGACAGCTGAGTGACAACAGTCATGTTATCTTCTTCTCCGGTTTTTGAATACGTAGCCACCTGGCCATCTTGAGCAAGCAGCGGTTGTTTAGTATAAATGACCAAAGGTACCGGTGAAGAGTCGTGTCCCTTTTGCCACAAGCGTGAGAGAAATCGATCGATACAACCACAACAGCCGGCAAATACTTCTTTGAATTCCTTACGAAAATTGTTGTTAAGCCATCCGTAGAGAAGGGGATTAGAGCAGGCTGAACTCATGCCCATCACATGACAGGAAGCAAACACTATTTTGGAGTGTTCGGTGTGCTCGTAATGCCAGTCGGTTACCAGGTTAAATATGTTAAGTGGTAACCAGCTAATTCCAAAAATAAGTGCAATCGAGATTAGCAGTAAATTTGTTTTCCTTACACGTTGATTCTGTTCAATCTCATTGGCTGACTTGAGTTTAACTCTGATTGAAGATCGGTGCTTTAATTTTTTACAAATACGAGCATAGGCCACACTGACTGTTATAATTGGTAAAACGTACTGAAAGATCATTGAAGCTATGGAATAGAATCCACGTCCATGTTCGGTTGGCCATTCTTCAAAACAAAATGCTACGTATTCAATTTGAGGCAAACCTACGTGTTCAACGTGAATTTTACGAACGATAAACAGAGGTAATGACAGAAAGAAGGCCACCAACCAAATTGCAGTTAGTGTGGCTACTGCTCCAAGTTTTTTTGTCCATTCACGAGTGGGATATACTATAACGTTATATCGGTCTAACGCGATGGCGGTTATACTCATTGTTGAGACATAGATACTGGTGGCCTGAAGGGTTATCACCAGTTTACATAAAAATTCACTTGTCGTCCATGTTTTTAATAGAATTTCAGCTAGTGAAAATGGCATGGTAAATAAACACAAGAGTAAATCTGAGATTGCTAAGTTTATAATGAAAATGTTCCGAGCTGTTCGCATTAACGGTTTTCGCAGCACTACCAGGCATACTAAACCGTTGCCAGTGGCTCCGGTTATGATAAGGATGGAATAAGTAGCTATCAGAGCAGAAAATGTTTCTTTATCAACTGCCCGATTGTCAAGGTACCGCTGGAAATTGTTAATTAAGTCGATGTAACTGATCGACGTGATTGATTCGGTGGTGTAGTTGGAGTTGTTGCTTTGCTCTTCCGTGCTGTAGTCAGCAATCTCCGAAGTCGTTGTTGTTTGCCAAGACATTTTCAGTGCTGGTGGTTGTTCTTCAATGTTATTTGCTGTTACATTTTGTCGGGGGCATCTGTAATATAGACAGGAAAAAATAAAATTGGAATTAATGAATTGTTTCATGTAATGTTAACGTAGTTCTATTAAGATTTAGCTTTAAGTTCTAGTTGAGTCTAGCAATTTTCATCAAGTTTAGTACATTTTCTTCTCGGGTATTTAAAGCACTATATTACTACATAATAAATGTCACTTGTACTAATAATACAGACCATTATTTGTTTAGCAAGCCAATTTTAATGTCATAAGTTGGTGCAACTTTAAATAGGACATGGTTTAGTTTTTTTTTCTTGTGTGTGAAAGTGCATTTTTGTGCTGTATAAGCTTTGGTATATCACCAAGGGAACCGAAATCAGGTTTGAAGAAAATCCGGTGCACATCGGTCTGCATCCTTTTAGCTTTTTGAATATTAATAGATTATTTGGTGCTGGAAGAAATATTCCACTGATAAAACTAAATTATTATTTGCAATTATTTTAGTCGACCGAGCTTAATAATTATTATTGTCGTGGATCGTGAAATGTTATCCACATTATGAAAAATGTTAGAAAGACTTTGATTACAATATTAGTATAATACCATAATGATATGTAATGCTTGATGCTGGGAGCTCTTTTCTATGTTAATGATATTTTAAAGTAAACAACTTTGTAATATTATTGAAGTTTTTGATATCGTTTTTTAGTCTGCTCATTTGAGCTATATTCATACATAAAATATTTGCATGCATGTAATCATGTGGGTTTACTTAATTGCATTCTTCTTTTATTACTTTGAAAGTAACGATTTTTAAGAGAGTAATTTTATTATTTGTTTTTTCTAGTCATGAGGGAGATTTTTTCTCCCCTCTTTCGTGTGCATTTCCGACTAGACTGTATAAACTTACATAAATGTACAGTATAACGTGGATTTCTATCAAATAATATTTAATGGAATCCATTATTAGATAGTTTTTAGTAACAAGTATCGTGTAACATAAACTCAGCTATATCTTATAACCGTAAAATCTTAAGAAAACATATTTGTTACTTGGATAAATAAACTGCTTTTTATTTGTTAATATAAATACAGTATATTATATTACATATTGGGAATTGTACACTTTTAATTACTTTGAATAAGTAAAATTGTTAGCTTAAAGTAGTAAAAGTTGTTTTATTTCTTACCAGAGCAGTAAACCCATTGCAATTTTAATGGGAAGTAGTGCAGTGAAGATGTTTTTATTGCCGGCTGCGTTCGTGCCTATCGCGGCACAATATTTATACCGTGAAAGGTACAGACGCAGCCGGCAAAAGTTGAAGCTATGCAGTGATCTTTTATTTCAATTATTTCATTAAAGTCTTACGTATTTGGTGTCTCTATTAAAATGTCTTTGAAGGGGAAAGTGAAAACAAACAAATTTACGAGATAACCTAAACTAGTTTTTAGTAAACTTTGAAACGTGGTGTGTATTGGTTAAATTCATGAGTCGTAATAAGCTTAATATCCATTTAGTCAATTTATTTAAGTGCTATTTTTATGTAAGACAATAATAACTGTATTTATTGTGCTTAAAGTTATTTGCTCTGCAATTTCATTATTAATTTATTTTGTTTTGTGACAAACGTAACGCTATGAAATGTTATTTAGGTTGTTATTTGAGATCTAAGCAATGACTTCTGAGAACTTTTTACTCAAAAGTTGTCGCCGTATCTCCAGTAAAATAAAGCTGTTTAAATTTTTAATGGTGTTGGATGAGATTTTTCAATCATCTTGTTTGATTTGTATCTTTAGATGTCTTCTAAAGGCTTTTTGACGGATCATTGATTCGGTTGCATTTTACTCTGTAAAGTATTTCTGGCACGAACATTGAAATTGCAAAGTTTTCCAATTTATTTTTTTTAGCATTATAGAATATCAATATTTGTATTAACCATCATCAAGAATTTATTTAATCTTTTTAATACTCGTTTAGCGTGGAATTGCTTAGCTTAAAGGTTATTCGATTTTTGCAGTATTTTTCTTTTATTTACTTTTTTAATAATATTTTTTATTGGCGCTGTTGGTGTAATTTAACCGGTGAGTTAAATAAATACAGAAAATTCGCAAGTGCCGCAGTATCATTTATCATTAGGTGATGTTCACAGTAGAGCAGTTACAGTATTGTTTATGGGCGACACTTAAGAGTAGTCCTACTGTTCATTTTAAAAGTTTTAAATATATTCTGACATTTTCTTTGCAGGAAATTAAATAAATCATGAATAAATTTTACTGCACTTGCATTAATAGTAAAACTACAGCCTACATCCAATATCACTTTTACTTTTATAGTTTTAAACTTAAATAAGAAAGTTTCATTTTTATAGACTTATTGACTATGTATGTTACTTAAATTAGGACTATTGCTTATTTATGATCTTCAGTAATCATCCAAGCAAAATAGAGCGTTGAACTATTGGAATTTTATTATATTTTCTTTTGTATTTTTAGATTAGTTCTATTGAAAATTTTTTACATAACCGTATATTGTTTGTATAGTTCCTTTGTCGGTTGAAAACAATCACCATAAAATCTATATTTGGTTCTAGTGGCATGAAATGTTTTTGACTGTTCTGTGCCAAGATTGTAAAGTATAAACTGACTATATTACATTTTTTGGTTGCTTTTTATGTAATAGATATTGTAATGAGTTGAATTCTTTGAAAAACTTTAAAGCAAATTTCTTAGTAAGTTTTGTGGTTCTTAGAATGATTCATTTGGTATTAATAGCTTTCAGACGTGTATAATTAAATTCAATTTAGATTTAAGTTAAGAAAGTTAGAAACTAAAATCTGTTTAACGTTTTCAATTAGTGATGAAAATAGTTTTAACTGTATTTTTTCATGAATTTATCACTTTTTTAATGTTTGTTGATGAACTTTTTATGTTTGCTTACATTTTCAACAAACTGTACTGAACTGTACAGAAGTTAACACCATTATTAATTAAATTAATTGGAAAAGTGACAGAGATTTAATTTAAGGATACAAACTTACTGAACTGTCCATAATGGCACTAACTGTGTAACACTTAAGCACAAATACATTTTGCTGATTTAAGCCGCGCGTTATCTGTTGTTACATTGTTGAAATTTACGATTCACAACGAAAATTCAAGCGTCTTAGCTGCGTTTATTAAAGAGTCTAGACGAAATATCAGTATTAGATGAAAATGTAACCGCTTTAAGGTGGCATATAAATTGTAATAGAGGAAATGGTGCGTTTATTAAAGCTTTGCAGTTGAGGGTATTGATAAAGTCACACGTATCAAATCGCATTATTTTCAGTGAATTTACCAACTGTGGCTTTGGGCTAATGCAACAAACATTGCTGTAACTGAAAAAATGTGATAAAATGCAACGTATAAATTTACCAACCTTATTTCATATATAAATCATCAACACAAACTGAAAGGGAAAACTCTGGAGAGCTGTACTGGTATTTTGATTAAATTTAGACACTGGTATTAGTGTACCCGGTCTACCCACTTCTGCACTGGTATCTTTTTATTCCTTTTTTTTGTGTATCATATCTAATTTCTACTGATATCAGTTTTCAACTTGTACAAATAAATTTTGTTGCTTTTTGTAATTGCTGGATATATGTTTTGATATGTGAGCTTTACAATGTTCTTGTTTGAAATGAAAATGGCTTATTTTTAAGTTCATTTATAATTTCAAGACCCAACTAGTCACGCGTGTGTGTGCTGTTTATAGAATAATTAAGCTTCTTTTAAGCAACAGTCACGCTTATGTCGAGTATTTTAATTTCAAATTCGTCCAACCATTTAGTTATTTGTTTATTTACGCTAAGCCCCATCTAATTGTCATGCCAATGTAAATGTTTCTATTTACATTTAACGGCAGATCGATCTACAAAATTGAAAAGGCTGGTATATTTGCGGGGGTTGTATTTTCACTTTTATTATTGCGTTTTTTTGTGTTTTTTTCTGTCTTTTGATGGCGCATGATAAGGATTTTTCAATTCATGCTGTACGAGCAAATAACATTTTTCGAAAAATTGTGACATTGAAGTATTGCCATGCGAATATTCATTTTTATTTATTGTTTGAATGTTTGGCAAATTTTGTATTTTTCTTTTCGATGTGTTTACTTTAACTTGCTAGAGCGATTTACGCTGCATTTGTAAATACCTTTTCAATTTTACGTACACTATGAAAAGCCACCGTTTATAATTATCATTAGCCGAGTTTAATTTTAGTCAAGTGTTATATAGTGAATATGAATAATACAGTGTAATTATATATATTTTTAATTATTATTAGGCAGCTTCTGTTACGTTGTTTGTTCTTTTACTCACGCAATTTTGTTAATTGTCTATTCCCTCAGCAGCCACGGTTTTGTGGATACGAGATCGTTTGCCATATTATGCTTTAAAACGAGATGATACTGCATATGCTGTGAAATAATTTAGTAAGTTAAGACTAGACATTTCGACTGCACGCATTTTGTAGGAAAAACGGTACTGGTGAAGTGCAACGCACATTTTATTTGCTTCTTGAAATACTCGCCAGACTTGGTAGAATGCCTCTGTGTGTATGTGATGATGATGCTTGGTAAATTGCACCAGACTTTGCTCGTTTAGAAAGTTGACGATGGAAAGATGTTGATAAAGTTTGGTGATGCTTTTTCAAATTTACTTTTATTGTCTAACATTTTCTGCTGCAAATGGTGCATTTTAAACTGCGGTTTTTATCTACAGTATTATATAAAATAGTAAAGAATTCACTTTATTGTAACGGTAGTAACACATTATTTGACCTCATATTGGATAGCATTTATAGGAATTTGTCAACGGTACAGTATTCTAACATGGAAGTTGGGAAACAATTAGGACACGGTTAGAATCATAATAAGTCTGAATTTAAACGGTTCTAAAATAACTTAAAACATTCAATAATTTAATAATGTGCTTATAGTTATATTTAAAATTTAGTTGAGTTGTCTTACAAGTTCGTTCATTGATATTCACAGGAGTAGCAGACATAGCATTTCAATGAGATGTTTTTCAGTGACGTCTTTTGTTTACGTTAGCTTCCCACTGGATTAACACATAATTGCGGCCACTATACACTCAAATTTACGATAGTTTCAGAGGCGATTATCATGAATTACACTAGATGATACCAACCCTTAGGAAGTTGTTTAAATAACGAATATGTGACGGTCTTACGGATATTAATGCAATGACCTTTGGGGTATTCTAAGTCATTAATCAATTATTATTGTGTATACTGGGATTCTAATATAAAAGTGTATGACTATGTTTCAATATAATGAACTACTGCATAAGTGGTATCATATCAGGAACTACAATATTAATGATCTAATGTAAATGAAGTGATAATAGCGTGTTTTTGCTTAGTTAAATAACAAAAATGGGTAATTAATGACTATTCTGTCGTCAGGGAGCAAGGGAGTATTAAGGTTACTTAAATTCGGTAACCGTTCGTTTTTTAAGACATTAATTTTAACGAGGGGCACAAATTTGAATGTATTTTTGACCGTGTTGATATGCAGCAATTAGGCGTGTCCTGACAAACTAAATTAATGTCATCTATTGTAAACTTAACCTGAACTGTAGTTACTCAACATTAAGGACTTGTCAAGAGCAGTCCAATGGGACTTGAATTCAACATGCATTTCTGTGTTGTTTGCGTGATTTATGATGACATTTTCATGATTTTCTTCAGTCATTGACGTTTGTATGTTAACAAAGTTGACCAACTTGGGATTTATTTTACTATTCACTTGGGTATGTGAGTACAGATCATCGACTTAGGGCAGTCAGGGTTGTGCAAAATTATTCATATTTTCCAGCACTATATATTCATTTTTCATTTCGTTTGTTTATTCCATTATGTGTGAAAAATTGCTTTGAATATTTTCGGTGGCTGTTTATAACTTTTATTGCGCTTGACCTTATTCATATATAATAAAAATGTTATTTTCAATGCTACATAATGCATATTGTATGTGAAACACGCCACTTTTTTTTTTTTGAGATTCTGCGGTTAAAAAAGACATTTTGATGACTCAACTGCTTTATAATGCAGATTTCAAGAATAGATTAATTCGTAGGCGTTGGCACCATTTGACTTTTGGAATTTAAATGTGATATTAGAGCGATAAAATCGACGTTTGATCGTTTATACTGTACGTGATTTCGTGGTATTGGATATTCAGTACTGTAGCATTTGGGGGCATGAAACGTAGCATATTGATTGAATGGTCAAATACCTTAATTGACCATTTACTACCAAGGCGCTAAATGTAATTTTAAAGCGGTTGAATGTAAGGGTATGCATTAGCAGTTGGCTGATAATTGATGACCGGTGTGGCTGTACTTTGCAAAATAAATGATTGGCTTATTACGTGTGCAAGTTCAGTTCTCCTGGGGGCTAAGTTAAACTTACTGGACATTAGCTTTGTTAGTGTCACTTTTGACCTACATTGATAGCGCTGCTGATGAAGTCATAATGTAAACCGGTTTTAATTAAGTAATCGGGCATTCAGATCACTTTATTATCGCTCAAAGATAAATCTGGTGACGGTGTTGTAAGTTATTTTTTTATTACAATTTATTTTTGTTGACGACTGAAGTTTTACGTGCTTATTACGTCTTTTTACGTTCTTGGGGATAAACTAGTTGCTACGCGATTGGCGTTTGCGTGAGTTAATAATGTGTGTTGGTGTTCAACAAATATTATTGATTAAATTTGGGTTTCATTAAAAACTTTTTTGTTGTTGTTAGTACTCTAGAAGTCGAAAGTTATTACGCAAACGTTTAATCAGTATATGTACAGCAGATTGTAAAGGAATTTTGTTGTTTTGTAACCAGGAAATAATTATAAATAAATTACAACTGGTTTTGAGCACAAATAACAAATATTTTAAATACAGTATATGAAATTTCAAAGAATTAATTTTATGTTATGCACATTTTATATAAAAATGCAAAAACAAATAATTAATTCAGTTGTTTGCCAACATTTTGACGATACTACAGAATAAATTAATGTTCAATGCATGCAACAATAATGCAGTAAAGCTTTCTAATAGCTATAATTACAGTAAACGTTAACTCAGTTACAGTTTAATAATATTTTTATTGAAAGTTGCAATTCTTTTAATAATTTTTTGCACAAACAGTTGCCTCCATTTTAATAAGACATTATTGAATACTTTTTCTCAGTTTGATATATTTTCTAAACTCATTGAGTTAAAATAATTATTTTTAATAATTAACATTGTTTTAGGGTCATTGATTTTACGTGCTATTTGTCTTCGTAAATCTAGCTCGTTTTATGTTTCAATATAATGTAATCGGTGGTGATCATCAGTGACCATTTTGTCAGTATAATATAAATTTTGCATTGGCCAAGGATAAATTGAGCGTTTCCCTTGTGCAAAATAATAGATTCGTTGAACGGAGATGAACAATTAATCGTAATCAGATTTTGTTGTTAATTCCGTGAAACACACGATTTACTTCATGATATACGGTATAAACATGGTACAGTACACTGTTCAGTTTAGCGTTTATCAAACCTAGCATTAAAACCCAATTTCTTATACTCTTTTTTTTTTCATCAAATTTTCAATCATGTACGACGTTGTTTTTGCTAGTACAAGGCTTGGTGATTTGATTTGCTAACACTATAATTATTAAAAGACACATTTTAACAAAAATTGTTTTTTTTTTAATCGTTCTTGACTTTTTTGTAATCGTATAAAGTTGACAGTGTAGAAAATTTTTTATGCACAAAAAGCGTGAGTTTTTAATGGTGAAGTTATTTTCTATATTTAAGCTTGTGATTTTAATAGATTCATGTCAAATTTATTAAAATTTCAGCATTGTTTTACTTAGTTGAGCATTGAATGTTACTTTTAATGTAGTTGTGGCAGAGCATACTTTAAGTTTAAAATATTGATTTTTCCCAAGTTTAATGCATTTTTTACGTGTCATAGATATGCAGTATACTAGAAAGTAGAAATGTATTATTTGGACAATTTAGCCTTGTGTTTGATACTATCCATATTTTGCTGCTTTGGAATGTCTGCTGTATTTATTTTAGCGCAGTTTCGTTGTGTGAACGAAGCTTTTGGCACAACGGAGTTACTTTATATGGTCTTTAAATGAGCTGTAGGTGTTGACAAGTATGATGGTCACAGTATAAATGGGGCTTTTTGAACTGTGAAAGTCGATTTATACTTTTAATGCAAATTACGTGTCTAAAGCAGTAAGATGTAGCTCTTGACCAACTTTTCAGCCAATGCTTTTCTCATGTTTAAAAGCAAAAGGATGCTCTGATTTTTTTTTATTTTGCCTTAAGTATAAAACTCTTTGGTATCCATTAGTTTCCTATAAAGTAAGTTTATTCAGTAGCTTGTTGACCTGTTGTGATAAAACGTTTTCATGGAATTTTTCTCTGGGTCGATATGGCCCTACTGTTTTTTGAAAATGTTGCTGAGTTGCTATGTGAGTTATATAACAAAAGCGTTTGTTTATTTTTTGAAACAAAGTTAACATCAGGTGATTCTACTGCAAGTAAAGATTATGATTCGAAAACGATTTACATATTTAATCTCGGCTGCTAAGTTGCTTTTATGTATCCGTTTTATGTGTTTGGCTGTCAATAGAATCGCGTGACGCTGCAAGTTTTTTTTTCTTTCTTTAAGTTTATACAATTGATCTTTCGACCGAATACTTTTCACTTGAGCAGCAGTGCAAAAGTAATAAATGCATTCAGGTATAAGATCATATGTGAAATGTTGATACGGTCGCTGTTCTTGTATACGCGACAGTATATCAACTGCGCTTTTAAAAATAAAAAAACGATGCTAACTCAAGCTGAAAGGTGATTAGTAGTGTATTGATTAATTAGTGTGATGGTTAATTAGAGACATGTTGCAGTTAAGAAGCATGTTTTGTGGAAAGAAAGATTAACAGTGAAATTGACACTCGAATAGGAAGTGCAATAAACGTATAGCAAATTGAGTCTTGCGTTTTTGTGTCATTTTAATCATTAAAAATGATGAAAATAAAATGCTATAAAGATCTATTTTAACCCTTAAAAAGTTTAAAGATTCTAGAGAAAACTAAAACGCAATGTTGAATGAACATGCAGTTTTATTTGTGTCAGTTGCTGCATTAAATTTAAAGAGAAAATTTGTAATTATAAGCAACATCGCGTGTTCATGCGGTCAACAATATTATGTATTGACAAACACTTTGTCACTTATTTTTATGACCGCATTAAATTTGAACGTGTTTATAATTTTTGGTAATATACAGTCTGTTGCGTGATGACTTAGCTTTAAAAATTGTCATTGTAAGCTGTAAACTGCAATGTTAATCAAGCAAAAAGGGTTCGAATTTATAGTTGTATTGGTAATTTGTTGCCTGGTTTTTGCTTGAATTTTCGTGTAACACGCAACAGCTTGAATTAAAATACTTTACTGTTCAATTTAGTGTAGATTGAGAGTTGGGGTGAAAATGGAGATAGTAAAATTTGTCTAAATTGGAGCCATAACTTTGGAGCCTAAATTGGAGCCGTAACCAAGACAGGCACTGATTTTATTACTGCAATACCACGCAAATTACACAAAGTTTCAGTTAACTCGACTGGAACTTAATTTAAACTGAGTTTGACTTGTGAAGTTGTGACAGGAGATGACAATTGCGTTTAATTTAAATTCAAGCACTGTGGAAATTGCAAGTATTTCCTGCCAACTTATCAGTGGATTTCAAATTACAGCGACGTCAAATTTCTTGTGAAATCGGTATAAAACAATTTAAATGCTAATTTTTTTGGTCTTAGAAAAGTAATTAAACGTTTTAAGATAAAAGTTTTAATGATTGATTTTTCTTTTCATTGAGAGGGAGTATAAGACGTAATTTTTGTTATGCAATTTGCCCTTGACGATAAAACGTTTCTCAACTTTGAAAAGAAAACGTTGGAGATTAGAGTTGTGACACTTTCTTGAATTCTTCATATACAGACATATAGGCACTTAAATGTATGAAGAAAGAAAAAAAGCCAAACGTATCTCGTTTGCTATCTGTCCTACTTTTATTCTTTATTTTCAAGTTGTATGAGCATCTTCTTAGCATGACATTTTCATTCGGTATAGTAAATGCAACCATATCATTGTTAGCACTACTACTAAAATTGCGCTTTTCTTAACTCTGCCCATCTTTCAAAAGACTGATTTGGTCGTACCATACTTGTGAAATACTGTGTATGTGCTACTTACACGCCATTGCATGAGTGAGCACACGACTTTGTACATAAAAAAAACTAACGTATAGTTTCAAGATAATGAGGATTATTATTGAAAGAAAAAGTCTTTTCAACTAAGTTATTCTTAGCGATAATGTACGAGATTGCTCGAAATGTGCTCAACTTGTAAGGTTAAGTTAATGTCACTTTAGTTGGACATTATTGTTCAGGTTAAAATCACGTCGAAACATTTAAAATTTGTGATAATGTCTTTGGAGTGTTTTTATGCCTCGACTTAGTGATTAAATGATAACCTAGTGTTAACAGGAAAATATAGTGCTTTATATAGGAAAATAAAAAGAACATCACTCTTTTTATTCTTATAATGATCTTTAAAATACAAAATGTAGTGCTGACAGTATTACCATTTTTTAAACAATCGAGTAGACATGAATGATGTAAAATATGTGGTTGAACTCGATTTTAATGACGTGTTTTCGTTACGTAACTTAATACAAGTGAATATTTTAAACATTTTTTTATATACGTTTATTGAATTTTTTCTACTCTATTACGCGACAGGTGCAACGCCCGGATAGTCAGTTACTTTTAATTAAATATTGGGAAAGAGTTTTTATATAGTTGATAAAATCGACAAGAGGCAGAAACTCTAATCTAAATTGCAAATGGCAAATCTTTATTAATGTATACCATCAGTACTCACATCTAAAAAGGATTTTTATTTACTTAATATTTTTTTTCTGAAATTTCAGACAGACTTTGAGTATAGATTTCACTTGTGGAATATAGGTACCATTCACAGCTTTATAATTTCATATAATAAAAATCTCTCTTCAATGTTGAAATTCGTATTTGCTAGCACTTTCTTGTGTGCTAACAAACATTTTACATGCTTTTTTTTATAAAAACACAAAGGCTAGCAAAATATATATGGAGGATTTGATCGAAAATTTCACCTTTAAACAGCAAACACAGTACCACCAGATTTCTATACTTGTATTATCGTTTTTGCCTTTTTTTTTTAAGAAATATCCGATTTCTATAGTTAAGGGACGCATTTATTTCCACGTTTCTTTAGACGGTATAATATGAAGTTGTTGTGTAAATCTAGTGTAGTGTGTAGACGACATTGATGTGTATATAGATGAAATAACGTTGCTGCCACAGCCGACAACTAACGCACATCTAGCAATGTATAAAAGATTTTGATTCGTAGACGCGAATAATAGGATTGATTTTAGTGAAGGAGAAGATGAGTCCAACTGGCGAAACTTGTATTTATACAGCCAGAAAATCACAACTTTCTTGTCACAGCTTTTTGCTTTGGGGCTTGTTTGCTTCCTTTTGCACAAAGATTGACGTTACATCAGATGTGTTGCTTATTGATATGTACTATATTGTACTGTGTTGATACTATATTGTGCATGTAATTCTAGATACTCGATGTATGTCATTAGTTTAAGTTATTACAAAGTATCATGCACTGAATGAACAATGTTATGTAAGCAGTAATCAACAGCTGCGATAGCAAGGAATATTAGTTAAGTTTATGTATGCAAAACCCGAGCCTTTGAAATTGAGTAACTTTGACATTACTTTCATTAATCATTTTATTAGATACTTAACTTAATAAATAGAAAACTGTACTGGTTAAAATAAAAAGTGAATACACGGTATGGATTTTTAAGCATCAAATAAACGAGTAAAACGTTACGTTTAAAGGCAAATCGAGTCTTTTGGGAAATAAAATTTAGTTTTCTTTCTGTGTAGTTTACATTCTAGAAACCATGAAATTTTTATTTTAAACTCGTATTGGTTACGAAAAACGAGTTTAGTTACGTAAGATCATGCACTTTAAATTCAATTTCTTTAGAAACTACGTTTTAGGTCTTTGAGGCGAATTCAGTTTTTTGAAACCATATTTTCCGTGTTTGAACTTGTATTTAATTGGAATTACGTTTCAAATCGATGACTATAAATTCAGTTGCTTAGAACCACGTTGTACAGTAAGTCAGACAGCAGCCATTAAATTTTCTATTTATTTATGCTTTTAAGAAATTTTTTTCTCTTAAATTCAAAATGGAATAGGTCAAGTCCAGTTAGAAATATCAAATGTAGAGTTTCATGGCTAAAATCACAACGCTTTTGATCAAATTCGTGCACATGACACCAGCCATGTATTCACTGATGGAGCTACTGATTGATCATGTCACGTACTATGTTTAGTTGAAACTATATTGAAACTGATTATTTTGAAGTTATTTTACTGTCAAACTTGTATGGATGTATCGAATTTGTTGTGTTTTTTTTTCTTTTGGAATATTTTCAAATCACTGCACAATTGTGTATACTCTATGTAGTACGTCGCCACTTTCTTAACGTAAATGTGACACGTATTTATTGATCTAGGATAATCTTCTGCTACGGGAACATGTAACTTGGGGGGTTTTTTGTTGGTTAGATATGAAAGCATTTGTAATCGTTGGAATTGCATTGCGGTTGACAAAAGTGTTTGTAACTACTGTACACAAGTTATACAAGAGCGTACTGTTATTCGAAACATGTACTTATACACATAAAAAAGAGCGAAATTTCAATCATCTTTTGATATGCGTATCAAATTTTCATGCCATATTTTTTGCCTTGAATTTATTGTATCAAAAGTATGAATTGACAGAGTACACGATTTTGGTTAACATAAGTTGCAAACATAGTTGTAAATTCGTATGTTATTTACAAGTGGTTTTTTATTTAATTTTTTACATTATAAAACTTGGTTTATCCAGGTTTGAGGTTGAATGACAAATGTTAGAGAAAACTACAAAAAAGTCTAATATTTTACTTAGGTGATCGAGTTCTACTTTTTAAGTGCGAAAATAAGATTCGTTTGCAAGACGTTTTGAATGAGATAGAATTTGGCGTCGACAAATTGGGAATTGTCGTCAAAGCCGTGTATCTTGATAGCACGTCATTTACATTTCTAATTTTGACGTGCATATTTATCTAGATAAAGACTAATTTTTAATTAAATTTCTTACATATGATGATTTCTAAGAAGAAATGAGATGTCATAATTGTAATGCATTGTCTGACGCAACTTGAGTACTTCATACATGGTGCTTCTGTATTTTTACTACTCAAGGCATGGTTTTCGATGGCGTAAAAGAATAAATTATGTTAATTGTGAACTATTACAATTGCATAAGTAAACTGTTTTTAGTTTACTCGCGATTTGTGATTACATTAGTCTTACAGTCACGCTAATCGGGCGTTGACATATTACGCCCTTAAATTAACCAATCTAATGAATTTGTTTTTGTCTTGTTCACTGTGTACCTTGTGTGCAACTTCTTGCGAGTTAGATTTGATGAAGTTGTTATTTAGAAAGAAGTCAATTTCATCGCTGTACAAACGGTTGGCTGATTTTGTCGGGATTTTTTGTTGGTAAATTGAAAAAGATGCAGATACTTACTAAATGTATTTTGAATTGACTATTTGAATACGATCTGTCAGTGAAATTGAAATTTTTAAAGGACGTAATTATTATGGCATTTTGGACCGCTTTCGATAGTGCATGCCACCGTTGATATTCAAATTAATTGAAATTCTGAATGGTGGTGTTTGTCTGCTGTTGACATTTGAAGCTTAATGGAAAAGCAAGCGATTATTAATTTCGGCTTCAAAATACTGATAACTTTTATAAAGTTCTCCACTGAATTACTATATTTCGACTTTGATTTTTATTTTTTTGAGTGGTGCAATTCAAATTCTTGAAATGATTCTTACTCATGAACTTACTCATTAGCTAGGCATGTTCATTAGTTAACTGCTAAGCCATTTACGTTTAAATGATGTCATTATGTAATTTGTTATAATAATTGTTAAGTAAGTGAAAGATTAATAGTGTTTGAGTAGGATTGGTACTCGATTAAGTTAAGAATTAGATCAATATTGAGTCACTTAGTTTACCGGGTGATTTTCTAAATAAGAGCAGTTTTTCTATTGCATAAAATACAGGAAAAAATCGCTATTGAAACTGGTAAGATTTAGTCTAGGTTTTTTTATTGTCTGGTGTTCTAATTTAGATCATCAATAGGTACACTGAAATTGAGGTTGGCAGTTTATAGCAAAATAATCGTAAATAATTCTCGATGTTAAATGTTTTAATAGATGAATCGCTTTTTTTGGTTTGATTGGCTATTTTTACATTGGTTCTAGTCTAACATACAATGGTTCTTTGTAATTTGAGGAGTTCTAGGTATTGTAATTATAGAAAGTTACTTGTACACTTGGGAAAAATGATTAGCTGTTCCTTCAATTCGAATGAATGTATCCAATAACAGAATTACTATTACCTATCATAACATTATGTTGTTAATCCTGTTACAGTTGTCATTTGAGGTGCACTGACATTTCCATCACGCGATCCACATGATGTATTGGGTATTTCAATTACAGTTTCATAGCAACAATGTTGAGTGCGATTGTGTCAGGTAAATAACTAAAGGAATTTTCCTATAATGAAAAAATAAGTAAATGTATAAATTTTTAAATGGAAATGTTTAACGTGGGTTTTTATTTAATAAGGTTTTCGATTTACTGCTCTTTTTTTAATATTGCATTAGGTTATTTAATTAAAGCACTAAAGATGCTTTCATTTGATAAGACATAAAATCTTTTCTTCCCAAAATAAACCAGATAGCCAATTCTTTTTATCTTTTTCTTTTAGTAGCTTATTTTGGTTGTGTAACTTTGTATTGATTTTATATGAATTTTTTTAAAGTGACAAAAAGAGTATAAAATTCAGTTTAGATGTTTGTGGTGACAAACGATTTAAGTTTTGAGTGGATAATAAGAAAGGATGGTGAGGAGCATTGTGGGGTCGATTTTGACACGTTATTATAAACACAATGTAGAAAAGTGGGACAGCGTTTTGGACGCAATGTAACGATTTTGAATTCTGAAGCGCAAATTGCTGGAAGCTAAACTTGAAATGGAGTGAAAATAAAAATGTTTTTTATAGATGATTACATAGACTCTATGGGTTCAAATGTATCGACCATTATCAAATCGTTCCAACTTTTGTTATTCACAGTAGCTTGCATTATAATATTTGTATAGGTAAATGGGTTTATAGACTTATTTTGAATTTGTGGAATTTTCAGATTCAGCAGATTTTTTTGATGGCGTGTTATTGAATAATCGTCTGTTCTTTAATGAAACACTTTAAACAGGATTAAGTTTCTGTCATGTTTTGGGACGTGTGCCTCAGCATGAAAATGTTAAATTAGACGTGCCAAACCATGTGTATAATGCTGAATTGCGAGTCTAATAAATTTATGAGGGCTGCATACGCCTGTTTACGCTTTCATCCTAATTTCGAAATTGTTGAGCACGTTTGCATGGAGAAAAGACCACCTCCTTCGGTCCTAATTTAGTGTCAGCGACAGATATAAATAATTAATGGCGATTGGTATTTAACGCTTCATACTTCACACACATTGTACAGTATATGAGTTAATGCAGCAGCAGAAACAATACAAGCAAATAATTTGTGGGAACATGACAAATTAGTGATAAAAATACCGAAATTACTTGTCACTTTAAATCCAAACTTTGCGTCTTTAAAAGTAAATTTGAATGACTAAAAACTTCTTTAGATTTGTTCTGTTGTACTGCACAAAATTGTTTGTGAAATTGTGTTTGACGATTAACGTGCTGTTGCAGTTAACGAAATGTGTAATTTTCTCTGTGTAGTTCCAAATAAAAAGTCTCCAATTTTGTTGGGTTTTATTATCCGGATTTCGTTATCTCAGTTGGTCTAATCCTTCGAAATTGATGTGATCAAAGAGGCATTTGTAAATAAGATCGAGGTTTTAGTAACTTGGGTATCGTACTTTTCTCAAGATATTTTCTGTCAATGGTTTCATACAGTTTACTTGTACAGTACTCTATACACTGTGTGTGCACTTAGCAACTGCTCTAATGCAATTTAATGCATTCAGCTGGATTTCTTTTATGATCCACAACAGCTATTATATTACAACTACCCATTTAAGTTGTAATAATACTGTAATTATACTATTTTCATGTGATTGACCCTCGATTATCTATCTACAGTAAGTTATAGGCACAGCACTATAATATGTGTGCTCGAAGTTGTTTCTTTTATGTTTAGTGCAGTTGAAATTAGTTGGTGGTCAAATGCTCATTTAGTGTTTTTTAGATTATTTTTAGAAAATCTAAAAATATTTAATTTTGGTTATACAGCTTAACTTTTTTAATTTTTCTCAAAAGATTTTTAAATTTTTATTTAGCAAACAGGCAGTGGCATAGTGGATAGTTAATTTGTGTTGCAACTTGTGTTCTGATGGGGTTAACATTTAGGATACCTTGGGTATTTTAGTATCTACAATACCTTGTGTCAGTGATATTAAAAGTTAGATCACGTTTTTCATATCCCAAGCAAAGTGCTGCGAATAGACGTTGGTGAAATGAAATGTAATCGTCTTCTACACACGCACACGTATGGAGATCCAACCATTCTGCAATTAATAAGAAGTTGTTGCACATACTTGCTGAGAATGTTACCGTGGGCACGGTTGACCATTATGTACATGAGTAAAACTAATCGGAAGTACGGTTTACATTATATTACTAAAGTTATCATGAATTCTTAAACATTTGTTAATGTAGTACGGCAGTCTTTGTACTTTTGTAGTTACGTGTGCTATAACCGTTTTATTATTTATTTAAACGTGTTAACATGGAAAGTGTTGGGAACCGTTAACAGCATATTGCTATTTAATTATTAATCCAATTGTTTAAGCTTTAGTTAACTTGGATATTAATTTTAATCTTCTTTTTAAAAATTGTGCGAATTTTTCACTTGGTGGATTTGCTTATATGTTAATTAGGAAGCGGTTCGTTGAGAAATTATATTTGACGTTTATTATTTTTAAATAATTAAACGTACAGTTTAAGAGTTTTTTTTAAAAAATGACTGGTGAACTAAAAATAGGATTACTGACCTAGCTGTGCTATTGAAATTTAGAATACAAAAATAAAATATTCACGAGAATAAAAAAAAAATGATTTAAATTTGTTATTCATTAGATGTAAAAAAAACTTGTTGCTTATTTTTTACCGATATAAGTTATGGCTAAAAGAGTTTAGTGCTTGAAACACCTGCTGATACATACAGTATAAGCTCCATCACGCTTTTTTTTTTTTTACTTTTTACTCAACTTTCATTTATTTTTCATAAACGGTAGCTAGGATAATAATAATAAAGAGATTTTTCACTTACCATTTTTTACAATGTTTAAACATGATTTTGCAGTCAAATAGTTTTGAATCGGATTTAAAGTTTAATATCCACATCTTCTTACACATAAATTTGACTAATCCACTACCGTAATAAACATTATCGTTGAAGACTTTTTTTCACTTAACAAAATATTCGATACACTATATAAAAAAATTCCAAGTACGTTAATCGGCAGTTGTCAAGTAAAGAAAACGTTTTTATTGTAGGACGATGAATTTATTGTATGTCAAGTAGCAAAGTCTGAACGTTTATAGTTGTTGGGGGAATCGCATTGAATTTGAAACTACACACACTGTTCTTCTCAGCCTTTACGGCAAAATGTGCGTCGAATGAGCGGCTGCAAACCCTATTTATACACATGCCAACCACGCTTTTAAGCATGGTTCACACACACACACACACTTTTATATACCGTATGACGTCAATTATATTTGCTAACTTTGGAATTACATGCCGTTTCTTTATGCTTCTTGCATATAAAACGGTTTTTCTTTTAAAATTCTGCTCACACTGCTGGAATGCACTTAAAATAATTGACTGTTTGCGGTTGACCTATTTATTTTTATAATACATGCAACTTTTACCAAAATTAGGACTAGGTTTTAATTGATTAGTTTCAACCCTTCATTGAAAAAGTTATAAAAAAACAGTCGTAAATTATAAGAGTGACAGGTATAGTTTCTAATTTTGATATAATTTAAATGAGATTTTATAATTAGTATTTTGTATATGCATATAAGAATGTAATGGAGTTGTGTTTTGAATTTACTTTTAGTTTTTATAATGACGACAAATGGCACTGCCAATCAATTATCAAGGATTGGCATGGATTATTTCCACAAATTGAATTCAATTGCCATTTTAAATCTATAGTTTTTTTCCCCTTTATTTTCTTTTTTTTATGTTAATTTTACAAATGGCAAATCCCTTGCCTGTTTATATCTAAAGTTTAAACTAATGTGTGATGACAGACGTACAATGACAGCAAATTCAATTTCAGTCAAAAAGAATAGTAAATGAAAATAAAAGTGCCGGTATGTGATGAACGGTGGAAGTGTCTTCAGGTAAATAAGTGAAAGTTTTGTCTGTCATTGCTAGTGAAATTGCCAATTGTTTTTTGCTGAATGCTCAAAATCTATAATTTAACTCAAACTTATTGAAGGAAATTTTGTTATATTGGATTTGTCTTTGTTTGGACAATATACTGTAGTAGATATAGTACAATTGCTGTTGGAAACTTTGTCTTACTCCAATATTGATTAAAAACTAAATGTTTAATTAGCTGGGGGTTTAATTGTTCTTAGAAACGGTTTGCTTCACTCGGCGAATTTCGCTGGGAAAAAACATGCCAATATCATTAATTTTTGTTCAAATGAAAATCGATATTGCATTAAATTTAAAACACCAAAAATGATGAAAACGACAAAGGCCCCAAATGGTAGCTTTGAATCAGAGCACTGGTCATCTGATAAGTGTACTCTAATAAAATTGTCTGGTTACGGCACTTTCGTTAATCTGTGCTGGATCAACATCGTAACTAATGGATTAATTTCTCCCTTTACGTCAGGAGTTACAATTGGTGAATGAGAATTCTTGGTAAAAGCAGTACGAGTCTTTTCTTAATGACTAATTTTCATCAAATTTAATTACGTTGGTGATGAAGTCGTTATCAAAACTATATTTTTTGTAAACATAATTCATTATTGAAAATGTACGCTCTGCTGACTTATTAGGCCCCAGGGACTAAAGTTACTTACAGAAACCATATTGTTTTTGTCTAAACTATTGGAAGGGTTTTAACTTATGGCCGAGAGACACCGACAAAGAGCAGGAACTTTCTACGATGAATTTAGTTCATGTAATTACTAACGATTTTAACGCTTATTAATACGCTGTAATTGCGTTTGCTCTTTAGCATTTACTGTAAATTATTGCTATTTGAGTTGCAGCTTTGCCAAATGAGATAATTTACGCGAATTAAGTTTGAAAACAGTCAACAAAATACTGTGTTTTGCATTATTTTATTATAAGTTTATTTTTAAAGCAGCACTAAATTCATTTGCTGAAAATATAATTGATTTGTTACAAATAAACGCAATAGTTTTCTATTGCATAATTCAGTTGCATTTGTTTTTATGTTTTTATTTAATAAAATTGTGTGTGTTGTGTAGCATATGATCTCTTTTGCTCTTTCAATAAAATGTCCAATTGAGAAGTTAAATGGATATAACTTCCATTTTGTTGAATTACGGTAGTACAATATGTACCATGACGATAACTTTTATGTGTGTAATGTTTTGGTCTGTTGAGTTTTGTTTCGCTTTTCCCCCAATGAAATAAAATTTTAATTTTGCGTAATGTACTGTGAATTGTTGATGGGTTTGAAAACATTGTTGTTTTTGCTGCGAAATAAAATGTAATGCTCATATTTAATAAGTTATGCGTTTGATATTGAACTTGACGTTATTTTTTTAGTACGGTAGTTAATGCATTTTAGAAACCTTGTATTGATACCAATATTTAATCAGTTTTTGTTGACTTTAATCAGTATGTTTGAGTGAAGAATTTAGATTGAACAAGGGTTTGAATATAGAATTCGGGTAATCAAAATTGTTAATTAATTTGACAGTTGTTAGTTGTAATTGTAATAATATTTTAGTAGTTTAAAATTATACAAGTAAAATTGTTACATGAAAAACTGTATTATCTCGTCAAACCTGGTAAACCTGGCTTTGATTTTAGTAAGAAAAATTGAAAGTGACTACAATTCCCGTTAGGTGGCGGGAGCTGATGGTAGCACTAGAGCCAAGATTTTCTAACTCTTGATTTTTTAAATAACATTAAATTTCTGAGATTATTCTTGTTTAAACCAATGGAGAAAAAAATAATAATTGTTTTCAATAAATTTTCTACAAATATTTATTATTGTTTTTTTTTTTTTTTTTTTTTTAAGGTTTACCAACGCTCATGATTATGAAATCTTGTTCAATCGGTGGTCGAGCGTAGTATCTTGTACATGAGAAATATTTTTTTTTTTAAGTTTCGTTTTGTTTATTCAATTACTGTAAGTTCTGCACATGCGCAAATATTTTAAATTATCAAATTTTTAAACAATTTATTTCGAAAAATTTGAACCGTGTTTTGCTTCTAAGTTCCAATACTTTGCTGTATTAAAAAAACATTAAAATGTAGTTGAGATTTCAGTCGATTTGCTTGAAACAGTTTTTTAAAGATGTTTAATTACACCAAACTAATGTTTTCAAATTAAATGATTGTAAAAATTGAGATATAGTATAAACCCATTATCTAAGCCATTTTTTAACAGATCTGACTTGTCAGTTTATTATTTTGTTTTATTTTTTATTTTGTTAGGATAGACTAGTAGTTTAGTGAACTTGACTGGTGTGAATGGGTCGTGGCTCAGTGAATGAGCTGGACGCCAGTAAGCGAAGGGGCCTGGGTTCGAATCCCGGTGTTGGCAAAAAAAAAAAAATAATTTAGTATTTAAAAAGCATTGTGGTTGAGTTGCAGTAATATGGAGTGTAAATAGGGGGGTTTTGCTG